>UESW01004311.1:302678-347548 GCA_900491605.1 Calamus simplicifolius
CGTTGCTTTCCTTAGGTCAGTCAACGAAACCAATTAAGTAACCGCAATCTCTTTACTTTTCTAGACACCAATTGACCAATCAGACCTTGAAAGGATTTGCACTGTGATTTTTCACACTACCACTAAATATAATTTTATTCATGCATATAATAAATCTAATATGCAAAATAGGAGATAGCATATCAATTATCTATTTAATGAATTTTTAAAATTATCATCTTGAGAAAATTTTTTTGTTAATTAAAACACGTCCGGCCGTAGCTCATTATTCCCTTGGGCCAGTCTATGCAAAACACCGTAGGCATAGAGACTCAGGAGGCATATTTTAATACAAAAAATTTTAAACTTAAGAAATAAATGATAAAACCAATCATATCACATGATATAATATTAAACAGATAATGGCATACATTTAAAATTTAACCAATCCAATCTAATTTTAAATCCAGTGAGAAAACCGAAAGACCCATAGGCAAGAAAATCGAAAACCGCATAGAACAAGCCATGTTTTCTCTCTTTAACATGTCACCACATGTAGTTATGGAAGCCACGTTTCCGCTGTTTTTTTCTCTCTTACGTTTTCTCTCTTTAACATGTCACCGCATATGGTTATGGAAGCCACGTTTACGTTGTTTTTCCTCTCTTTACGTTTTCGCTCCGCTCGAAGTTCCGTGAGCAAAATTGGAACGAAGAACCGAGGAGCAAAAATCAGAACCATAAAACCATCTTTTAAGATTAAAAAACTGAAGAGTAACCACCACAACACAATTGATATTTCATTAATTAAACCATATCAAAGAATAAAAGAAATAAATGTTGATGGTCTCAAAATAATCAGAACTTTCTTTTATTTAAACCATAACAAAGAATAAAAGAAATAAATTCCGATGGAAACACTCATAACAAAAACAAGGCAGAGGTTTAATTGCTATGATACCAACTGTTAGAAATCTATTAAACAATCTACACAATATTGTATAGAATTAATAGATAGGATCTTATGATCTACCTCTCGAAGATCTGAATCAGGATCTTGATCTTCCTCTCGTTCTGAATCAGCTGCAGATCTACTTCTCGGAATCTTGATCTACTGTTTCAAGAACCTTGATTGAGTGTTTCCAATCAATGAGCTATCGCACACGATGGTGTATGCCCTCAGGATATGCTCTTAATCAGAGACTTAATATCTCTTTTTGCTTCTGGTTTTCTTTCGATTATTTTTTGTTATCGAAAGCCTTAAAAGGGATCTCTATTTAAAGAGATGTCTTTAACTCCCTTCCACTGCCTACTCCCATCAAAGTAAGCGTTTAAGCGTTTAACATTATTTAAAGAGATTTTGTTACCACTTATTAACTAGTGGATGGCGTTGAAAATTATTTGCAAAGGACCATCTAGTAAAATGGGATACTATAGATTTGAGATCTCGGACAAGAGAGAAAGGCATGAAATTTTTTGGTGTGAAGAGGAGCGGGAGGGAAGAAGCATCAAAATTTTTTTGTTTTAAAATTGAAACTGACGATGCCTAAAGCGTCAGCAAACTGCGAACTCAGAAAGATATTTAGCGATCCGAAGTTTCCGACGTTAAATGCCGACGCTTATAAGCGTCGGAAAAAAAGAGTTATTATTTTATTTTTTTATTGTTCGAAACATTTGTTTTTATTATTTTATTCAAGTTGTTATAAAAATTTTATTTTATTTCCTATAACTTCTAGCTCATAATTCCTTAAATAAATGATCTGAGAGCTTCTGTTATTGGGCACCTTCTACGCCTAGCATGCGACGGATTAATGTTATGTCTCGTATCTAAGATTGGAACTGAGGTGTTATATATAAAAGGAGACCCCCATTGTATTCTCTCTAAGTCAGAAGCAAGAGCAGCTTATTTGTTTAGTTCCTGTGCTAAATTTTTAATGCTAGGAGCAACGAAGGATGGAGAGACTCGCAGACGATCAACAAACTCAAAGGCCAGGAGAGATTCATCCATCTACTCCCGCAGCAGGATGATGATCAAACGGAATGTATGAAGACAGTGCTAAAGGTTTCAATAGGCATTGGTGGGATCATTGGGAGCATGATTGGTATTGCTGTTGGAAGTGAAAACGGGAAACCAGTTGGCGTCTTCGTCAAAATCCTCAACTTGTTGCTATGGACTAGTTTTGTGCTGTGTGTGATCCTGATGGTACTAGCGCTGGCCAGCATCAAGAAAAAGCAATTAGCTATATTTGTTAAAATTGCCATGCATTTAACCATCGTTTCGCTCATCTTGTCAGTGGTTGGTGCGTTCCTTGTATATATAAAGAGCGGAAAGCTATGAAATTTGTTCCATCATGCTGAAAGGAATAGTGCTCTTGAAATCATTTCAGATGTATATAAATTTTTAATTTTTTGAATTGAATAAAAGAATTATTTTTCTTCAATCTTATCTCTTTATTGCCTCTGTTGCAACTGCTATGGTCTTCACTGTTACATCGTGTTTGTTTTAAAAGAATAATTAGCTATACTAAACATATTTTTATTTTTTTAAGTTAAAGAAAAAGAAATCTAAATATCTATTTTTTATCTTGAAAGTAGAAAAATGAATATGATATCAAACAGCACTTCAGTTAACTGCTATATATATATAATGTACAGAACCGAAGGCAAAACCTGTGGGAGCCTTGGCCTGTCCTTGAGAATAAACAGGAGAAAAGGTGCCATCAGCCAGCATAGCATGAAGTTATTAGGACAAAAAAAAAAAAAAAAACTCTAACTCTAAGGTTTCAGACTATGTACGGCTTTTAATTCTTCACCCTTCTGCGTTCACATTTCTTTTATATGCTATAACTGCTTAAAGAAACTGGAAAGAATCTTCATCGATTTCTTTCTTAATTATAGATGTTAATTCTTAATTAATGAAATTGCCATCTACCCTTTATCTGAATATCAACCGTACGCATTTTTTTTTATTTCAATTCCTATTAGAGAAGTGTGTTCTAGTAACCCCAGAATGATTTTCTCAGCATACTTACATTTCGATTAAACTCAGTCAGCAAACGTGTAGGATAAGTGGAGAATAAAAAAAAGAAAGAAACGGACATGATGATTGATATCCCAAGGGAATGTCAGGGTCCAAAGAAAAAAGGCATCTGGCTCTAACATGTCTCGATTGTTTCAGTGCTTGTCTTATTCGAACCATTTAAAGCGTTATGTGTTTAATATTTCTCGATTTCTATTCCGAATACGACGGTTTATCATGTTTAGTGGTTCTGACATGAGTGGGGGCCGCCCAGACTCTGACTGGGGGCCGCCCAGACTCTGGGGGCCGCCCAGACTCCCGCCCAGGACTGGGGGCCGCCCAGACTCTGGGGACCGCCCAGGACTGGGGGGCCGCCAGACTCTGGGGGCCGCCCAGGACTGGGGGCCGCCCAGACTCTAGGGGCCGCCTAGGACAGACTACATTGCATACTCTCAGGACTTCTGGGGGCCGTCCAGGACTGGGGCCAACTCTCCGCCTAGGACTAGCCGCCCAGACTCTGGGAGCCGTCCAAGACTGGGGGCCGCCCAGACTCGGGAGAGGACTGGGGGCCGCCCGGAAGGGCTGGGGGCCGCCCAGACAAGGAAGGACTAGGGAGAGACTAAGATTAAACTCAGTTAGATATATATCTCCAAATAAAAGCAAACATCCGTTTGGAAGCAACAAGCTGAAAACATGTAATGAATTGAGTCCATAATCAGCAAAGGCTGAACTATCAAACATTGCATACCTCAATTATCCAACTTCATATCGTAAGCAGATCGAGAGTAAGCTGACAAGAACAAGCAAGTATTGATGCTATCTTTAATTCTCGTATCGTCTCATCAACAAAATACAATGAGGAAAATGTTTCAGGGCAAGTGAAGAACTTGAAGCTAATCTGAGATGCAGTTTCAAAGCCCTCCACCTCAGAAGAAGAAAATAAGAAAGCGAGATCTCAAGCCCTACATGGTGTGTGTATATATATATAACGAATGTGTTGAGGTAACTTACGTTGCTTTTGGGAGGAAAAGAAGACTCCGCGCTTGGGAAATTCCCGGAAGGCTTCCCCATGGAGCCAGTCATAAAGAATCAAGTTTGGTGTGAGATTCAAAGTTTGAATGAATGGTATGAGAAGGGGTGGGTGGCAGCCAACTTGACCCCCCCGGACCGCTCTGATGAACTTTCCTGGAAACGCCTGCTCGTTTTTATCTTTTTCTTTACCTCGAAGCTGCTGCCAGCGAATTTTCAGCAGGAGGCAAAGCTCGACTAGACGTGTCAGCCCCAGAGGAAGATGCTTAGTTTGACCGAGCATTATATTTGTATTTGAATTTGAATTTGAATTTGCTTGGCTAAATAACGTTAGATTAACAAGCTTCTTGAGCCTATCCATGTGTCATATCAAATGATAACTCAGTGTTGAAAGTAGAGAATAAAAGAAAATATTTTAAAAAAAAATTAAAAAAAATTAAAAATAACTAGAGTTATTCTTGATGACAAAGTTGTAATTTTAAAAAAGCATTAATTTTCTCAGCTATTCTCTGGATAAATGCTATCATCTACATTTATTCTTCTCGGAAGTCAAACACTACCTAAGGTAGTGTTTGAAATAGGAAATAAAAGGGGATATCCCCTGAATATCCCTTCTTATTTTCAAAAGCCATAACTATAAGGGATAGCTGGAATAAAGTTAATCAGGGATAATTCATGATTAACGATGGTTAACCATGGGATATCCTCTCAATTTATTCCTATAAAATGCAGGAATAGCTGGTTATCCCTCCAAAGAAGAGTAAAAAAAAGTTATCCTATGGATTTACCTTTTTACATTTGATATGATCAATGGGATAGCCAAATGATATCCTAGGATAGCCAGGGGACAAACTCTATCCCATACACTTATCCATGGATAATATTTTTTCTATCAAACACTACCTAAAGGTATACACCTCTATCTTTTCTTTTTTCTTTCTTTTTATTTTTTCCTCTTTTCTTTCTCTCCAACATCTCTTATGCTTATGTAAAAACTATAGTAGCATTAAAAGAACATATAATATTAATGCAGCATTTGATTAATAGTAATATAATATTACTGAAGATTTTAATTCTTGCTAATTTCATACTTGATGATAAGATTAGTACCAAAGATTATTATATTTGTTTGTTCTTAATAATATTAGCTCAAATTACTAATGATAAATATTTCATATAATCATATTTTTAAATTCTATTTATATTTTTTAAATCCTTTTTATCTTTTAAGTAGCTTTTTTTTCTAAAAGTTTCTTCCTAAAATTATTTTACAAATATTATATACTTAAATATTGAATATTTAATATATATTATATATTACAATAATATATTTATATTATATTTAATAATATATTATATTATTTAGTAATAGATATTAAATAATATTTATAATATAAATAAGACTATATAAATATAATAATTATATATTGTTATATAAAATTAAATGATATTATATATATGTTTTAATATTAATATATTGTGTTATATTTATATTTAATGTTAAATATAAATATAATATTAAATATTTAAATATTATTAAGTTTTTATTAATATATTAGATTAAATATTATCATATAGTTACATGGGAGTTAAGAGCTTAATTTGAGATTACTAGACTTTGAAAATCTCAAATAGTCATCTGTCAAAAGAAAATCAGATTAATTTATGATAATCTTAGATTACCGAGAATTAAATATTACTTTTTATATTACTATGTCTAATTGCTAAACATGGTAATTTATATAGTAATCTTATATTACTAAAGTGGATTACCACCAACTAAGCAACCCTTGAATAACATGAAAACTTTTATAGCCATACAATTAGTAGCCATTAGCTAGGGTTTTGATCTTGATGATTTAGTTTTGGTTTCCAGGTCATCTAATATTTATTTAGAGATGTCAAATGGGCTAGGGCTGGCCTAAGCCCAGTATGGCATGGTTGCTATAGTAGCCAGGAAAGCTCTTTGTGTATCGCATGCTACAGGATGCGTACATCATGCACGATGATTGGCCATGCATGCTATGGCAAGTGCCAAAGGATATTTTTATCCTTTTTCACATCTCATGCACGACCGCATGCGCGCATAACCAATCATCTTGCTAGATGCGTGTGCTCCTGCACCGCGCGCAGTGCAGGAGGACTTTTTCAGAGTAGCCATGCCATACCAAATATGGCCCACTTGTTGGGTTGTAATGGGCCACCCCTTGAGCCCAGAGCGGTGTAGGAGGACTTTTCCAGAGTAGCCATGCCATACCAAATATGGCCCACTTGTTGGGTTGTAATGGGCCACCCCTTGAGGCCTTGGGCCATACCGATACAACCCACAACTCATAGGTTGCAAAATGGCTAGTTTGAAGATATTTTCATCGAATTTCAGATTTATCCTTTCCAACTATCATAAATGGTTAGTTTTTAAAAGTATTATAATCTTTTAGTCAAGAAGACTTATTTGCCCTTTTTAAGGGTTATAAACGACTAGTTAAGATTATTTGGATCATTTGAAACCCTTCAACCTTTATAAATGGACTCTTAACTTTTCTTCCTCATTCTACACCAAAATCATAAGCTCTCTAAAACTCACTTAAGCCCTTCTCATCTTCCTACAAGTCCTCTTAGTCCTCTTAAACTATCTTAATTTTTTTTATTTTCTAGCTAACTATCCTAATCTTTCTCTAGTCTCTACTCATACTCTCTATCATTTACAATCAATAATATTTTATGTTGGTAGTTCTTGCCTATCCTATAAAAAGTTCTTTGACTTGATATCAGCATAACAGAGTATGGGGCACACCAGTCATAAACTAAACCCAGTGTCCCCAAATCCACTACTGCCATCGATGTCACATTGGCCACCACATCTAAGGCTAGACCTAAGACCTCTAGAGTCTAGCTATACTTCGACATCAAGAATATCGGTAGCAATGGGCTTCATGCGATCCGCAAAGTTCATCCAACCCGACATTGAAAGAAATTTAAATATACAAGTCATGACACCAACCAAACTCCAATAAGAGATGGCCAAGGAGTTGAGTTAAGAAAATTTTCTTATTCTTAAGAATTAAATAGGAAAGAATTATCAAATTTATTATAGGTAATGAAATACCTTTTACTTTTACCAAAAATCTAAAATTTTTAAAATATATGAAAAATGCTATAAATCTTATATTTAAAAAGTTTCTTAAAATACTACTAAATCTAAATATTTTGTTTAGAAAAAATATAATTTCATAATTAAAAAATTTTGATGGTAAGATATCACTTATATCTTATATTTAAACAAGTGCTATTAAATTATTTTATTTATGATACTATATATTTATTAATTGTGACTAAGTAATAAAAAATTAATTTTAAATTAATTGAACATCCAAACATTACCTATTGGGAATTTCATGTATTATTATTTTTTAATTATAAATCAAATTCATATATTATGCAAAAAAAATTAAATAAAATACGAATTTAATTTTCAAAGCCCAAGATCTTCAGGAAACTAATTTAGTTAACAAAATTAGATCTAAAATTAAATCTAAATCATACATGTGTTCTTTACTAGGGATGAAGACTGATGAAGTCGGTAAATAATTTACCGGCCACTAGACGTTCATGTGTCTGGCCTCCAATAGTGATCCATGCAGATCTTTGGATGATGTCCTCCTAGGATTGGATGATAACCTTCCAATAAGGGGTGCTAACGCCTCTTATTTTCTTCAATTAATTTTTAAATCAAGAGAAAAAAATTTGATCAAGAATAAATCTTGATCAATCAAGAGATGAGAGATTTCTTGATCAAAATCAAATCTTGATCAACCAAAGGAGAGAGAAAGCCTCTCTTCAATCCATCCAAGAGAGAAACTTTAACCATCCAAGGAGAGAGGAAAAGGCAAAAAGGGACGTTTTCAACCCGCTAAGAGAGAGACATGAGGGAGAGAGAGAGAGAAGAGCACGCCCAATAAATTCCACCGTGATAGGGAGAGGAATGTGGTTTTTATAACCATTAAAACAACCTCAATGGATAAAGTTGGCATCCCTTAAAATTAGAAATTTAACTAATCCCTTGGTGACACCTCATTCTAGGCTCAATCTTTCTTCATGATGTGAGATTGATCACGCTCAACCCATGGGCATGATCTCTTCATCTCCAAATCCTAAGATCACGCACCCGAACTTGGGCATGATTTCTCTCTCTCCTCACTCTAAGATCACGCCCAAGACCTTGGGCGTGATCTTTCCTAAGTGTAAGATCACCATCACGTGTAGATGGGATCACGCCACATCTCATGGGGTGATCCCTTCTCATCTCTTGATGATGGATATGTCCATCATATGGACATGCATCCTTTAAAAATAGAAAGTTAAATAAATTATGATCACGTCCAATTTTAGGTATGAACTCCATCATAACATGGAGATAGATCATGCCCATCATGTGGATATGCATCCCTAAAAAATAGAAAGTCAAATAACTCATGATTAAGCCCAATAAATCTGAGCCATCCATCACATAGAGTAAGCCTAATTGGGTATCCAATGAATGGATTAAAATTCTTTCCTCTCTGATTATGATTAGTCCATCAAATTTGAATTAAGTCCAACTTAATTTTTATTTTAATTTCATCCAAAATCTTCTTAATGCATATAACCCATTAGGTTCCTTGACACATTGGGAATAATCATGTCCCTTAATTGACCCTAGGGATAACTTGATCAATACATTGTCCAAGTCAATTTTTTAACTAAATCAACTCCTTGATTAAGTCAAAGAGTCTATGATTATAAATCATGAGCAACCTCTAGCAATGCATCATGACCACCCAAGTATTAAGGGTTTTGTTAACATAGTCATCAACATTTGTCATGAATGGTTACCGTATAATTCAATCCCTTCGTCACACATTTCAGATCAATCAGTAGTATAGAATGTGTCCATCTTATAATTGATCTTTGTTTACTTGATCTAAAAAAAATTGACTCACATGAATTGAAACTTCAAAACTATTTCAAATTCTAACTCAACCTTGCAAGGATTTACTAGTCAATTTAATCCATCAAGTGGCTGTGGATATAACCCTCTCTATTAAGAAAGATGAATCCTATCTTGATTAAATACTACATTCATATGCTTCATGTTATACCCAACCAACACCATATTTGCCATCCATGGCTAGAGCGACGTTTGCATGTCATCAAAGCATGACATTCCACACATAAATGCAATAAAGATCTCAAGTTAAAGGATCACTCACACTATTGTCATTAGAGATCAACCATCGACACTATATAGAATATCCATATGGGATCTCTATGCGGGTCATCCAATGCATCGTTACAATAACGAGCATCCACACACCTATCCAAGTATTTTCATACTTCAGCTTGCGAGATCAGCTACTCGCCATAATGATGAAGATATGCAATGTGTGCTAGTCTCATGGTGTTCGACAGTGCTCAGTCCTATTTATGCATCGACTAAAAAAATTTAAAGAATCAAACCATAATGTGCAATTTTGGATCTCACAATTTGCAATCTCTATTACAAATTCTATATGAATAGTTCACATTCTTTTGACTTTATCTCACAGGTAAAATATATCTAATATATATAAAAATTATACCTGGATAGATAAAGAAACCAATAAATTTTATTTGCATTCATAATGAAATGTGTACAAACTAGCATCTAATCCGATTGGATTTAGGCACATACTAACAATCTTCCACTTGCACTAGAGCCAATCACCCATGTATCTAATATCAAGTGACTCAGCATGACCATCATACTTCTATTGCAGTAGGACTTTAGTAAATGGATCGGCAATATTATCGTCTGTAGGGACTCGTTCTATTTTTATATCATTTCGTTCAATAATTTCTCTAATTACATGATATCTTTTGAGTACATGTTTGAACCTTTGATGAAACCTTGGCTCCTTGGCTTACGCAATAGCTCCATTGTTATCATAGTACAAGAGTATTGATTGCTTGGAACCACTCCAAGTTCAGTGATAAACTTTTTGATATGAACTGCTTCTTTAGCTGCATCTGATGTTGCGATGTACTCGGCTTTAATCGTAGAGTCGGTGATCGTCTCTTACTTGGAACTCTTCTAGCTGACTATACCACCATTGAGTGTAAATACATAGCCTGATTGTAATTTATAATCATCACTATCAAACTGGAAACTAGAATCCGTGTAATCCCAAACTATGAGGTCGAGCTCTCCATAAACCAAGAACATATCCTTAGTCCTTCGCAAGTACTTAAGGATATTCTTAACTACCACCCAATATTTTTTATTAGGGTTTGCTTGATATCTACTCATGATACTTAAGGCATAAGAAACATCAGGCCTTGTACATAGCATCGCATACATAATGGATCCAATTGCTGATGCCTATGGTATCCCATCCATGTGCTCTCTCTCCTCTTGGGTCTTAGGACTCATGTCCTTAGAGAGGTGTACCCCTTGCAATATTGGTAGGAATTCCTTCTTGGATTCCTCCATGCTAATTCATTTTAGCATCTTATCTATGTACATACTTTGGGTCAATCCGAGCAACCTCCTAAATCTATCTCTATAGATCTTTATACCTAGTATATAGGCTGCTTCTCTCAAATTCTTCATGAAGAATTTATCTAACAACCAATCCTTTACTTCTTTAAGCAAAGATATATTGTTTCCTATTAATAATATGTCATCCCATATAATATCAAGAAAATAATATCACTCCCACTAATCTTCTTGTACACACATAGATCATTCCCATTTTTGATGAAATCAACCTCTTTGATTGTCACATCAAATCGGATGTTCTAACTTCTAGAGGCTTGCTTAAGTCCATAAATAGACCTTTGTAGCTTGCACACTTTCGTAGGATCTATGGATTCAAAACCCTGTGGTTGTGTCATATATGCATCCTCTACTAAATCTTCATTTAGGAAGATGGTTTTAACATCCATCTGTCAGATCTCATAGTTATAGTATGCTGCTATTGCAAGCAAAATCCTTATGGACTTAAGCATAACCACAGAGGAAAAGGTTTCATCAAAGTCAATGCTTTGTCTTTGCTTGTAACCTTTTGTAACTAGCTTTATCTTATAGGTAATAACATTACCATCCATGTCAGTCTTCTTCTTGAAAACCCATTTGCACCCATGGGTTTTACCCCTTCAGGTGGATCAACCAAGGTTCATACCTGGTTATCATACATGGAGTCCATTTTAGATTTTATGGCCTCAAGCCATCTCTCAGAGTCAATGTTAGACATTGCCTCTTCGTAGTTGGTAAGCTCATTATCCTTTTTAAGAAATGCATATCTCTTAGGGATGTGAATAGTCCTACTAGATTATGTAGCTGATATGTACTTGGAGCTACCTATTGCTTTTCATGCAATAACTGCCTGAATGTGGGTTGAGTCTCTAGCTCAACTCTCACTGTATTCGGCATATGCTCCATTCCATCTAATCGTCTTTATTAATTTATGGTTCTTGAGCTTCATTAAGTTCAATCTTAATTCCACTACCCTTTTCTATAAGAATCTCATTCTCCAAAATGTGGCATGTCTTGAGACAAACACTTTTTGCTCAAATGGGTGGTAGTAGTATCATTTTATTTATTTTGGATATCCCACAAAATTGCATTTATCAAATCTAGCTTCAAGTTTATCTGATTCATTACGCTTCACATAAGCATAACAGCCCCAAACCCTTAAATGATTAAGGGATAGTTTCTTTCCATATCATACCTCGTAGGGAGTGGAGCTGATCAATTTAGATGAAATTTGGTTTAGGGTATATTCATTAGTGTCTAGTGCATAATCCCAAAATATTTTTGAAAGATCTGCAAGGCTAATCATGGAATACACCATATCTAACATTGTGCAATTTTTGCTTTTCGATATGCCATTATGCTGTAGTGTACCAGAAGGAGTCCATTGAGGAAGAATCTCATTCTCCTTCAAATAATCTACGAACTCATGGCTCAAGTATTCACCACCTCATCTGATCGAAGTATCTTAATACTCTTGTCAGTTTATTTTTACTTCACATCTGAATTCTTTGAACTTTTCAAAGGCTTCATATGTGTGCTTCATCAAATACACATAACCATACCTACTATGGTCATATATGAACGTGATGAAATAAAAAAAAACATCTATGGCTTGAATGTTAATGGGTTCACATACATCTGAATATACTAAACCCAAACATTCAGTTTCTCACTAATCTTTTTCAGTAAAAGGTAACTTGATTATCTTTCCAAGTAAGCATGACTCACATTCGTCAAACGATTCCCAATCGAATATGCCCAAGTATCCATCCTTATGTAACTTGGTTAAACACTTTTCATTTACATGGCTTAGACAACAATGACATAGGTATGAATCCCTAAAATTATTTGATTTTAATCTTTTTGAATCAATATTGAGAATAGGGGCTTGAAGATTAAGAACATAAATTTTGTTGAATAATTCAGCAGAACCAAAGAACATTTTGTTTCAAAAATTAGAAATACCTTTATTTTCAATTTCAAAAGAATACACATCCATTACTAAACATGAAACTGATATGATTTTTTTTTTTATGTTCGGTACATAGTAACAATTACTAAGTTCTATTACAAGCCCTGTGGGCAAAGATAAAAAGCAAATTCTTACAACTAATGTAGCAACCTTTACTCCATTTTCCTTGCGCAGGATCACTTCATCCTTCCCCAGTCTTCTACTATTTCTTATCATCTGCATATTAATACAAATATGAGACCCACAACCGGTATCCAATACCCAAGTGGAATAAGAAGTAATAGAAGAAAATATCTCAATTATGAATGCACCATATATGGAAGCATCCATATGCTTATTGTCTTTCAGGCTTGCCAAATAAGCCCTACATTACGCTTTCAGTGCCCATCCTTGCCACAAAAGTGATATTTTCTCTCGGCTACATCCTTCTTGGCTACATTCTTCTTAATGCCCTTCGTTGGCTTGGTTGTCTTGGCCTTTTGGGCTTTATTCTTCTTCAAACGCTTCTTCGAGTGCCCAAAGATTCTACAACCATCAATTGCCCTTTATCCTTCCTAATGCTAGGCTCAACATTAGTCAGCATATTTGCAAGCTCTGTAATGTATCCTCGAGCCTGATCATGTTAAAATTCAACACAAACTGAGAATAGATGGGAGGCAATGACTATAGAACCAAGTCAATACTTAGTTCAAGTGTAGGAAGAAATAACCTTCGAGGCATGCATATTTTAATAATTTGATAACAATTATCAATGCAAAAATTTAAAGATTAAATATTAATATATCTAACATGCATCAAGATCATATCTTTGCCTTATACTATAGGATCGTTTGATCTAAATTATGCATATAAATAAAATAATCAAGATCATATCTTGATCTTCAAGATGAGAAGTCATACTGCTTGTCTTGAAGCCTGTCGTAAGATATAGGAATCAAATTACTTACCTTAAGAACAGTAGGTAAATCCTTTGTACTCTGTAGCCGTTCAATCATCCAGCCTCTAGTATCGTCCACGCGAAGCCTCCAAATGATCGGATTCCCGGGAGTGCTAGCTCGCGAAAAAATAACTTTGCTGATTTTGAATCCTTCCACTTGAATCTTCTTCCAGGATCCACCAAACTTTTGCTAACACCAGAATCACACCATGATTTCTATTCTAACTCTTTAGAATTTCAATCCATAACATATCGTTGTTGTTCGATGATCTGGTGAAAAATGTCCTCTTATTTATAGGCTCAATTCAGCCTTTAGCCTATTGAATTCTAACAACACTTAGAATTCTGACATTTGGTGAAAACCTGTGAATTCTAACACTTAGAATTCCATCATCTTGTTAATTCTGACATTTGGTAAAAACCAAAGAGATATAAATTCTAACACTTAGAATTCCATTGACTTGTTAATTTAAAGAGGCACATTAATTCCACATGAATTCTAACACTTAGAATTCCAATGGAAACCGTTTGAAGAAGATTAAGTTAATATATTAAATTTTGCATGAGAATTTAATCAAGTTATCTTATCATGTGAGATCCTTATGCGAGGGTTTGGGTTTGGGTTTTGGTTTAAGCTGATTTAAATTTATTGGACTGAACCTACATAGATCATGGTCCTAGCCCAAATCAATTTGTCTAGTCCTGAATCTATTTAAATACAAATTAAGTCTAATTTCAAATCAATATTTGAAATTGATTAGTCCTTCTAATAGACTTAAACCTAATTGAATCTTATTCACTTGTACTTAACCCAACTGAGATAATTCAATCAATCAAATTGATTAATTAAATCATGTATGATTCTCAATCGTTGATCAGCAATAGATCATCCTAGGAAACTTTTATGTGTGTGACTCTCTAGGTTCGAACCTAAGCCGGTAGCATAAGAACAACTTTCTATACTAATCGATGTGCCCATCTAGCAATGGAACCCGACGTCCGGATAGGTCGAAGAGTTGCTGAGCAAACTCCAAGAACCCTAAGAAATAGTTACCGTATAATTCATCCTTTTGACCACAAATGCTAAGGATGGCTTAAGAGCCTGTCAACTCTAAACAGCAAATCCATAAAGTGATTTCAATTTTAGTGATCATGTGACCTTCACATGAAGTGCCTTGGCCAAGGTCTTGTTAAATTGAAACACAAGCATTTCTCCTTTTAACGAGATAGGTCAAATTTCATCTTGATCCATAACGGACTACCACAAGTACTTGACTGCACCCAGTAACCTTTCGTAGCTGGATTAGAAATCCAGGTGGTCCGGCACCTAAGTACAATGAGTTGCTTGCAAGTCACCGGTTGTGATCTTCAGGTCTTAAGGATACTTATACCCATATCTTCTCGGATTAACTCTTGACAGTAAAGTATCCAAAAATGAGTCACGTTCGGTGAAATGTACTCCTACACTTTCACCTGTATGTCATACCAGTGTCTCAACACTCCTTGGTTAAGAGGACAACCAACAATATGATATACAACATCCTATAATTGATAGTACTTGTTGACCCAATTGATGATTTTGATGATTAACAAAACTATTTGAGTATAATTTTTGAAGGCTCTGATGATTTTGATTTAGTGTTTCAACCTATAAGACTATTGAAAAATCAAAATCAGAAGTTTCAATGTGTTCTGGATCAAATCTAATGTCTAGGTAAGAATTGCAGACATTAGAGTCGACTCCGAGAATCACAGAGCCGACTCCGGAACTGGCACGGTCATTAGAGTCGACTCCGAGACTGTTAGAGTCGACTCTCACAGATGAAGCAGAAAGTCGATTTTTCTGGCTCCAACCTAGAGTGACTCCGGGTAAGTTAGAGTCGACTCCGGAAAAGTTTCTTGTCGACCCCAGAAAAGCCAGAGATGACTCCGGGAATATCATTTTAAATCGCCTCGAGCTAGAGCCGACTCCAGAAAAGTTAGAGTCGACTCCAACCCACCTGGAACGAAAAACGAAGTTGCCAGATCAGCTCTAACGGTAACTTTTCTATTTTTACTCATTTCTAACGGATATATTTTGATAGAAGGTACACTCCAACGGATAGTTTTATTCCAAAAGAGGTGTAAAAGAAATCTATAAAAAGGGAAGTCTATTGTTCAAAAAAAAAAAAAGAGAGGAAAATCTGAAAAAACAAAGAGAAAATCTGAGATAGACAAATCCCATTCAAAAATCCGTGAGCTTGAATCTTGAAAGGAAAACCTTCTAGCTCAAATCCACTCCACTCCAAAAGCCTCAAGAGGAATCCAAAGCATTCAAATCAAAGTCTTGGAGGATTTCCCAACTTGGAGAAAGGAGATTCGTTTCTTGCTTTTCAACCCTTCTCAACTGCTTCAACCACGAAGAATCGGAGCTGAGGCTTGATTCAATCCAGCAAGGAGAAGAAGAAAAGAAGAAAAGAAGAAAGAAGAAAAGATCAAAAGCCAACCTATCTACAAATCAGGCTTTTCTAAACCTTATTATTCTTAATTTGTATATTTGCTCATTGAGGAGCTTTGTATTCACACACAATACTTATCTTATTTTATCTAGTTCAATCTGGGGGATTGAACTAGAGGAGGTAGTTTTACCTCGGGTTAAGCTTGTTTAAGCTTGGGTTAGTTGTGAGCCTTGAAAAACAACGTGTAGGGTTTTGTGCTGGTAAGCCCGAGTAAAACCAGCTGGGTTCGTTGTGCACCCGGTAAAACAACAAGTTTGAGTTGTGAGCTTGGAAAACAACTCGGCTGTAATCTAGAGAGATTATAGTGTGGACCCAAGTGAATCTTGGGAGTGGACGTAGGTGTTGGATACACCGAACCACTATAAAATCTTTTGTGTTTGCCGTGTCTCATTGTCTCTTTATCTATCTCTATCTTACTCACTGCACTTTATAGTTATCTTGCATTTGCCCTCATTAATCTCAAGCAAACTATTTTAAAAAGGGCTAATTTTTAAAGAACCCAATTCACCCCCCCCCTCTTGGGTTGCCATCTGGGCCAACAATTGGTATCAGAGCAAGTGCTCATTTAGAATTTGATCACACGATCAAGGGCTAAAGATCCTTATGGCAACACAAAGTGGTTCATGTTTTGCTGAAGGTCATTCTACGAATAGACCTCCTTTATTTAATGGAACCAACTATTCATATTGGAAAGCTAGAATGAGAATATTCATTCAAGCTTCTGACTATGAATTGTGGGGAGTAATAATAAATGGACCTAGTACACCCACACACCTTATTGATGGCACTATTGTTCCTAAACCCGAAAGGGATTGGAATGATAATGATAGGAGAATGGCACAACTAAATGCTAAAGCCATTAATATCTTATATTGTTCCTTAGACTCTAATGAATTCAACCGATCTCAACATGTAATTCCGCAAAAGAAATTTGGGATAGGTTGGAAATTACTCATGAAGGAACAAACCAAGTTAAGGAATCAAAAATAAATATTTTGGTTCATAAATATGAATTGTTTACAATGGAACAAACTGAAACCATCACATGCATGTTCACTAGATTCACCGATATTGTGAATGGTTTAAAAGTCTTGGTAGAATTTATTCTAATGCTGACCTTGTGCGCAAAATTCTTAGGTCACTACCAAGAGCGTGGGAAGCAAAAGTCACTGCTATCCAAGAAGCAAAGGACCTCAATGCACTACCTTTAGAGGAGCTTCTAGGATCCTTAATGACCCACGAGCTGACGATGAAGCAGCATGTTGAGGAGGAAACAAAAAGAAGAAAACTCTTGCCCTCAAGACTGCAGAAATGGAAGAGAGCAGCAGTGAAAGTAATGATGAGGATGATGATGAAACTGCTCTCTTGGCCAAAAAATTCAGAAGGTTTATGAGAAAAATTCCATAAAAAGAAATTTGGAGCAAGATTTGATGGAGAAAAAGATAAGAAAAAGGACAAGGAGAAAGAAAAAGAAAAAGAGCCCTTGGTATGTTATGAGTGCAAAAAGCCAGGGCACTTTAAATATGATTGTCCTTTGCTGAAAAAGGCCTACAAGAAAAAGAAGAAAGCATACATGGCAACATGGTCTGATGAATCTTCTCATCGGAAGAAGAAGAACAAAAGGAAGTTGCCAATATCTGCTTCATGGCCAACAACGACGACAACGACAATGAGGTAAGTTCTGAAAACTCAAATGATGAATTTACATTTGATGAAATGTTTGAAGCTTTCAATGAATTGATGATTGATTTTAAATCTTTGAAAAAGAAGTATAAGTTTTTGAAAAATGACAATATTAGCTTAACTAAAAGTAAAAATGAATTAGCTTTAGAAGTTAAGAACTTAACTAATGAAAAAGAAGAACTTAGGAAAGAAAGAGAAAATATTAATCAAGAAATAGATTTATTGAAATCTGAAACTAAAGATTTAAAAGTTCAATTAGAAACCTTAGCTTTAGAAAAAGAATCAATCTCTAAAGAAATGATCTATTAAAGAAAGATGTTAAAAAGTATAAAGACATTGTTGAAAAATTTACTCTAAGCTCAACAAAACTAAATATGATTTTAGATAGTCAAAAAGCTGTTTTTGACAAAGCAGGTTTAGGGTATAACACATTAAAAAACAAAAATCATTAAAAATATTTTTGTAAAAGCCAACCAAAGTAATATTACTTGTTTTAAATGTAATCAAAAAGGACATAAATCTTTGAATGCAAAACATTAAATAATAACAACAAGTTAAATGTTAAAGCAAAGAAAATATGGGTTCCGAAAGGAACAATTTTTGTTGCTGCTAACCATGAAGGACCCAAGAAAGCTTGGGTACCTAAACATAAAGTTTAAATTATGTTGCAGGAATGTCTTGTAGCCAAAAGATCAAAGAAAAAGTGGTACCTTGATAGTGGCTGCTCAAGACATATGACGGGTGACAAAGATGAATTCATCACCCTGGAAGAAAAGAAAGGTGGAGTTGTGACGTTTGGCGATAACGGTAAAGGTCAAATTATGGGCCTTGGTAAAGTTCGCATAACTCCATCTATAGTTATTGATAATGTACTTTATGTTAATGGTTTAAAGCACAATTTAATTAGTATAAGCCAACTATGTGATAAGAACTTTAATGTTTCATTTAAATCTTCTATTTGCATAGTATCTGATTCCATTAATGATAGCATTGTTTTTACTGGTTATAGACATGGCAATGTGTACTTAGTTGACTTAGACAAATTATCTGAAAGTAGTCATTGCCTAATTGCTGACAATGCTAACATAAATGATATTGGATGGTTATGGCATCGTAGATTAGGTCATGCAAGCACACACCTTATTTCAAAACTAATTAAAATGGATTTAGTTAAAGGATTACCTAAACTAGATTTTGAAAATAACAAAATATGTGATGCATGTCAATTTGGAAAACAAACTAGAAGTTCTTTCAAATCTAAAAATGTTGTTTCAACTTCTAGGGCTTTAGAGCTACTTCACATGGATCTTTTCGGACCAACTAGAACCACAAGTCTAGGAGGAAAGAAATATGGTCTAGTGATTGTAGATGATTATTCTAGATATACTTGGGTAATGTTTTTAGCTCACAAAGATGAGACTTTCTCGATATTCCTGAAATTCTTCAAGAAAGTCACAAATGAGAAAAACACTACTATAGTATCTCTAAGAAGTGATCATGGAACTGAATTTGAAAATCACTTATTTGAAAGTTTTTGTTCTGAAAATGGAATTAATCATAATTTTTCAGCCCCTAGGACCCCACAACAAAACGGTGTAGTTGAAAGAAAAAATAGAACTTAGAAGACATGGCCCGTACCATGCTATGCGAAAGCAACTTACCAAAGTATTTTTGGGCGGAAGCAATTAACACAGCATGTTACATCTTAAACAGAGCTTTAATAAGACCAATATTAAAGAAAACACCTTATGAATTATGGAATGAAAGAAAACCAAATATAAAATACTTTCATGCATTTGGATGTAAATGTTTCATTCATAATAATGGTAAAAACAACTTAGGAAAATTTGATGCTAAATCTGATGAAGGAATTTTTCTAGGTTATTCAACAACTAGTAAGGCTATAGAATCTTTAACAAGAAAACCTTAATAGTAGAAGAATCCATACATGTAGTTTTGATGAATCTTTAGCAACTGGATCTGAAAAGATTGATGATGAGGAAGATACAAACATAATTGAAAAAGATCTTGAAAAACTTAATATTGAAGTATCTTCAGATCATGAGCAAGAAGCTAAAGATGATGATTCACATAAGGACGATGATGTCAATATTGATCATAATGATATAGATCTTCCAAGAGACTGGAGATATGCCCATAGTCATCCCAAGGAATTGATTATAGGTGATCCATCTCAAGGAATAAGAACTAGATCATATATGAGAAATATTAGTAATCATCTTGCATTTGTATCACAAATTGAACCTAAAACTATAGAAGAAGCTGAAAAAGATAATAATTGGATGTTAGCAATGCAAGAAGAATTAAATCAATTTACAAGAAATAATGTATGGACTTTAGTGGAAAGACCTAAAAATCATTCAGTAATAGGATCAAAATGGTTTTTAGAAATAAACTAGATGAAAATGGCATAGTAATTAGAAACAAAGCTAGATTGTTGCAAAAGGATATAATCAAGAAGAAGGTATTGATTTTGATGAAACCTTTGCACCTGTAGCTAGATTAGAAGCCATTAGGCTATTACTTGCATTTGCATGTCATATGAACATTAATTTATTTCAAATGGATGTTAAAAGTGCATTTTTAAATGGATTTATAAATGAAGAAGTTTATGTAGAACAACCACCAGGTTTTGAAGATCACGAATTTTCAAATCACGTTTTTAAATTGCACAAAGCTTTATATGGTTTGAAACAAGCACCTAGAGCTTGGTATGATAGGTTAAGTAAATTCTTAATTGAAAATGATTTTACAAGAGGAAATGTTGATAAAACATTATTTTTGAAAAGAAAAAGTAAAGATTTACTTGTAGTACAAATATATGTTGATGACATTGTTTTTGGTGCTACTAACGATTCTCTTTGTCAAGAATTTGCAAAGTTGATGCAGGAGAATTCGAGATGAGCATGATGGGAGAACTCAACTTCTTCCTTGGACTCCAAATCAAACAAAGCAAAGAGGGTATCTTTATCAACCAAACAAAGTACACAAGAGAATTCTAAAGAAATTTGGTATGGAATCAATTAAACCCCTCGGAACACCAATGAGTCCTTCATGCAAGCTGGACAAAGATGAAGAAGGTAAAAAGGTTGATCAAAAGTATTATCGAGGTATTATCGGATCCCTTCTTTATTTAACAGCAAGTAGACCAGATATTATGTTTTCTGTATGTTTATGTGCTAGATTTCAATCAGAACCTAAAGAATCACACTTAATAGCTGTTAAAAGAATACTAAGATACTTAAGTGGAACAAAAATGTAGGTTTATGGTATTCTAGAGACTCCACATTAAATCTAATTGCATACTCAGATTCTGATTATGCCGGATGCAAGTTAGATAGAAAAAGCACAAGTGGTGCATGCCAATTTTTAGGAAGTAACTTAATCTCATGGTTTAGCAAAAAGCAAAATTCGGTTGCATTATCTACTACGGAAGCAGAATATGTTGCAGCTGGAAGTTGCTGTGCTCAAATCCTATGGATTAAGAGACAACTTGAAGACTATGGTATCACACTTGATAAGACACCCATAAGATGTGATAATACAAGTGCAATAAATCTTACTAAAAATCCAATTCAACATTCAAGAACAAAGCATATTGAAATAGATATCACTTTATAAGAGAACATGTAGCCAATAATGAAATTTGTCTTGATTATGTGAATACTGAAGAACAACTTGCAGATATATTAACAAAACCCTTAAGTGAAGAAAGATTTTGTTATCTTAGAGGAGAATTAGGAGTTTGTGATCCTTTGGAATAGTTTTCTGAAACTCTTAAGGACATCAATCTAGATTTCATCATTTTCTTGAAAAATCTTGATATTTCAATAAGGAAATCTATCTAGATCTTGATTCAATGTTTCCCCAATTGATAAATAACTTTAATCTATAATTTGATGATTAATTTGAATAGTTTCAAATGCTTGAAACTTAATTTTTTATCTCTGAAACTGTTAGAGTCGACTCTGACAGTTTGCGGAGTCGACACCTGAGTTTTTGATTTTCTGTCTAAGTGATTAGAGCCGACTCTGGCTTTTGTGGAGCCGACTCTAATACGAGCGCTGACAGACTTTCTGGCTCGGAGCCGACACCCAGTTTTCGGGAGTCGACTCTAAGTCGAGTTAGGTCAAAAATAAAAAGGCGGAGTCGACCCCCAATCATTCCAATCGTCTCCTAAACCGTTCCTAAGAACTCCAAAACTTTTCCAACTTCCCCAAATCTACTCAAAACCCCTGATTAACCTTCCAATCCTCTCAATGGCTCCAAAGAGGCGCGGATTCGTCGCTGGAGCATCCGTTCCAACGAGAAGACGCACGGTTCGAAGGCAACCATCGCCTTCTTCCTCTTCGGCCACTCAAGAGGATTCTCCACCTTCACCCTCATCTCCTAAGGTTGATCATTTAGCTGGTAAGACCATTACCACTGGGAGAAAAGTTAATTTTGATTTATTTGAATCGGAGGGTTTCTCTATTGGAAGAAATTTAAGGGATATGGGATGGGAGAAAGTGTGCTCACTAGATTTACCCACTTATCCAGCATTGGTAAGGGAGTTTTATAATGGATTAAGCAGAGGAGAAGGAGGATTGACAGCAAGAGGAACTAGGGTTACGGTAACAACTGAGATTCTTGGAACCCTATTAGAAATGCCCACTGTTGGTTTAATGGAATGTCAACTTAATGACAGAAGTGGTGCACTATCAAGGATGCTAGGAAGAGATGTGACTGAGTTCGAAGAGATCTTTGCAAATCAGTTAAACCTAGAACTCAGATTATTGCATAATATATGTGGTAGAATCTTATTTCCAAAAATAGGGAGATTCGAGTATGTCTCGGAGCGAGACGTTCTGATGATGGACTGCATTATAACTGGAAGGCCAGTCAATTTAGCTGGCATGATGATTGGATACATGGCAGAGGCAGCTACTAAGAAAAGATCAACACTGCCATACGGTATGATTCTGACACTAATTTTTAGAAGCCAGGGTGTGCTCATAATGGAAAATGAACCTTTAAGAAAACTGAGACACACTGATTATTACAGCACTTCAACTATTCATAGAATGGGATTTAAGAAAGTTAATGGTGTTTGGATGAGGAGAGAGGAAAGAACAGATAGGGATGGTGCAGAGGAAACCAGACTAGAAGAAATCCCGGGACCATCTACTGCGGGACCATCAGTCCCTGATTCATCATTTGCGGGACCTTCGTCTGCTGGACCTTCGAGGCCGGACCAAGTTCTATTCCATCACCTCCACATCAGCCTATAACAAATTCTGGAGGATTTTCTAATGAACAACTTGATCAGTTAAGAAGCTTACTTGCTGAGTATGACAGTCACAGGTCAAATGAAATTAATCAATTGAAAGAAGACTTTAATCTGCTGAAAGAAGAATTAAATTCGAGACTGGACATGCTATCCTTTACCTTAGGCAATTCTGTAGAATCCTTTGGAGCTGAGCTTCACAAGATCTTCGAAAGGATGGAAGGCATTGCCGATGGATCAGGATCATATGTTCATGCAACGAGTCAATTGAAGAAGGATATTGACCTTGCAGTCTCTCAAATCGAAGCCTGCCTTGAAAATTTTAAGAAATCTCAAAAGATGATGTAATGGAGATAATAGGTCATCTAAAGAAAATTGTATTCAAGCACATCTGATCTTGTTTTTGAGTTGATAGTTTGTACTTAGGAAGTTTTTGAATATCTAATGTATTTCATTTTGAAATGTATGAATCAACTGATGTAATGGTTCTTGGTTATGAAATACAATTTCACTTTTCAAATTTGATTGATTGGATTCCTATGCTTTATTGAGATTATAAATTTTTTTTTATACTCTCCTTATTGCTAATAACAAAAAAGGGGGAGAGATAGTTGTGTATATGCAAAGAAAGAGATTGAATAGGAATATTGAATAATATATGCATAAAGAAAGAAAGAAAGGGGGAGAATTAATTGTTTATGCAAAATGAATTGAAATGTTTATCAGTTACAATTTGATGTTTATATATAAGAGAGCTACTCAATGCAGGGGGAGCTTAACAAAAAGCTCATTACAATCTTATGCACATTAAGTTTAATAATTCAATATTGATGGATTATATTGAACTCATGTACAATTTTAAAGTTTACATTGAACATTGGCATCAAACCTTAATTTCAATGGTTTAAAGTTAAAATGACTATAATCCTTAGTTGATTGAATTTTTGAATGCATATACTCAAAGTTTTTGTTATCATCAAAAAGGGGGAGATTGTTGACCCAATTGATGATTTTGATGATTAACAAAACTATTTGAGTATAATTTTTGAAGGCTCTGATGATTTTGATTTAGTGTTTCAGCCTATAAGACTATTGAAAAATCAAAATCAGAAGTTTCAATGTGTTCTGGATCGAATCTAATGTCTAGGTAAGAATTGCAGACATTAGAGTCGACTCCAGAATCACAGAGCCGACTCCGGAACTGGCACGGTCATTAGAGTCGACTCCGAGACTGTTAGAGTCGACTCTCACAGATGAAGCAGAAAGTCGATTTTTCTGGCTCCAACCTAGAGTTGACTCCGGGTAAGTTAGAGTCGACTCCGGAAAAGTTTCTTGTCGACCCCAGAAAAGCCAGAGACGACTCCGGGAATATCATTTTAAATCGCCTCGAGCTAGAGCCGACTCCAGAAAAGTTAGAGTCGACTCCAACCCACCTGGAACGAAAAACGAAGTTGCCAGATCAGCTCCAACGGTAACTTTTCTATTTTTACTCATTTCTAACGGATATATTTTGATAGAAGGTACACTCCAACGGATAGTTTTATTCCAAAAGAGGTGTAAAAGAAATCTATAAAAAGGGAAGTCTATTGTTCAAAAAAAAAAAAGAGAGGAAGAATCTGAAAAAACAAAGAGAAAATCTGAGATAGACAAATCCCACTTCAAAAATCCGTGAGCTTGAATCTTGAAAGGAAAACCTCCTAGCTCAAATCCACTCCACTCCAAAAGCCTCAAGAGGAATCCAAAGCATTCAAAATCAAAGTCTTGGAGGATTTCCCAACTTGGAGAAAGGAGATTCGTTTCTTGCTTTTCAACCCTTCTCAACTGCTTCAACCACGAAGAATCGGAGCTGAGGCTTGATTCAATCCAGCAAGGAGAAGAAGAAAAGAAGAAGAAGAAAAGATCAAAAGCCAACCTATCTACAAATCAGGCTTTTCTAAACCTTATTATTCTTAATTTGTATATTTGCTCATTGAGGAGCTTTGTATTCACACACAATACTTATCTTATTTTATCTGTTCAATCTGGGGGATTGAACTAGAGGAGGTAGTTTTACCTCGGGTTAAGCTTGTTTAAGCTTGGGTTAGTTGTGAGCCTGTGAAAAACAACGTGTAGGGTTTTGTGCTGGTAAGCCCGAGTAAAACCAGCTGGGTTCGTTGTGCACCCGGTAAAACAACAAGTTTGAGTTGTGAGCTTGGAAAACAACTCGGCTGTAATCTAGAGAGATTATAGTGTGGATCCAAGTGAATCTTGGGAGTGGACGTAGGTGTTGAATACACCGAACCACTATAAAATCTTTTGTGTTTGCAGTGTCTCATTGTCTCTTTATCTATCTCTATCTTACTCACTGCACTTTATAGTTATCTTGCATTTGCCCTCATTAATCTCAAGCAAACTATTTTAAAAAGGGCTAATTTTTTAAAGAACCCAATTCACCCCCCCCCCCTCTTGGGTTGCCATCTGGGCCAACAGTACTATAGTTCTGTCATAGTATATCATTTGGTCGCAAACTTTTTGAGGACCTTCAAAAATAAATCCTCCTTTATCATGAAGGAAGATCCTAAGGGCTTCATTACTATAAGGAGTTTCCAGAAGATGTTCTTGTAATGAATAAACTGCCAAATAACTTTTATTAATATATCAATTTATATGTAATTTATATTAGCACAATCATCAAATGATTGGCTTTACGATACAATTCCCAACAAACTCCCACTTAGCCTAAAGTCACTCATTACAATATCTAATACCCATCTTCAACTTATAGTCGTCAAACTCCTTGATGCTGAGTGCTTTAGTAAATGGGTCACCTAGATTTTTCTTTCCATCAATCTTCTGAAGATTTATGTCACTACGTTCTACAATCTCACAAATAAGATGAAACTGGCACAGTATGTGCTTGGTGCGCTGATGTGCTCGTGGTTCCTTTGCTTGAGCTATGGCACCAGTGGTATCACTGTACAACAGGACTGGTCCATCTATGGAAGATGACACTCCAAGCTTGGAGATGAACTTTCGCAGCCACACAGCTTCTTTCGCTGCATCTGATGCAGCGATATACTTTGCCTCGCATACTGAATCTGCCACTGTATGTTGCTTGAAACTTTTCCAGCAAATAGCTCCACCATTTAGGATAAACATGAAACCCGATACACTTTTGCTATCATCATGATCTGATTGGAAACTGGAATCAGTAAATCCAATAAGTTTCAAATCAGACTCTCATAGACTAACCACTGGTCTTTAGTATTTCTCAAATATTTAAGGATTGTCTTAATAACTTACCAGTGTTTTTCACCTGGATCAGATTGGTATCTACTCACCACTCCTAGTGAGTATGCCACATCTAGTCTTGTACATGTTATAGTGTACATAATCGATTCCACTGCCGAAGCATATGGAATTCAACTCATACGTTCTCTTTCATTAGGAGTTATTGGACAATCCTTCTTAGAAAGATGAATTCCGTGGCCTATCAGAAGATAGCCTTTCTTGGAATTCTCCATGCTAAACCTCTTTAGCACGATTTCAATGTACGTAGATTGAGATAAACAAAGCATCCTCTTAGATCTATCTCTATAGATCTTCATCCCTAGGATGTAAGATGTTTCTTCAAGATCTTTCATTGAGAATTGTGATGATAACCATGTCTTTATTCCTTGTAATGCAGGGATATCATTCTCGATTAAGAGAATATCATCCACATATAATACAAGAAATACAATAATGGAACCGTTAGCCCATTTATAAATGCAAGGTTCTTTTTTGTTCTTAACGAAGCCATAAGATTTGATCACATTATCAAATCGTATGTTCCAACTCCAAGATGCTTGCTTAAGTCCATAAATGGACTTCTGTAACCTGCACACTTTAGACTCGTCTTCAAATATAAAACCTTCAGGCTGTATCATATACACATGTTCTTCTAAATTACCATTTAGAAAAGCAGTTTTAACATCCATCTGCCAAATCTCATAATCTAAATGTGCTGCTATAGCTAGCATAATCCGAATGGATTTTAGCATTGTCACAGAAGAAAACATCTCGTCATACTTAATACCATAACGTTGATGATACCCCTTGGCAACCAGACGTGCTTTGTAGGTCTCTACCTTTCTGTCTGTGCCTCTTTTCCTCTTGAAAACCCACTTATATCCTATGGGTTTTATCCCTTCGGATGGGTCAACTAATGTCCATACATTATTTTCCTTCATAGAATCAAGTTCGGATTTCATGGCATCAAGCCATTTATTTGAGTCAGTCCTTTGCATAGCATCCATATAGGTGATTGGATCCTCGTTGTTCTCATCGAGCTCAATATGATCCTCATTATTTTGGACCAAGAAACCTAAGTATCTGTCCGATTGATGTGGTACTCTACCAGATCGCCTTAATGGTGCATCTAAAATGGGTTTTGAGTTTGATCTAATCAACTCATATTCTAAGGGTTCACTGGTTTATGTTGTTCCTTCTACTTGATGAACTTCCTCAAGTTCAACATTAGAGCCATTTGTTCCTTCCCTAAGGAACTCCTTTTTAAGAAAAATAGCTCTATTACTAATGAACAACTTTTGTTCTTCAGTATTGTAGAAGTAATATCCTTTGGTTTCTTTTGGATAGTCGATAAAAAATATTTATCAAATTTGAGTTCAAGTTTGTCTGAATTTACATGTTTCACATAAGCCGAACACCCCCAGACTCTCAGATAGGTGATAAATGGTTTATGTCCATACCACATCTCATGTGGAGTTTTAGAAACAGACTTACTTAACCTTATTGAGAATATGACAAGCTGATTCTAATGCATATCCCCAAAATGATATAGGCAAGCTTACAAAACCCATCATGCACCGAACCATGTCAAACAGGGTTCGATTTCTTCTTTCCGATACACCGTTATGCTGCGGTGTTTCTAAAAGAGTCCATTGGGAGAGAATCACATTTTTCCTTAAATATGTCACAAAGTCATTTGAAAGGTATTCGCCTCCTTGATCTGATCGAAGGGTCTTAATACATTTTTATGTTTATTTTTCTACTTCTTTATAATATAGTTTGAACATTTCAAATGACTCAAATTTATGTCTCATAAGATAGACATAACCAAACCTAGAAAGGTCATCAATAAAAGTAATGAAGTAGTAATATCCACCTTTGGCACAAGTGCTTATTAGTCCACATACATCAGTTTGTACTAGACCCAATAGCTCTTTGGCTTTTTCACCTTTTTCAGTAAAAGATGACTTGGTCATTTTACCAAGAAGACATGATTCACAGGTAGTTAATGATTCACAATCATCAATTCGAATGATGCCCTCCTGGGTTAACCTGTTTAATCTGTTCTTATTGATATGACCCAGCCGATGGTGCCAAAGATAAATATCTGTGACATCAGTTCTTCTAGGGCGCTTACTTGATTTGTACACTACATTCACAGGCTGTGATAATATATAAATGCCATTAGATAAATGCCCAGTCATTACAGTGACTCCATTCATAATGATATTCAAAGTAACATCCTTTATTAAAATTTTATAATGACTTTTGGCCAGAAGGCCTACAGAAATTACATTCAACAAGAATGTTGGGCAAAAATGACAATCATTTAGTACGATGATATTTCGATTGAAAACTATTTCAAAAACTCCTAATGCCAGAACTGGAACTAATCTTCCATTGCCGACATTAAGGAATCTTTCGTTGTCTTCGCGGTATCCAATACCCAGGTCTGATTATCATATACAGAAAAATTACAAGGTATTATCATATAAATACCTTGTTGAGCAACATCTTGCCCCTTTTTCTTCTTTGGCCTGTTTGGATCAAGTGTGGCAATGTAAAGAGGACAGTTCCTCTTCCAGTGCCCTTGCATCTTGCAATGAAAGCATTCAGCCTGACTTTTATCAACTTTCTTCTTCTGCATATGATCCCTTATAGATGTCCTAGCATGTTGCACATTTTTCTTCTTCTTTTTCTTCTTTCCTTTTCCAAAGAGTTGACGCCTTACCTTAGATCCTTCAACCACATTAACCAAACCCTTAGAGAGCTGGTTGTCCTTCTCAAAGTTCTGTAACAACCCCAACAAACCATGGTAGTTGACTACAGGCTTTGTCATTCAAAATGAGTAAGGAAAGGTCGAAAGGATGGAGGCAAGGAATTCAGGATCGCATCTTTTTCCAACTGCTCATGTAGGGGAAAGCCGAGCTTGCTTAGGAGTTCTATCTTCTCGATCATATATAATACATGTTCAGTGACAGAAGATCCATCCCTTATTTAAGCATTAAAAATAGCACAACTAGTCTTGTGCCTTTCAACGTCATCGGGTGTGCCGAAAGATTCATTCAACGCTTGAATGATTTCTTTTGGCTGAGCATTCTCGAACCGGCGACCGAATTCATCATTCATTGCTGCTAGCATGATGCAATGCACGCTAGTTCTATCACTGAGCCACTTCTGATATGTGTCTCTCTCAGAACTTTGAGTGTTTGCATTTTGGTATCTCAGGTGCAGGGTTATTCAGAATATATAGAATCCTCTTATGCTCAAGGACGATCTTAAGTTTTCTAAACCAGCTATTGAAATTTAAACCATTCAACTTGTCACTATCCAATAGGGACCTTAATGATAAATTAGTGGTCATTTTCTGCATAAGAAAAAACTAAAGTTTAGTAGTATATAAGTTGATTCAGTCTAAAGACTTGGACTTTAGTCTAAAGATTCTTCCACTATTTTGTTCAAATTGGCAGCCTCTGCACCCCAATTCGAAGAATTATTCTTAATTCTTTAGTGGGCACTAAGATCTACATAGACTACATACAGGCCCAAGTGAAGCTTGGTCAATCCTTATGCATTTAAGAGTATGTTCAAAACCAATTGTTTCCCAAAATAATTCTTAGTGTTCAGTTTTCCCTATGTACCTCTTCAGCAGGCATGGAGTGCCTCCACTGAAAGTTCTGGTTAGGTCCAACCATTAAATAATATAATTAGTGCAATCTATCTATAGACAACAAAGCCCGAGTGAAGCTCGGCCCACCTGACTGTCTATTTAATAGTTACGCTAACTTATCATATAATGAATGATAATTCTGATGGTTAACAAGCACCAGGCATGGAGTGCCTCCAATGATTATCAAGACATCGGACTCATTATCACTCACCTTAATGGGAGGCTATGATCTAGTTATCATATAACTATTTCATTTAAGGACCTAATAATTTTAGAGGATTTAATAATCTAAAGATAAATTGACTAATCAAGTTCTCCCACTGAATCTATGAAGTCAATAGAATGAGACAAGATTAAGTCAGGTTAAGTGGCACCTAAATCAGTCAAACTGATTTTCTTACAGGCATGGGTCAACCCGAATCAGGTAAATGATCTTAATCATAAATGGTCACCATGTTGACCAGGTAAGTGAGACCGATAGAAGGGACATGCCATTTACTCGTTAAAGACGCATCAGTACGAGTAGCTCCCAATTAAAAACCATTCGATCGTTGGTCCTAGAGCAACTTGCCAACTCACCTTGACATCATATGGTTAACCAATTTTGATTTGACCATCTAAGAGATTCATACTCAACCACGGAGCCTAATCTACATCCATTTGGTTTAATCAAAGACATGGACATGATCAACTACAACTTTTGTTTGATTTAGAGCATCTTTAACCTAATCTAATTAATTTAGATTTGATCAATTACTCTTATAGTCCATTTGATTTAAACCTTAGGGTCTAACCCTTTATGGACCTGATTTAGCTAACCCAAATGATTAAATATATTTCATGTGTCCATAACTTCCATGTCATATATTTCGAATCATGCATCATTTGCATTATATTACTAGTCATAATTCCTATATTTAGATCATATCTAAAAAGATTATGAATAAATATTTGACATTCAAATAAGACTCTCATAAATATTTGTATGTTTCATAACATAGACAACAAGCCATCATATCTCATATCTATGTTTTTATACTAAACATGCAAATATCATGTATCATGCTTTTATACAACATCAATATGTATCAAATATAAAACATCTCTTGAGAGTATGTGTAATCTGTGTTTTGATGCCAAAGATCAATTTAAATTATCTTTTGACTAAGCATCAATAATAAAAGAACCATAACGACGCGGCAATATGTCACAGAATACCTCGTTGAATGGGTAATTTGGATTTTTAATCCATCTGTGACCGAATAGCCTGGTGATCCGTTTTAGCTTTGATTATAAAATTAATAGGAGCATTAATTTACATGCAATAAATTAGATCAAGATGAAACCTTGCTCTGATATCATTTGTAGGGAGAAATAACCTCCGAGGCATGCATATTTTAATAATTTGATAATAATTATCAATGCAAAAATTTAAAGATTAAATATTAATCTATCTAACATGCATCAAGATCATATCTTTGCCTTATACTATAGGATCGTTTGATCTAAATTATGCATATAAATAAAATAATCAAGATCATATCTTGATCTTTAAGATGAGAAGTCATACTGCTTGTCTTGAAGCCTGCCTTAAGATCTAGGGATCAAATCACTTACCTTAAGAACAGTAGGTAAATCCTTTGTACTCTGTAGCCGTTCAATCATTCGGCCTCTAGTATCGTCCACGCGAAGTTTTCGAATGATCGGATTCCCGGGAGTGCTAGCTCGCGAAAAAATAACTTTGTTGATCTTGAATCCTCCCACTTGAATCTTCTTTCAGGATCCACCAAACTTTTGCTAACACCAGAATCACACCAGGTTTCTGTTCTAACTCTTTAGAATTTTAATCCATAACATATCGTTGTTGTTCGATGATCTGGTGAAGAATGTCCTCTTATTTATAGGCTCAATTCAGCTTTTAGCCTATTGAATTCTAATACTTAGAATTCTGACATTTGGTGAAAACCAAAGAGACACAACGTTTGGTTAATTCCAACGTTTGGTAAAACCTGTGAATTCTAACACTTAGAATTCCATCGTCTACGTTCGGTGAAAACCAAAGAGATGTGAATTCTAACACTTAGAATTTCATCGTCTGGTTAATTCAAAGAGACACATTAATTTTACATGAATTCTAACACTTAGAATTCTAACGAAAACCATTTGAGAAGATTAAGTTAATATATTAAATTATGCATGAGAATTTAATCAAGTTATCTCATCATGTGAGATCCTTATGCAAGGGGTTTGGGTTCGGGTTTTGATTTAAGCTGATTTGAATTTATTGGACTGAACCTACATAGATCATGGTCCTAGCCCAAATCAAATTTGTCTAGTCCTGAATCTATTTAAATTCAAATCAAGTCTAATTTCAAATCAATATTTAAAATTGATTAATCCTTCTAATAGACTTAAACCTAATTGAATCTTATTCACTTGTACTTAACCCAACTGAGATAATTCAATCAATCAAATTGATTAATTAAATCATGTACGATTCTCAATCGTTGATCAGCAAATAGATCATCATAGAAACTTCTATGCATGTGACTCTCTAGGTTCGAACCTAAGCCGGTAGCATAGGACAACTTTCTATACTAATCAATGTGCCCATCTAGCAATGGAATCCGACGTCTGGATAGGTCGAAGAGTTACCGAGCAAACTCCAAGAACCCTAAGAAATAGTTGCCATATAATTCATCCTTTTGACCACAAATGCTAAGGATGGCTTAAGAGCCTATCAACTCTAAACAGCAAATTCATAAAGTAATTTCAATTTTAGTGATCATGTGACCTTCACATGAAGTGTCTTGGCCAAGGTCTTGCTAAATTGAAACACAAGCATTTCTCCTTTTAACGGGATAGGTCAAATTCCATCTTGATCCATAACTTACTACCACAAGTACTTGACTGCACCCAGTAACCTTTCGTAGCTAGATTAGAAATTCAGTGGTCCAGCACCTAAGTACAATGAGTTGCTTACAAGTCACTGGTTGTGATCTTCAGGTCTTAAGGATACTTATCCCATATCTTCTCGGATTAACTCTTGACAACAGAGTATCCGTAAATGAGTTACGTTCGATGAAATGTACTCCTACACTTTCACCTGTATGTCATATCAGTGTTTTAGCACTCCTTAGTTAAGAGGACAACCAACAAATATGATATACAACATCCAATATTGATAGTATTATGGCCCTGTTATAGTATCATTTGATCGTGAACTCTTTTGAGGACCTTCAAAGATAAATCCTCCTTTATCATGAAGGAAGATCCTGAGGGCTTCATTACTATTAGGAGTTTCAGAAGATGTTCTTGTAATAAATAAACTGCCAAATAACTTTTATTAATATATCAATTTATATGTAATTTACATTAGCACAATCATCAAATGATTAGCTTTAGGATACAATTCCCAACATCAGGTTCATTAGGAAACCCAATTGTGCTAACTTCTCAATCAAATTAATCATTTTAGCATGTGTTCACCCACTGATGAACCCTCAGTTATTTTGCACTGATACAACTCTTTGGAGGTCTGAAACCTCTCATAATGAGATTATGCACCAAACAACTCTTGCAGGTGCAACAAAATCTCATGAGCATTTAATGCTCATGTTGTTTTTTAAGATCTGGTAACATAGAGGCCAATATCAAGCGTGTGGCCATCTTGCATCTTTAAGCCAGTTGTATGCTAGAAGAACTTCAGTTGGAGCATCCGCTGGTAAATGCTCATGCTATTTTTGAAGATCCGGTGACATAGAGGCCAACATCAAGCATGTGGCCATCTCCTCGGCATCTTTATGCCAATTGTATGCAAGAAGAACTTCAGTTGGAGCATTCGCGCATTGTAGATGGCATAGGAGACCTTGTACCTTCCAACATCGTCTGGTGTGCCAAAGAATTCCTCAACTTTTGAAAAATTTTCTCTAGCTGGACTTCCTCAAATTTGCGACTGAACTCGTCATTCATCGTTGCTAGCATTATGCATTGGATAGTGGTCCAATCAAAGAGCCACTTCTATAAGTATCTCTAGCAGAACCTCGAGCATTAGGAGCAGGGACTTCAGGTGCTGGATCCGTTATCTCATAAAGGATCCATTCATGCTCCAGAATAATCCTAGCCTTCGATACCAACTATCGAAGTTGGGACCCATGAGTTTTTCATTGTCAAGCAATGATCGGAGCGACAAGTTGGTAGACATTATCTGAAAGGAAAACCAAAAACCTATTAGTGTATATGAATTATTATCCTAAATACATGGACTTTAGTCCAAAGGCTCTCCCATTATTTTATTCAGACTGGCAGCCTCTACTTCTAATCCGAGGAATTACTTTGAATCCATTAGTGGGTACTAGAATTCAAAAGATAATACATAAGCCCGACTTTGGTCGGCCCACCCATGTGCATCTAAAGGTAGGTTCTTTAAAGATTACTTCTTCAAGTAACTTCTAGTAATTAATTTTGCCCCAGGGTGCACTTCAATAAGCCTTTGGGCTTCCTATTGAAGGTCCTGGTTAGGTCCAATCATTAACATGATAAAATTCAATGCTTTTAACCAACGAATAGTCAAGCCCGATTTTGACGGCCCACCTAACCAACATTAAGAGAGTCGCATTGAGCTAGCATATTAGGATTGGCAATTCCAATAGCCTAATGAACATCTGACCTTTGGGTCTATTGATGATTACCCAACTATTGGACCCATTACCATCCAATTAATGGGAGGCTAAGACTTAGTTATCTCATAACTTCATCTTTTTAAGGACCTAATAATTTAGAGGGTTTCACTTTAACGTGTGACATATCTTAGACACCAATGGGTTTATCAGATATGATTAGACTAGCCTAAAGACTTGGGCTCACCACTGAGCCACAAATCAGGTCCATTTATGTTTATGGACTGATCAATCTAACTAATTAGAAAGATCTAAAGAGAAGGTAACCTAACTCAACTTTTGATTAGATTTAAGTTCTTTTTTTAATCCAATTAATCTAAACTTAGGTCTAACCCAATTAAGGATCTAACTCAAGCTAACCCATGACCCTTAGAGCTTATGCAAATGACTTAAGATCTTTAAATCATATTTCTAGATTTTTTATCATTTAAGATAATTTAATTTCTTAATTAAATTCAATAAACTTTTAAATTGAAATGATTTTAATTTAACATGTAAAACAAATTTTACAAAAATTAAAATAGTTTATGATCATACCATCTAAAAATAAGATTAAAATAATTTTAATCTATATTCTCTTCACTTTTTTCTTCATGGGTCATGACGCAAGTGGCACCCTTACTTCTCTCCTATGATCGAACGGCCTAATGAATCCATCCATTCCAAGTACTTAGCTCTGTAAGGAGAAACAACATTCGAGGCATACATATTTTAATAATTTGATAACAATTATCAATGCAAAAACTTAAAGATTAAATATTAATCTATCTAACATGCATCAAGATCATATCTTTGCCTTATACTATAGGATTGTTTGATCTAAATTATGCATATAAAAAATAATCAAGATCATATCTTGATCTTCAAGATAACAAGTCATACTACTTGTCTTGAAGCTGCCATAAGATCTAGGGATCAAATCACTTACCTTAAGAACAGTAGGTAAATCCTTTGTGCTCTGCAGCCGTTCAATAGTTCGGCCTCTAGTATCGTCCACACGAAGTCCCCGAATGATCGGATTTTTGGGAGTGCTAGCTCACGAAAAAATAACTTTACTGATCTTGAATCCTTCCACTTGAATCTTCCTCCAAGATCCATCAAACTTTTTCTAACATCAGAATCACACAGCAGGATTTTTTGTTCTAACTCTTTAGAATTTCAATCCACAATATATCGTTGTTGTTCTGATGAAGAATGTCCTCTATTTTATAGGCTCAATTTAGCCTTTAGATTATTGAATTCTAACACTTAAAATTCTGTCGTTCGGTGAAAACCAAAGAGACGCAATGTTTGGTTAATTCCGACGTTCGGTGAAAACCTGTGAATTCTAACACTTAGAATTTCAACGTCTTGTTAATTCCGACGTTCGGTGAAAACCAAAGAGATATGAATTCTAACACTTAGAATTCATCGTCTGGTTAATTCAAAGAGGCACATTAATTCCACATGAATTCTAACACTTAGAATTTCAACGGAAACGTTTGGAGAAGATTAAGTTAATATATTAAATTCTACATGAGAATTTAATCAAGTTATCTCATCATGTGAGATCCTTATGCGAGGGATTTGGGTTCAGATTTTGGTTTAAGCTGATTTGAATTTATTGGATTGAACCTACATAGATCATGGTCCTAGCCCAAATCAAATTTATCTAGTCCTGAATCTATTTATCCAAATCAAGTCTAATTTCAAATCAATATTTGAAATTGATTAGTCCTTCTAATAGACTTAAACCTAATTGAATCTTATTCACTTGTACTTAACCCAACTAAAATAATTCAATCAATCAAATTGATTAATTAAATCATGTACGATTCTCAATTATTGATCAACAAATAGATCATCCTAGGAAACTTCTATGCGTATGACTCTCTAGGTTCGATCCTAAGCCGGTAGCATAGGAACAACTTTCTATACTAATCGATGTGCCCATCTAGCAATGGAACCTAACGTCCGGATAGGTCGAAGAGTTGCCGAGCAAGAACCCTAAGAAATAGTTACTGTATAATTCATCCTCTTGACCACAATGTTAAGGATGGCTTAAGAGCATGTCAACTCTAAACAGCAAATTCATAAAGTGATTTCAATTTTAATGATCATGTGACCTTCACATAAAGTGTCTTGGCCAAGGTCTTGCTAAATTGAAACACAAGCATTTCTCCTTTTAACGAGATAGGTCAAATTCCATCTTGATCCATAACTGACTACCATAAGTACTTGACTTCACCCAGTAACCTTTCGTAGCTGGATTAGAAATCCAGGTGGTCTGGCACCTAAGTACAATGAGTTGCTTGCAAGTCACCGATTGTGATCTTCAGGTCTAAAGGATACTTATACCCATATCTTCTCGGATTAACTCTTGACAGCATAGTATCCAGAAATGAGTCACGTTCGGTGAAATGTACTCCTACACTTTCACCTGTATGTCATACCAGTGTCTCTACACTCCTTGGTTAAGAGGACAACCAACAAATATGATATACAACATCCTATAATTGATAGTACTATGGCCCTGTCATAGTATATCATTTGGTCACAAACTCTTTTGAGGACCTTCAAAGATAAATCCTTCTTTATCGTGAAGGAAGATCTTGAGGGCTTCATTACTATTAAGAGTTTTAAGAAGATGTTCTTGTAATGAATAAATGCCAAATAACTTTTATTAATATATCAATTTATATGCTATTTACATTAGCACAATCATCAAATGATTGGCTTTAGGATACAATTCCCAACAAACTCCCACTTAGCCTAAAGCCACTCATTACAGTATCTAATACCCATCTTTAACTTATAGTCATCAAACTCCTTGATGCTGAGTGCTTTAGTAAATGGGTCACCTAGGTTTTCCTTTCCATCAATCTTCTGAAGATTTATATCACCTCGTTCTACAATCTCACAAATAAGATGAAATCGGCGTAGTATGTGCTTGATCCACTGATGTGCTCGTGGTTCCTTTGTTTAAGCTATGGCATCAGTGCTGTCATTGTACAATAGGACTGGTCCATCTATAGAAGGTGCCACTCCAAGCTCGGAGATGAACTTTTGCAGCCACATAGCTTCTTCACAGCATCTGATGCAGCGATATACTCTGCCTCGCCACACTGAATCCGCCACTGTATGTTGCTTAGAACTTTTCCAAACAGCTTCACCATTCAGGATAAATACGAAACCCGACGCACTTTTGCTATCATCATAATCTGATTGGAAACTGAAATCAGTGTATCCAACAAGCTTCAAATTAGACTCTCCATAGACTAACCACTGGTCCTTAGTATATCTCAAATACTTAAGGATTGTCTTAATAACTTGCTACTGTTTTTTCTCCTGGATCAGATTGGTATCTACTCACTACTCTTAGTGAGTATGCCACATCTGGTCTTGTACATGTCATGGTGTACATAATCGATCCCACTGCCGAAGCAAATGGAATTCGACTCATATGTTCTCTTTCATTAGGAGTTGTCAGACAATCCTTCTTAGAAAGATGAATTCCATGGCCTATCGGAAGTGTTGGCCCAGATGGCAACCCAAGAGGGGGGTGAATTGGGTTCTTTAAAAAATTTTAACCTTTTAAAACTATGTGCTTGGAGATAGATGAAATTAAATGCAATGCAAATATTAAACACAACCAAAGAGATAGAGAAAGAGATAATCAAAGCACGGCAAACACAAAGGTTTTATAGTGGTTCGGTGTATCCAACACCTACGTCCACTCCCAAGATCCACTTGGGTCCACACTATAATCCTCTTGATTACAGTCGAGTTGTTTTACAAGATCACAACTCAAAACTTGTTTTTCCCAGGGATCACAACGAACCCAGCCGGTTTTCCGGGCTCACCAGCACAAAACCCTAAACTCAAGCTAATCTAGCTTGACCCGAGGTATACTACCTCCACTAGTTCAATCCCCTTGATAGAACTAGCACAAACAAGAAAGAATAATGTTTTCAATAATACAAAGCTCCTCAAATGAGCAAATATTCAAAATAAAGGAATAAGGTTAGAAAAGCCTGTTTGAAGTAGATTGGATTTGAGCTTTTCTTCTTTTCTTCTCTTCTCTTTGAAGATGTTGAATCAGGCCTCAGCTTTGATTCGTTGCAAATGTTGCAGATGAGAAGTTGGAAAATCTCAAAAAAGAGCTTTTCTTCCTTTTGGAATCCTCCGATTTTTCAATATGAGCGCCTTGGATTTCTCTTTGAGCTTTTTGGAGTGGAAGGATTTGAGTTTGAACTCTTTTCTCTTGATTTCAGGCTCAAGACTTCTCGGATTTTTGATTTGAAAGCACTCTCTTTTTTCTTTTCCTTTTTTTTTTCAAACGGGCGTTCTCCATAGATTTCCTTTAATCCATTTTTGGTGAGAAAACTAGCCGTTGGAATGTACCTGGAAAGTTTTTCCAAACAAAATATCCGTTAGAAGTTAGGTAAAAAGAAAATATTACCGTTAGAGCTGATCTGGCATTTTAAAATTTTTTCCAGATAGGTTGGAGTCGGCTCCAACTTTTCAGGTGTCGGCTCCAAGTCGTTTATCCAAAAATAGAAAGTTCTGAGTTCGTCGAGGAGTCGGCTCCGAAAAAGTTAGGTGTCGGCTCGCCATGGTCAGGTGTCGGCTCCAAAAGACTGTAAGTGTCGGCTCCAAGGTAGTCAAAAATCAAGCGTTCTGTCCCCGCATCGGAGTCGGCTCCAGACACTGTAAGTGTCGACTCCGAAACTCTGGGTGTCGGCTCCGAACCGTATCAAAAATCAGAAGAATATTTGACTGGCCATGGGGTCGGCTCCAGAATTCCTAGGTGTCGACTCCAGGCTCTGAAACTTTGAAACTTATATTTTGCAATTGATTCAAAACACGTTTCTTAATGCCTTTAAATCATCAAATATTTTTAAGCCCTGAAACACTTGTCAAATCTATTAGTAATCAAATAAATATACTCAATTCCTTTATTAATCATCAAAATCAATAATTGGGTCAACAATCTCCCCTTTTTGATGATTATAAAAACATTGAGTATATGCATAGGATTCTTAAATCAAAATTTTCAAGGAAGTGATCCTCACAAGTAAGCTCCCCCTGAATAAGGTAGCTCCCCCTATGAAGTTCAAATTAATTTTCTCCTTTTGCTTTACATGTTTGATACTTAGAATTCATTTATATCAATTTTCACTTTATATCAGTGTTCACATAAGCTTATTTATGCATATTCAAACTAATTTGATACCAATCAAATAAGCTTCAATTAAATTCCAATCAAAGCATAACTAATCAATGCATATACGACATAACTTTCTCCCCCTTTTTTGTAATCAACAAAAAGATAAAGAAGAGTTAAGTCAAAAGATAAAATTGATAGATCAAAAGATAATTTCATTTCATCAAAGGTCAAGTATTACAAAAAGAACTGTACTTTCATTACATCAAAAACTAAACTTTCATTTCAAACATCAAACAACATATCTCATTAAGTTAAAAACACTTAGACTTCATTACATGAAAATTACAAATTGGTTCTAATGATTCTTGTTAAATGATCTAAAATCCTTTGCATCCCTTCACTCTGAGTCCCTACAAATTCTTTCAATCTTCTGTCAACAAAAGAGCAAGCAGTCATGATTTTATCTTGAAGCTCGGCATTGCATTTGGAGGTCTCAGAATCTCCACAGATATCTTTAAGTTCTTCAAATATATTTTTCAGATCATTACTTAAGGATCCGCAGATGAACTAAGAGTTGATTCTATTTTGCCAATGCGATCATCCAGGGAATAAAGGGTTTCTTTAAGATTCATAAACTTATTATCAAACTCAGTCTTCAATTCATCCTTCTGAGCAGCAAGTAAACATTTGAGTTGCTCCAATTGAAGGTCTGAAAAACCAACTGATGAAGTGGATGACTGAACATGAACTTGAGCGGGTGCAGGGGCAGGAACAGGACTGCTAGGCTGCGGAGAGGGAACCCTCAGATGGTCCAGCCTCAAAAGATGCAGAAGGTCTAGGTTCAGGGGCTCTCTCATCCAAGCTGCCTTTCCTTTCCCATTGCCGTTGACCTTAACAAATCCCATCCGATGCAAGGTGGCCAAACTGTAGTAATCAGTATGCCTGAGATTCTTGGAAGGTTCATTGTCTAATATCACAACACCTTGGCTCCTGAAAACCATAGTTAGCACCATGCCGTAGGGTAAGGACGATCTTCTTTTCCCTCCAGCCTCAGCCATATAAAATCATCATTGCAGCTAAATTTATGGGTTGACTGGTCAACACACTGTCCATCACAACAATGTCTCGCTCGGAGACATACTCAAATCGACCGGTTTTTGGAAATAAATTCTACTGCAAATATTGTGAAGTAATCTTAATTCCAAGGGCAGTTGGTTAGCCCTAATCTCCTCAAATTCTGTAACTTCTCTCCCTAACATCCTCGATAGAGCGCTGACCTCTCACTGTGCATGTCGGCAACTAATCCAGTAATGGGAATGCTAAGGAGGTTTCCTAATTTTGAAAAGTGAGATGGATCCTTTTACCTCTGACTGAGCTCACGATTCCACCATCACCTCTCGACAAATTGAAATAGAATTCCTTGACAAGGGCTGGATATGTAGGAACATCTAGAGAACACACTTTATCCCAGCCTAGTTCCTTGATTTGATTCCCAATAGAGAAGCCCTCGGATTGAAAGAACTCGAAATCAACTTTCCTACCCATTGTTATCACTCTCCCTGCTAGGGTATCTACCTGAGGAGATGAAGGGTCTGGATTGTCCGAAGCAGTTGAAGAGGAATCACTCGGAGACGGCTCGCGCACGGGTCGCTCGCCGAACGTTTTCGGTTGCCACGGGCACTCCAAGCACTGATCCTCTCCTCTTAGGTGCCATTAGATCCTTAGGAAGGCTTGAATAGGGTGGAATTAGAGATGGGGAGGCTTTGAGAGAGTTTGGGAAGAGTTTGGTTAAGGATTTGAAAAGAGATGAAATGACGAGGTGTCGACTCTGCCCTAATAAAGTCGATTTGGGACCCCAGGTGTCGACTCCCGCAAAGTCGGGTGTCGACTCCAAATCGCTAACACAGTCAGCGCTCGAACTGGAGTCGGCTCCACTTATACGGGTGTCGGCTCCAAGGTCAGGGACCAGAGCGACACAGACAAGGTGTCGACTCCTCAAACTGAGGTGTCGACTCCACTGACAGTTTCAGAGAAAAATAATAAGATTCAAACAACTGAAACTTGTCAAAATAGGTTCAATAAAATTTTGAAAAAATCTTTGGAGTATGAAGAATCAAATTGCTCAGATGACTAGATAATTTGTCCTTAAAATTATGAAAGGAATATCAAGAAATTAATAGAAATCTAGATAGTCATTCCTTAGAGTTTCAAAATCATCCAAAGGGTCACATATCCCTAATTCACCTCTAAGATAACAAAATCTCTCTTCACTCAAAGGTTTTGTAAATATATCAGCTAATTGTTCTTCAGTATTAACATATCAAGACAAATTTCATTATTAGCTACATGTTCTCTTATAAAGTGATATCTAATTTCAATGTGTTTTGTTCTTGAATGTTGAATTGGATTTTTAGTTAAATTTATTGCACTTGTGTTATCACATCTAATTGGAGTTTTATCAAGTGTTATGCCATAATCTTCAAGTTGTCTCTTAATCCAAAGGATTTGAGCACAGCAACTTCCAGCTGCAACATATTCTGCTTCAGCAGTTGATAATGCAACCGAATTTTGCTTTTTGCTAAACCAAGAGATTAAGTTACATCCTAAAAATTGACATGCACCACTTGTGCTTTTTCTATCTAATTTACATCCAGCATAGTCAGAATCAGAATATGCAATCAAGTTTAATGTTGAGTCTCTAGAATACCATAAACCTACATTTTTAGTTCCACTTAAATATCTTAAGATTCTTTTTACAGCAATTAAGTGAGATTCTTTAGGTTCAGATTGAAATCTAGCGCATAGACAAACAGCAAACATGATATCTGGTCTACTAGCTGTTAAGTAAAGAAGAGATCCGATCATACCTCTGTAATATTTTTGATCTACTTTCTTACCATCTTCATCTTTGTCCAATTTGCATGAAGGACTCATAGGTGTTCCAAGTGGTTTGATTGACTCCATTCCAAACTTCTTGAGAAGTTCTTTTGTGTATTTGCTTGATTGATGAAAATTCCTCTTTGCTTTGCTTGATTTGAAGTCCTAGGAAGAAGTTGAGTTCTCCCATCATGCTCATTTCAAACTCACCCTGCATTAACTTAGCAAATTCTTGACATAACAGATTGTTAGTAGCACCGAATACAATATCATCAACATATATTTGTACTACTAATAAATCCTTGTCTTTTCTTTTCAAAAATAGTGTTTTATCAACATTTCCTCTTATAAAATCATTTTCAATCAAAAATTTACTTAATCTTTCATACCAAGCTCTAGGTGCTTGTTTTAAACCATATAGTGCTTTGTGCAATTTAAAAACATGATTTGGAAATTCATGATCTTCAAAACCAGGTGGTTGTTCAACAAAAACTTCCTCATTTATAAATCCATTTAAAAATGCACTTTTAACATCCATTTGAAATAAATTGATATGCATATGACATGCAAATGCGAGTAATAATCTAATTGCTTCTAGTCTAGCTACAGGTGCAAAAGTTTCATCAAAATCAATTCCTTCTTCTTGATTATATCCTTTTGCACTAATCTAGCTTTGTTTCTAATTACTATGCCATTTTCGTCTAATTTATTTCTAAATACCCATTTTGATCCTATAACAGAATGATCTTTAGGTCTATCTACAAGAGTCCAGACATTATTCCTAGTAAATTGATTTAATTCTTCTTGCATGGCTAACATCCAATTATTATCTTTTTCTGCTTCTTCAATAGTTTTAGGTTCAATTTGAGATACAAATGCAAGATGATTATTGATGTTTCTCATTGATGATCTAGTTCTTACTCCTTGAGATGGATCACCTATAATTAATTCTTTTGGATGACCATAGGCATATCTCCAATCTCTAGGAAGATCTACATCATTATGATTTGCATCAACAACATCAACACTAGGAGAATCATTATCTTTAGCTTCTTGTTCATGATCTGAAGATACATCTATATTTAATTTTTCAATGTCTCTTTCTAGAATGTTTGTATCTTCCTCATCATCAATTTTTCTGAACTAGATGCTAAAGATTCATCAAAAATTACATGAATAGATTCTTCTACAATTAAGTTTCTCTTGTTAAACACTCTATAGGCTTTACTAGATGTTGAATATCCTAAGAAAATGCCTTCATCAGATTTTGCATCAAATTTTCCTAGATTATCTTTACCATTATTATGAATGAAACATTTACAACCAAATGCATGAAAGTAACTTATGTTTGGTTTTCTATTATTCCATAGTTCATAAGGAGTTTTCTTAATGATTGGCCTAATTAAAGCTCTATTAAGAATGTAACATGCCGTGTTTATAGCTTCCGCCCAAAAGTATTTTGGTAGGTTGCTTTCACATAGCATGGTACGGGCCATGTCTTCTAAGGTTCTATTTTTTCTTTCAACTACTCCATTTTGTTGTGGTGTTCTAGGTGCTGAAAAATTATGATGGATGCCATTTTCTATGCAAAAGTTTTCAAATAAATGATTTTCAAATTCAGTGCCATGATCACTTCTTAGAGACACTATGGTGTTGTTTTTCTCATTTGTGACCTTCTTGAAGAATTTCAAAAATAATGGAAAGGTCTCATCTTTATGAGCTAAAAATAATACCCAAGTGTATCTAGAGTAATCATCTACAATCACAAGACCATATTTCTTTCCTCCTAGACTTGTGGTTCTAGTAGGTCCAAAAAGATCCATGTGAAGTAGTTCAAGTGGCCTAGAAGTGGAAACAATATTTTTAGTTTTGAAAGAATTTCTAGTTTGTTTTCCAAATTGACATGCATCGCAAATTTTGTTATTTTCAAAATCTAGTTGTGGAAGTCCTTTTACTAAATCCATTCTTAATTAATTTTGAAATTAGGTGTGTGCTTGCATGACCTAATCTACGATGCCATAACCAACCAATCTCATTCATATTAGCATTATTAGCAACTAAGCAATGATTACTAGTAGACAAATTGTCTAAATCAATCAAGTATACATTGCCATTTCTATTTCCAATAAAAAAATGCTATTATCAATGGGATTAGAAACAGTGCAGATAGATGCTTCAAATGATACTTTAAAACCTTTATCACATAATTGGCTAATACTTATTAGATTATGTTTTAAACCATTGACATATAAAACATTTTCAATATATGTG
>UESW01004311.1:352699-374551 GCA_900491605.1 Calamus simplicifolius
TGGAAATTGATCTTTTCTTTTGTCAAATTTTCATTTTCAGATTTCAGCATCTTAATCTCATTAGTAAGATTATCTTTTTCTTTAATGAGATTGAATTATCATTTTTCAAAATTTGTATTTCTTTTTCAAAACTTTAAAATCATCAACTAGTTCATTAAAAGCTTCAAACAATTCATCAAATGCAAAATCATCACAAGGGTTTTCAGAACTTACCTCATTGTCGTCGTTTGCCATAAAGCAAATGTTTGCAACTTCTTTTTGTTCTTCCTCTGAAGAGGATTCATCGCTGTCACTCCAGGTTGCAACATAGGCTTTCTTCTTCTTCTTGTAGGCTTTCTTTAGTTGAGGACAATCATATCTAAAGTGCCCCGGTTTCTTACACTCATAGCAAATTAAGGGGTCTTTCTCTTTGTCCTTGTCCTTTCCTTTTCTTTTCTCCTTCCATCTTAATTCCAGATTTCTTCTTGTGGAAGGGTCTCTTTCTTCTCATGAATTTTTTGAATTTTCTAGCTAGAAGAGCTGTCTCATCATCATCATCATTATCACTGCAGCTCTCCTCACTTTCTGCAGCCTTAAGAGCTATAGTCTTCTTCTTTTTAACATCTTCCTCTATGTGCTGCTTCATGGTTAACTCATGGTCATTAGTGATCCAAGTAGCTCCTCCAAGGGTAAAGTGTTGAGGTCCTTGGCTTCTTGGATTGCTGTCACCTTTGCTTCCCAAGTCCTTGGAAGTGACCTAAGAATTTTGCGAACAAGTTCAGAATTAGTATAAATCTTACCTAGACTTTTTAAACCATTTACAATATCAGTGAATCTAGTATACATGCATGCTATAGTTTCAGTTTGTTCCATGCTAATAATTCATACTTATGAACAAGAATATTTATCTTAGATTCTTTAACTTGATTTGTACCCTCATGGGTAACCTCTAATCTATCCCAATCTCTTTTGCGGAATTACATGTAGAGATACGATTAAATTCATTTGCATCTAAGGAACAATATAAGACATTCATGGCCTTAGCATTAAGCTGAGCCATTTTCCTATCATTATCATTCCAATCCCTTTCGGGCTTAGGAACAATAGAGCCATCAACTATGTGTGTGGTGTGCTTGGTCCATTAATTATAACACTCCATAATTCATAATCTGAAGCTTGAATGAATATCCTCATTCTTGCTTTCCAATATGAATAGTTGGAACCATTAAACAAGGGAGGTCTATTTGTAGAATGACCTTCAGCAAATGAAGATCCAACTTGAGCTGCCATTTGGATCTTTAGCTCTTGATCGTGTGATCAAATAAACAATGAGCACTTGCTCTGATACCAATTGTTGGCCCAGATGGCAACCCAAGAGGGGGGGTGAATTGGGTTCTTTAAAAAATTTAACCTTTTAAAAACTATGTGCTTGGATAGATAAAATTAAATGCAATGCGAATATTAAACACAACCAAAGAGATAGAGAAAGAGATAATCAAAGCACGGCAAACACAAAGGTTTTATAGTGGTTCGGTGTATCCAACACCTACGTCCACTCCCAAGATCCACTTGGGTCCACACTATAATCCTCTTGATTACAGTCGAGTTGTTTTACAAGATCACAACTCAAAACTTGTTGTTTCCCAGGGATCACAACGAACCCAGCCGGTTTTTGGGCTCACCAGCACAAAACCCTAAACTCAAGCTAATCTAGCTTGACCCGAGGTATACTACCTCCACTAGTTCAATCCCCTTGATAGAACTAGCACAAACAAGAAAGAATAATGTTTTTCAATAATACAAAGCTCCTCAAATGAGCAAATATTCAAAATAAAGGAATAAGGTTAGAAAAGCCTGTTTGAAGTAGATTGGATTTGAGCTTTTCTTCTTTTCTTCTTTTCCTCTTCTCTTTGAAGATGTTGAATCAGGCCTCAGCTTTGATTCTTGTAAATGTTGCAGATGAGAAGTTGAAAATCTCAAAAATAGAGCTTTTCCTCCTTTTGAAATCCTCGATTTTTCCAATATGAGCGCCTTGGATTTCTCTTTGAGCTTTTTGGAGTGGAAGGATTTGAGTTTGAACTCTTTTCTCTTGATTTCAGGCTCAAGACTTCTCGATTTTTGATTTGAAAGCACTCTCTTTTTTTCGTTTTTTTCGTTATTTTTTCAAACGGGTTTCTCCCTTTTATAGATTTCCTTTAATCCATTTTTGGTGAGAAAACTAGCCGTTGGAATGTACCTGGAAAGTTTTTCCAAACAAAATATATCCGTTAGAAGTTAGGTAAAAGAAAATATTACCGTTAGAGCTGATCTGGCATTTTAAAATTTCGTTCCAGATAGGTTGGAGTCGGCTCCAACTTTTCAGGTGTCGGCTCCAAGTCGTTTATCCAAAAATAGAAAGTTCTGAGTTCGTCGAGGAGTCGGCTCCGAAAAAGTTAGGTGTCGGCTCGCCATGGTTAGGTGTCGGCTCCAAAAGACTGTAAGTGTCGGCTCCAAGGTAGTCAAAAATCAAACGTTCTGTCCCTGCATCGGAGTCGGCTCCAGACACTGTAAGTGTCGACTCCGAAACTCTGGGTGTCGGCTCCGAACCGTATCAAAAATCAAAGAATATTTGACTGGCCATGGGGTCGGCTCCAGAATTCCTAGGTGTCGACTCCAGGCTCTGAAACCTTGAAACTTATATTTTGCAATTGATTCAAAACGTTTCTTAATGCCTTTAAATCATTCAAATATTTTTAAGCCCTGAAACACTTGTCAAATCTATTAGTAATCAAATAAATATACTCAATTCCTTTATTAATCATCAAAATCAATAATTGGGTCAACAGGAAGATAGCCTTTCTTGGATTCTCCATGCTAAACCTCTTTAGCACGGTGTCAATGTTCGTAGATTGGGATAAACCAAGCATCCTCTTAGATCTATCTCTATAGATCTTCATCCCTAGGATGTAGGATGCTTCTCCCAGATCTTTCATGAAGAATTGTGATGATAACCATGTCTTTATTCCTTGTAATGCAGGGATATCATTCCCGATTAAGAGAATATCATCCACATATAATACAAGAAATACAATAACGGAACCGTTAGCCCATTTATAAATGCAAGGTTCTTCTTTATTCTTAACAAAGCCATAAGATTTGATCACATTATCAAATCACATGTTCCAACTCCTAGATACTTGCTTAAGTCCATAAATGGACTTCTATAGCCTGCACACTTTAGACTCGTCTTCAGACATAAAACCTTCAGGTTGTATCATATACACCTATTCTTTTAAATTACCATTTAGAAAAGCGGTTTTAACATCCATCTGTCAAATCTCATATTCTAAGTGTGCTGCTATAGCTAGCATAATCCGAATGGATTTCAGCATTGCCATAGGAGAAAACGTTTCTTCATAGTCAATACCATAACATTGATGATACCCTTTAGCAATCAGACGTGCTTTGTAGGTCTCTACCTTTCCGTCTGCGCATCTTTTCCTCTTGAAAACCCACTTACACCCTATGGGTTTTATCCCTTCGGGTGAGTCAACTAATGTCCATACATTATTATCCTTCATGAAATCAAGTTCGGATTTTATGGCATCAAGCCATTTATCAAAGTCGGTCCTTTGCATAGCATCCATATAGGTGATCGGATCCTCGTTGTTCTCATCGAGCTCAATAGGATCCTCATTCTGAACCAAGAAACCTAAGTATCTGTCCGATTGATGTGGTACTCTACCAGATCACCTTAATGGTGCATCTAAAATGGGTTTTGAGTTTGATCTAATCAACTCAGATTTAAGGGTTCAATGGGTTGTGTTGTTCCATCTACTTGATGAACTTCCTCATGTTCAACATTAGAGCCATTTGTTCCTTCCCTAAGGAACTCCTTTTCAAGAAAAATTGCTCTATTACTAATGAACAACTTTTGTTCTTCAGTATTGTAGAAGTAATATCCTTTAGTTTCTTTTGGATAGCCGATAAAATAATATTTATCAGATATGGGTTCAAGTTTGTCTGATTTTGCATGTTTCACATAAGCCGGACACCCCCAGATTCTCAGATAGGTGATAACCGGTTTATGTCCATACAACATCTCATGTGGAGTTTTAGAAACAGACTTACTTGGAACCTTGTTGAGAATATGACAAGCTGATTCTAATGCATATCCCCAAAATAATATTGGCAAGCTTGCAAGACCCATCATGGACCGAACCATGTCTAATAGGGTTCGATTTCTTCTCTCTGACACATTGTTATACTGCGGTGTTACTGGAGGAGTCCATCGGGAGAGAATCACATTCTTCCTTAGATATGTCACAAAGTCATTTGAAAGGTATTCACCTCCTCGATCTGATCGAACGGTCTTAATACATTTTTCTGTTTGTTTTCTACTTCTTTATGATATAGTTTGAACATTTCAAACGACTCAGATTTATGTCTCATAAGATAGACATAATCGGACCTAAAAAGGTCATCTGTAAAAGTAATGAAGTAGTAATATCCACCTTTGGCATAAGTGCTCATTGGTCCACAACATCAGTATGTACTAGACCTAATAGCTCTTTGGCTCTTTCACCTTTTCTAGTAAAAGATGACTTGGTTATTTTACCAAGAAGACATGATTCACAGGTAGTTAATGATTCACAATCATCAACTCGAAGGATGCCCTCCTGAGTTAACCTGTTTAATATGTTCTTGTTGATATGACCCAGCCGATGGTGCCAAAGATAAATATCTATGACATCAGTTCTTCTAGGGCGCTTACTTGATTTATACACTACATTCATAGGCTGTGATAATATATAAATACCATTAGATAAATGCCTAGTCATTACAGTGACTCCATTCGTAATGATATTCAAAGTAACATCCTTTATTAAAATTTCATAATGACTTTTGGCCAGAAGGCCTACAGAAATTACATTCAACAAGAATGTTGGGCAAAAATGACAATCATTTAGTATGATGACATTTCTATTGAAAACTATTTCAAGAACTCCTAATGCCAGAACTGGAACTAATCTTCCATCGCCGACATTAAGGAATCTTTCATTATCCTCAAATCTTCTAGCGACCTATATCCCTGTAATGAATTGTAAATGTTAAAAGGACTCTCGGTATCCAATACCCAGGTCTGATTATCATATACAGAAAAATTACAAGGTGTTATCATATAAATACCTTGTTGAGCAACATCTTACCCCTTTTTCTTCTTTGGCCTGTTTGGATCAAGTGTGGCAATGTAAAGAGGCCAGTTCCTTTTCCAGTGCCCTTGCATCTTGCAATGAAAGCATTCAACCTAACTTTTATCAACTTTCTTCTTCTGCATCTGACCCCTTATAGATGTCCTAGCATGTTGCACCTTTTTCTTCTTCTTTTTCTTTTCCCTTTCCCAAAGGGTTAATGCCCTACCTTAGATCCTTCAACCACATTAACCAAACTCTTAGAGAGCTGGTTATCCGTCTCAAAGTTCTGTAACAACCCCAATAAACCGTGGTAGTTGACTGCAGGCTTTGTCATTCGAAAATGAGTAAGGAAAGGTCGGAAGGATGGAGGCAAGGAATTCAGGATTGTATATTTTTCTAACTGCTCATATAGGGGAAAGCTGAGCTTGCTTAGGAGTTCTATCTTCTCGATCATGTACAATACATGATCAGTGACAAGAGATCCATCCCTCATTCGAGCATTAAAAATAGCACAAGTAGTCTTGTGCCTTTCAATGTCGTCGGGTGTGCCAAAAGATTCATTCAATGCTTGAATGATTTCTTCTAGCTGAGCATTCTCGAACCGGCGACCGAATTCATCGTTCATTGCTGCTAGCATGATGCAACGCACGCTAGTTCTATCATTGAGCCACTTATAATAAGTGTCTCTCTCAGAACTATTGGTTTGCATTAGGTATCTCTGGTGCAGATTATTCAGAATATATAGAATCCTTTCATGCTCAAGGACGATCTTAAGTTTTCTAAACCAGCTATTGAAATTTAAACCATTCAACTTGTCACTATCCAATAGGGACCTTAATGATAAATTAGTGGCCATTTTCTGCATAAGAAAAAACTAAAGTTTAGTAGTATATAAATTGATTCAGTCTAAAGACTTGGACTTTAGTCTAAAGATTCTTTCACTATTTTTCAAATTGGTAGCCTCTACACCCCAATTCGAGGAATTATTCTTAATTCTTTAGTGGGCACTAAAATCTACATAGACTACATACAGGCCCAAGTGAAGCTTGGCCAACCCATATGCATCTAAGAGTAGGTTCAAAACCAATTATTTCCCAAACAATTCTTAGTGTCCAATATTCCTCTTCAGCAGGCATGGAGTGCCTCCACTGAAAGTTCTGGTTAGGTCCAACCATTAAATAATATAATCAGGGCAATCTATCTATAGACAATCAAGCCCGAGTGAAGCTCGGCCTACCTGACTGTCTATTTAATAGTTATGCTAATTTATCATATAATGAATGATAATTTTGATGATTGACAAGCACCAGGTATAGAGTGCCTCCAATGATTATCAAGACATCGGACTCATTATCATTCACCTTAATGGGAGGCTATGATCTAGTTATCATATAACTATTTCATTTTAAGGACCTAATAATTTTAGAGGATTTAATAATCTGAAGATTAATTGACTAATCAAGTTCTCCCACTGAATCTATGAAGTCAGTAGAATGAGACAAGATTATGTCAGGTTAAGTGGCACCTAAATCAGTCAGACTGATTTCCTTACAGGCATGGGTCAATCCGAATCAGGTAAATGATCTTAATCATAAATGGTCACCATGATGACTAGGTAAGTGAGACCGATGGAAGGGATATACCATTAACTCATTAAAGATGTATCAGTACGAGTAGCTCCCAATTAAAAACCATTCGATCGTTGATCCTAAAGCAACTTGTCAACTTACCTTGACATCATATGGTTAACCAATTTTGATTTGACCATCTAAGAAATTCATGCTCAACCACGTAGCCTAATCTACTTCCATTTGGTTTAATCAAAGACATGGACATGATCAACTACAACTATTGTTTAATTTAGAGCATCCTTAACCTAATCTAATTAATTTAGATTTGATCAAATACTCTTATAGTCCATTTAATTTAAACCTTAGGATCTAACCCTTTATGGACCTGATTTAGCTAACCCAAAAGATTAAATATATTTTACATAACTTCCATGTCATATATCTCAAATCATGCATCACTTGCATTATATAACTACTCATAATTCCTATATTTAGATCATATCTAAAAAGATTATGAATAAATATTTGACATTCAAATAAGACTCTCATAAATATTTGTATATTTCATAACATAGACAACAAGCTATCATATCTCATATCTATGTTTTTATACTAAACATACGAATATCATGCTTTTATACAACATCAATATGTATCAAATATAAAACATCTCTTGAGAGTGCATGTAATCTGTATGCCAAAGATCAATTTAAATTATCTTTTGACTAAGCATCAAAGATGAGAGAACCATAACGGCACCATAATACGTCATAGAATACCTCATTGAATGGGGTAATATAGATTTTTAATCTATCTGTGACCGAATAGCCTTGTGATCCATTTTAGCTTTGATTACAAAATTAATATGAACATTAATTTATATGCAATAAATTAGATAAATATGAAACCTCGCTCTGATACCATTTATAGGGAGAAACAACCTTCGAGGCATGCATATTTTAATAATTTGATAACAATTATCAATGCGAAAACTTAAAGATTAAATATTAACATGCATCAAGATTATATCTTTGCCTTATACTATAGGATCGTTTAATCTAAATTATGCATATAAATAAAATAATCAAGATCATATCTTGATCTTCAAGATAAGAAGTCATATTACTTGTCTTGAAGCCTGCCTTAAGATCTATGGATCAAATCACTTACCTAAATCCTTTGTGCTCTGCAGCCGTTCAATCGTCCGTCTTCTAGTATCGTCCATGCGAAGTCCCCGAATGATCGAATTTCTGGGAGTGCTAGCTCATGGAAAAATAACTTTGCTGATCTTGAATCCTTCCACTTGAATCTTTCTCTAAGATCCACCAAACTTTTTCTAACACCAGAATCACACACTAGGATTTTTTGTTCTAACTCTTTAGAATTTCAATCCACAACATATCTTTGTTGTTCTGATAAAGAATGTCCTCTATTTTATAGGCTCAATTCAGCCTTTAGCCTACTGAATTCTAACACTTAGAATTCTGTCGTTCGGTGAAAACCAAATAGACGCAACGTTTGGTTAATTCCGACATTCGGTGAAAACATGTGAATTCTAACACTTAGAATTTCAACATCTTGTTAATTCCAACATTCGGTAAAAACCGAAGAGATGTGAATTCTAACACTTAGAATTTCAATGAAAACCGTTTGGAGAAGATTATGTTAATATATTAAATTCTACATGAGAATTTAATCAAGTTATCTCATCATATGAGATCCTCATGCGAGGGGTTTGGGTTTTGGTTTTGGTTTAAGTTGATTTGAATTTATTGGACTGAACCTACATTGATCATGGTCCTAACCCAAATCAAATTTGTCTAGTCCTGAATCTATTTAAATCCAAATCAAGTCTAATTTTAAATCAATATTTGAAATTGATTAGTTCTTCTAATAGACTTAAACCTAATTGAATCTTATTCACATGTACTTAACCCAACTGAGATAATTCAATCAATCAAATTGACTAATTAAATCATGTACGATTCTCAATCGTTGATCAGCAAACAGATCATCCTAGGAAACTTCTATGCGTGTGACACTCTAGGTTCGAACCTAAGCCGATAGCATAGGAATAACTTTCTATACTAATCGATGTGCCCATCTAGCAATGGAACCCGATGTTCGGATAGGTCGAAGAGTTGCCGAGCAAACTCAAAGAACCCTAAGAAATAGTTGCCGTATAATTCATCCTCTTGACCACAAATGTTAAGGATGGCTTAAGAGCCTGCCAACTCTAAACAGCAAATCCATAAAGTGATTTCAATTTTAGTGATCGTGTGACCTTCACATGAAGTGCCTTGGCCAAGGTCTTGCTAAATTGAAACACAAGCATTTCTCCTTTTAACGAGATAGGTCAAATTCCATCTTGATCCACAACTGACTACCACAAGTACTTGACTACACCCAGTAACCTTTCGTAGCTGGATTAGAAATCCAGGTGGTCTGGTACCTAAGTACAATGAGTTGCTTGCAAGTCATCAGTTGTGATCTTCAGGTCTAAAGGATACTATACCCATATCTTTTCGGATTAACTCTTGACAACAGAGTATTCGAAAATGAGTCACATTCAGTGAAATGTACTCCTACACTTTCACCTGTATGTCATACCAGTGTCTCTACACTCCTTGATTAAGAGGACAACCAACAAATATGATATACAATGTCCTATAATTGATATATGGCATTGTCATAGTATATCATTTGGTCGTGAACTCTTTTGAGGACCTTCAAAGATAAGTCCTCCTTTATTGTAAAGGAAGATCCTGAGGGCTTCATTACTATTAAGAGTTTTAAGAAGATGTTCTTGTAATAAATAAACTACCAAATAACTTTTATTAATATATCAATTTATATGCTATTTACATTAGCACAATCATCAAATGATTGGCTTTAGGATACAATTCCCAACAGGCTCCCAATCAAATCAGCCTTCAAGTGCTCTCAGCAACCTATTGCACTCTCCGAGTCATGGGTAGTTGGGCACCATGCACCGAGGTACTATCAGTAGCCTCCTTCATTTGTGCATCCCTAATATTCTTACCAAACATTCGTTGGGCACAATGATCTGGGGTACTACCAATAGCCTCCCCCATTGGACCATCCCACAGTAGAGAACGATAGAAACTAAGAGCACAAACCATGCTCTGATACCATTATAAGTTAATCTATTTGTAGGCTACATGTATGCATTTTAAAATGTTATAAATATATTTGCAACGAAAGCAATAAAATATTGGATCTAATCCATTATCAGCCTACAACAAGATTATAATATAAAAATTATATATAAAAGTGTAAAAAAAAGTACACAGATCAAATCTGTAAATACAAATAGAATAGATCATATCTATGTTTGTGGCCTAGTGCTTTAGATCATATCTAAGTCATCAATAACTAAAAATCTTTTACCTTTGGATGCTTAACGACTCTCCCAACAATAAAAGGCGATGGTGGGTAGTACTTCTATGAGCCACACAAAGGTATATGGCTTCTACAAGTGATCCACACCGAGGTTCTGGTCCTGACCAGCTTCTTCGAAGTGCTAGCTCTTCTCCAAGGCTTCAATGACTAGGTTTATTCTTTTTAACTCTAGGATACTCTTGGATTTGTAAAAGAACATGGATGATAGATTTCGATGGAGAAGATATAAAGGAAACCCTTCCTTTCTCTTTCCTAAGACCTAGCTTAATTGCTAGGATCCCTATAACCCAAAATCCTTCTTCTCTCCTTTTTTAAGCCAAAAACCACCCCTTTTAATGCCCATCATCAGCCCCATAAAAATGAAAATCATGGAGACAAAAAGGGAAGGGAGATAAGGAAGAAATCCTTCTTCTTTTTCAACCAAAAACCGCCCATTTTAACGCAAATCACTAGTTCCATAAAAATGAAAACCGTGGAGAGAAAAAGGGTGAAAGATTAGGAAGAAATCCTTTCTATTCCTTTTCAACTAAAAGTCATCCCTTTTAATGCTCATCATCAATCCCATAAAATTGAAAGCCGTAAAGAGAAAAGGGGAGGAAGATAAGGAATGGGGGTTAAATAGGGAGAGGTCATCAACATCCCTTTTAAAGTTAAATTTAAAATTTGAATTCAAAATTCAAATTCAAATTCAAACTTGAATTTAAAAATTAGTTTAAAATTTAAATTCATAATTTTAATTCAAACGGGTAAGAAAGTTAACATTGGGCTCAATTGAACCTAAATTGAGCCCAAACCGAATCATATTTGATTTAACTCAAATTATCATAGCTCAATCAAATTAAGCTAGTCAGCAATCGTATTGCCAATTTAATCCTCCAATTAATTACTAACATTTAGTTTCTCAATCATCAAGTCAGGCAGAATCTCCTATGGTGTGTAACCCTATAGGTTCGAATACTAAGCCAGTAGCACTAGAACACTTTCAATACTAATCAAAGTCGTTATCTAGCAATGACACCCGACGTTTGGATAGGTCAAAGGTTGCATAGCAATAATCAAGAACCTTTGGCTTACAGTTACCATATAATTTATGCCTTTGACTCTCAATGCTCAAGATGACTTAGGGTTTAATTGCCAACCCTTAATCAGCTCATCCATACAGTGTCTCAACTTCACAAATCCTATGACTTCTCATAAGGACTACCCAGGCCAAGGTTTTACTAAATTGAAACATAGTGAGTCATTCACTTCAAACTATTTGAAGGGGTCAATCCCTTCTTAATCCACTCATTGTTCCACAAGTGCTTAACTGCACCCAGAAACCTTTTATCTCTGGATTAAAAATCCAAATAGTCCAAAACCAAAGTACATTAGTTGCTTGCAAGCTACCATGGTGATCTCAGGTCAGACGGACACTTATATTCACATCCTTTCGCGAATACTTCTTGGCAGAAGAGCGTTTTGCAGATTGGTCACATTCAGAGAGATGTCATACACCTCACCTACATATCATACCAGTGTCAACACACTCCTTAGTAAAGAGGACAACCAACCCATATATCATACAACGACCTATACTTGATACATAGTTGTCCTATAACTACATATCATTTGGTTGTGACCATTTTAATAACTACTCAATAAACCTTCTCTTTATTGAATCGATTATGATTCTAAGGACTCCATCACAAAAGAATTTATTTCAGAAAGATGCAATATGGTAAACCACCAAATAAGCATTTTATTAATTATTAATTCATATACATTTACAACTTGCACAATCATCTACATGTTAGTTGATTGGCTTTAGGACATATTGACCCAATTATTGATTTTGATGAATAACAAAAACCATATGAGTATATTTCTTATATTACTGTTACTAACGATTTTGATTAAGTATTTTAGGAATTTAAAATGTTTAATTATTCAAAATCCAAAAAAATTAAGTTTGAATTCATGTCTAGTGTCAAGTGTCAAGTTTTAGTAATTAGAGCCGACTCTAAAAGTATTAGAGCCGACTCCGGAGCGAATCAGAATAGCTTGGCACTTTTGGTATGGATTAGAGCCGACTCCTGCAAAGATTAGAGCCAACTCTAATCGAAAGACAGTGAGTCTCATTTCTACAACAAATTAGAGCCGACTCTTGTAGATAATTAGAGCCAACTCTAATTATATAGAGAGTGATTTTTCAAGGCTTCATTAGAGCCAACTCCCGCATTCGCTAGAGTCAACTCCAGCACGAAGAAGTGGCGATCCCTCAAAAAGCCAGAGCTGATTTTGCGATGAGCAAAAGTTTCCATTTTAAACATCCCAAGTTAGAGCCGACTCCGGGTCTTATTAGAGTTGACTCTAACCTGTTAGAGACGAATTTTAGAAGTGTCAAAAACGATTCCAAATGTTATCTTTTCTCCAACGGATTTCAACAGTTATTTTCTCTTTTATGTTAAACACATCCTTAAGTACTTTTAATGGCTAATTTTTATCTAAAAATAGATTTAGAGGAGATTATAAAAGGGAGTCATCCGATCATTTTGAAAAGAGAGGATAGAAGTGAAAAATCAAAAAGACAAAGTTCAAATCCGAAATCCTTTTGTTCAAAACCAGGTTTAGAGAAATCCAAAGTATTCAAAAGTTCATCTTGAAGGATTTCCATCAAATCAAAAGGAAAGAAGAGAGCCCTAGTTCTTCAAGAGCCTTTACCTCAATGTTTCTTCAAAAGCTTCAATCCTATCTTGAGGAAGATCATCTCAGAGGAATAGAGGAAAAGAAGAAAAGTCCAACTTCAGAAATCTTCTAAATCAGACTCTATTTCTATCTTGATTATATTGTCTTATTTACTCATTTGATGAGATTTATTTTTGTTGTAACTATCTTTTAGTTATTCTTATTGATTGATTCAATTAGGGGATTGAATCAAGGGAGACAGTTTGGCCTTATTCAAGATAGAAAGCTTGTGGTAGGTTTTGTGCTGGTGAACTTGTGAAACCAGCTGGGTTTATTATGATCCTATTAAAACAACAAGTTTGAGTTGTGAGCTTGTAAAACAACTATGTAATTAGGGTGATTATAGTATGGGCCAAGAGTTCCTTGGAAGTGGATGTATTGTATAGCTAACACCGAACCATTACAAATTTCTTATGTTTATCGTGCTTGTCTTTTTTTCTCTCAACTCTATCTTTATACACTGCTTTGCATTCTTAACACCACACTCATAGCATATATCCTTGTATACTATCACCTTGTGAAATTATTTTTAAGTGTTAAAATTTTTTAAGAATCCAATTTACCCCCCCCCCCCCTTTTGGGTTGTCATCTGGGCCAATAATTGGTATCAGAGCTTGTGCTCATCCTTCCTTGATCTAACAATCAAGAGCTAAAGATCCAAATGGTAGCTCAAGCTTATTCTTCTTTTTCTGAGGGACAATCCATAAATTGTCTACCTTTGTTTAATGGCACTAACTATTCATATTGGAACGCTAGGATGAGGATATTCATTCAAGCTTTAGACTATGATTTATGGAGTGTCATTATTAATGGTCCTAGCACTCTCACACACTTAGTAGATGGATCCATTATTCCTAAACCCAAAAGGGATTATAATGAAATGATAGAAAAATGGTTCAGCTCAATGCCAAGGCTATGAATGTTCTATATTGCTCCTTGGATGCAAATAAATTTAATAGAATATCTACTTGCATTTCAGCCAAGGAGATATGAGATCGGTTGAAAGTTATCCTCATCATGAGGGTACCAACTAGGTTAAAGAGTCCAAGATTAATATTCTTGTACATAAATATGAACTCTTTAATATGGATCAGAATGAGTACATCACTTGCATGTACACTAGATTTACCAACATAGTGAATGAATTAAAAAGTCTTGAAAAGACCTATACTAACTCTAAACTTGTTCAAAAAAATTTTAGGTCCCTTCCAAGAGCATGGAAAGCAAAAGTGATAGCAATCCAAGAAGCCAAAAGATCTAAACAATTTACCTTTGGAGGAGCTCCTTGGATCACTCATGACCCATGAACTCACAATGAAGCAACATCTTGAAGATGTGAAGAAGAAAATGACTATCACTCTAAAAGCTGCTGAAAAAGAGAAAAGCGACAGTGAAGAAGATGAAGATGATGATGACACCACTCTTCTTGCAAGAAAGTTTAAGAAATTCATGCAAAGAAGGAGGCCATTTCACAAGAGAAAAATTGGTATCAAAATGAAAAAGATAAGAAGAAGGATAAGGAGAAAGAGAAAGATTCTGTGATATGCTATGAATATAAGAAGTCTGAACATTACAAATCTGAATGTCCTCGGCTCAAAAAGGGATATAGAAAAAAAAAAAGCGTATGTTGCAACTTGAAGTGACAGTAAGGAATCTTCATCCAAAGATGAACAAAAGAAGTTGCCAACATATGTCTTATAGCCAATGAAGAAGAGGTAAATTCTAAAAGCCCTATTTATGATTTTACATTTGATAAACTTTATGATGCTTTTAATAGATTGCTGAATGATTTTAAAGTTTTAAGAGCAAAGAATAGAGTTTTGAAAACAAAAAATCAAAGTCTTCTTAAAAAAATTAGTGAACTTACCATTGAATTTGAAAAACTAAATCTGAAAAGCAAGATTTGAAAAAAGAGAAAGATATAATTTTTGCTAAAAATCAAAATTTAAAAATGAAGTTAAAAATATAAAAATATTATTGATAAATTTATGTATAGCTCGAAAAGACTTAATTTGCTTTTAAACAATCAAAGAGCTATTTTTGATAAAGCTGGTTTGGATTATAAAACATAAGAAACAAAAATTTGTTAATAATTTTTTTTATTAAAAAATTAATTAATAATGATATTTTTGTTTAGTTGTGGTAAGAAAGGTCATAAATCCTATATTTGCAATCATAAGATTTCTCATATAAATGCTAGTTATAAAGGTAAAATGATTTGGGTTCCAAAAGGAACTATATTGTTGCTACTAACCAGGAAGGACCCAAGAAGGCTTAGGTACCTAAACACAATATGTGATTGCTTTGCAGGTATGTCTTGCAGTCAAAGGATTAGAAAGAAAATGGTATCTTGATAGCGTCTGCTCAAGACGCATGACGGGTAATAAAGATCAATTCATCACCCTTGAAGCCAAAAGAGGTAGAGTGGTGACCTTTGGAGATAATGGTCAATATCACATCATAGGTATTAGTAAAATTTAGATCACTCCATCCACTTTTATTGAAATGTTTTATATGTTGATGGCTTGAAACATAATTTGATTAGCATTAGCCAACTATGCGAAAAAAGTTTCAAAGTTTCCTTTGAAGCATCTATTTGCACAGTATCTAATCCCATTGATAATAGCATTATCTTTATTGAAAATAGAAATGACACTGTATACTTAATTGACTTGGATAATTTATCTACAAGTAACCATTGTCTAATTACTGATAATGTTAAGGTGAATGAGATTGGGTGGCTATGACATCACAGAATAGATTATGCAAGCACACACTTAATTTTAAAATTGCTTAGAATGGATTTGGTTAAAGGCCTTCCAAAATTAGATATTGAAAACAATAGAGTTTGTTATGCATGTCAACTTGGAAAACAAATTAAGAATTCTTTCAAATCCAAAAACATTATTTCAACTTTTAGGTCACTCAAGCTACTACACATGGACCTTTTTGGACCTACTAGAACTACTAGTTTAGGAGAAAAGAAATATGGTCTTATGATAGTAGATGATTACTCTAGATTCACTTGGGTACTATTTTTAGCTCATAAACATGAGACTTTCTCGGTATTTTCAAAATTCTTTAAGAAAGTCATAAATGAGAAAAACACTACCATAGTATCTCTTAGAAATGATCATGGAATTTAATTTAATATTTATTTATTTAAAAATTTTTGTATTGAAAATGATATCCATCATAATTTTCAGGACCTAAGACACCTTAATAAAATGGGGTGATAGAAAGAAAAATAGGACTCTAGAAGACATGGCCCGTACCATGCTATATGAAAGCCAACTCCTAAAATATTTATGGGCAAAAGTTATAAACAAACATGTTACATTCTAAATAGAGCTTGATTAGATCAATTCTTAAGAAAACACTCTATAAATTATGGCATGATAGGAAACCCAATATTAGCTATTTTCATGCATTTGGTTGTAGATGTTTCATTCATAACAATGGAAAGGACAATCTAGGAAAATTTGATGCCAAGTCAGATGAAGGTATATTCTTAGGATATTCTACAACTAGCAAGGCATATAGAGTATTCAATAAGAAGTATTTGATTGTAGAAGAGTCAATTCATGTAGTGTTTGATGAGTCTTTAGCATCAAATTTCGAAAAGAAAGATGATGAGGAAGATACTAATATCCTTGGAAGAGATTTTAAAAATTAAATATTGATGTATCTTTATGTGATGAACCCGAAGCTAAGGATGATGACTCACCTAAGGATGGTTATGTTGATACTACTCGTAATGATACAGATCTACCTAGAGATTAGAGATATGCTTATGGCCATCCAAATGACCTAATCATAGGTGATCCATCTCAAGGTGTAAGAACTAGATCATCCATGAGAAATATCAATAGTCATCTTGCATTTGTGTCTCATATAAAGCCCAAAATAATTGAGGAAGTTAAAAAGGATAGTTATTGGATGTTAGCTATGCAAGAAGAATTAAATAAGTTCACTAGGAATAAGGTATAGACCTTAGTTGATAGACCCAAAGATTATCCAGTTATAGAATCCAAATGGGTATTTAGAAATAAGCCAGATGAAGATGACACTATTGTTAGAAATAAGGCTAGACTAGTTGACCTAATTATTGATTTTGATGAATAACAAAAACTACATGAGTATATTTCTTATGTTACTAATAATTTTGATTAAGTATTTCAAAAATTTAAAATATTTGATTATTTAAAATCCAAGAAAAAATCCATGTCTAGTGTCAAAGTTTTAGTAATTAAAGCCGACTCTAGAAGTATTAGAGCCAACTTCGGAGCGTATCAGAATAGTTTGGCACTTTTGGCATGGATTAGAGCCGATTCTTGCAGAGATTAGAGCCGACTCTAATCAAAAGACAGTGAGTCTCATTTCTGTGATAAATTAGAGCTGACTCCTACAGAGAATTAGAGCCGACTCTAATGGTTATACAAAGAGTGGTTTTTCAGGGCTTCATTAGAGCCGACTCCTACATTCGCTAGAGCCGACTCCAACATGAAGAAGTGTCGACCCCTCGAAAAGTTAGAGCCGACTCCAGATCTTGTTAGAGCCGACTCTAACCTGTCAGAGACAAATTTCAAAAGTGTCAGAAATGACTCAAAACGTTGTCTTTTCTCTAATGGATTTCAATGACTATTTCCTTTTATGTGTTAAATACATCCTTAAGTACTTTTAACGGCTAATTTTTATCTAAAAGTGATTTAGAGGAGATTATAAAAGGGAGTCATCCGACCATTTTGAAAAGAGAGGATAGAAGTGAAAAATTAAAAAAGACAAAGTTCAAATCCGAAATCCCTTTGTTCGAAACCGAGTTTAAAGAAATCCAAAGTATTCAAAAGTTCATCTTGAAGGATTTCCATCAAATCAAAAGGAAAGAAGAGAGCCCTAGTTCTTCAAGAGCCTCTACCTCAATGTTTCTTCAAAAGCTTCAATCCTATCTTGAGGAAGATCATCTTAGAGGAATAGAGAAAAAGAAGAAAAGCCCAACTTCAGAAATCTTTTAAATAAGACTCTTCTATTTCTATCTTGATTATATTATCTTATTTGCTCATTTGAGGAGCTTTATTTCTGTTGTAACTATTTTTTAGTTATTCTTGTTAATTGATTCAATCAGAGAATTGAATCAAGGGAGACAGTTTAGCCTTGTTTAAGCTAGAAAGCTTATGGTAGGTTTTGTACTGGTGAACCTATAAAAATTAGCATGTGCTCAGAGAGTTTGCCCAAGAAATTTTAACTGGAGAAAAAGTCTTTGTGCACCATCTTTGGTGCATGAAGGCGTGCACCGACTCTTCTCATTGACCGTATGCCTATTCAATGCAAACATGCGTGTGAAATATGCCATGATCTAATAGGTCATAACAAGTAGCATGTGCATTCATGTAGATACGCGGTTAATGATCATGCATAATGCACGCCATGCACCAAAAACGGTTACAAAATGTTTCCGAGGCAATCGGTCCAAATGCCATGCACAGCCGCAGTCCCCACAAACATCGCAACACGTGTAAAAGATGGTAACTTTCCCCACGAGTGACATTGACCATTTCAACACAAAGACGTCACACGTCATCCTACCAACCAGTTATTTCAATCATCCATATATTCAAATTATCAATTATATCATCAATTTTAATTAGTTTTATTTAAATATTAAAAATATAATATTTTAAAAATATAAACGAGCAAAAAATTATAATTAACAATTTAAGAATTAAAATATATTTAACCTTTATAATATATATAATAAAAGATAAATTTAACTATATTTAAATATAGATAAATTTAAAATTAAATTATTTTTCTCATTTTTAATTCTAAATAAATTTTTTTAATTTTTTATCAAAATTTATGAATAATATAAATTTAAGAATAAAAAAGATGATCGGATATAAACGAATTACACTAGAATAAAATCAATTTTATATTTTATAATAATATAATTATATATTAAATTAAAATAAAGATTATTTTATTTAAAAAGAAAATTAATTAACTAACGCAGAATTCTGGGAGATGATGAGACGAGTAGGGTTCGTGGTAACATGTTAAGCCAGGTGCAAATCAGTTTCATGACAAGCCCTATCATTGAATCAAAAAAAAAAAAAAATCATAAGCTGCAGCCTTTCACTCATGAGAGGCAAAGCCGTGCACAAGAGATCAACGATGCCAAGCATAGGATCCCAACCATCAAAAAAAAAAAAAAAAAAAAGGCAAAGAAATCATTGGTGGAAACATATTTTGATGAGGATCTTGCCAGAAAAAGGATATTCCATGTCTATTTTAGTTTTTAATTATCTTGAGAAATTATATTAATAAACTTCTTCTTTCAGACAAAGATGAAGAATTGTATAATTTTTTAGGAATAGCTCAATACCTAACAAGGAAGTTGTTTGGATTTGGATGAGGAGACTCCACATTAAACTAGCCTAATTTCTTTAAAATTTACTAAGAATCGATTGCTTTGTAAAGAGGTGCTTTTCAAGTTGGTGTCTTCATGTCTCCCTAATGTGATTGCCATCCTTAAGATTTGGTATGGTGGAACATATCATTTTTCAAGGGAGCTTAGCCTTGGTGTTTTATACTATACTTCAGCCCTCTCTCTCAGGAATCTTTTCTTTAAAGTCTTCATAAAGATCTTCATAGTACCAAGGTTAGGTATGAAACCATCCTCTTAACTTATATGCCATATCATATAATGAGAAATGATGGAATCTTTGGTGTTTTATACTAATACTTCATCCCTTTCTCTCGGGAATCTTTTCTTTAAAGTCTTCATAAAGATCTTCATAGTACCAAGGTTAGGTATGAAACCATCCTCTTAACTTATATGCCACATCATATATGACCAATGAGAAATGATGGAATCTTTGGTCAAAACTTTTAGGTAGTATTTGATAGAAAAAATATTATCCATGGATAAGTGTATGGGATAGAGTTTGACCCCTGGCTATCCCTAGGGATATCCCTTGGCTATCCCATCATATCAAATGCAAAAAGGTAAATCCATAGGATAACTTTTTTACTCTTATTTGGAGGGATAACCAGCTATTCTTGCATTTTCTAGGGAATAAGTTGAGGGGATATCCCATGGTTAAGCATGATTAATCATGGGATATCCCTTTGGTTAACTTTATTCTCAGCTATCCCTTATAGTTATGGCTTTTGGGAATAAGAAGGGATATCCAGGGGATATCCCTTCTTATCCTCTATTTCAAACACTACCTTAAAATTTCAAGATTACCCTTTTAAAAGTCTCCCTCCAGGCTTTTTTACATTTTTCAAGTAAGTGCCTCTCAAGTGTGCCTTTAATAGAAAAAGAAATATGATATTCTCATCATGCAATCAATGCATCATTTCATAATATTTTCTCTCTTAAAACCCTCCAACTCTTTTATTCCTCAAGATCAATTCCAATGTCATTGATGGTTTAAGTAGTGGTTTAATTGCTGCAAAGGATCTTATTTATTTGATATCAACATTCCTATGATGGCTTGGCAAGTAGCATGAAAAGGGTTAAATTATATATCATTGCTAAGCACTAAACTTCTCATATTTATTAGAGGATGATTCGAAATGGCTATCAAGTAGATTTCTAATATAGAATCTATGGTGCCAAGAATTTGATTTTGTTTTAAGTCAATTTGAAATTGACTTGTCATTTTAAAGACTATGTGTATTCAAAGAAGCTAATAATGCTATAAACTTAGGTAGTGTTTGATTTCCAAAATGCTATTTCTATATAAGTGTACATAATAGACTTTATCCAGGAAATAGCTGAGGGAATAACTATATTTTTAAATAATAATTTGTCAGATAGCTTAGTTATTCCTGGGTTCCTAGGAAATAAGTTCAGGGGATAACCCATGGTTAAACATGGCTTATCCCTTATGGTTAACCTTTTTTAGATTTATCCTTTGTAGTTATAGCTTTTGGGGATAAAGGAGGATCTTGATATCAAGGATATATCCCCCCTTATCCTCTATTTCAAACACACCCTTAGGTAGTGTTTGAAATAGGGAATAAGAGGGGATATCCAGGGGATATTCCCTCTTATTCCCAAAAGCCATAACTATAAGGGATAGTAGAGAATAAAGTTAACCAAAGGGATAATCCATGGTTAACCATGGGATATCTTCTTAATTATTTTTAGAAAATGTAGGAATAGCTGATATCCCTCCAAATAAGAGTAAAAAAAGGTTATCCTATGGATTTACCTTTTTGCATTTGATATGATCAATGGGATAGCCAAGGGATCCCTAGGGATAGCCAGGGGATAAACTCTATCCCGTACACTTATCCATAGATAATATTTTTTCTATCAAACACTACCTTAGTGATTACTCTTGTTGCTCATCATTTAGGTGTATTTGGATGAAGAATTTTTAGGAGAAATTTATTTGAAGTAATAATTTTAGAATTTTAAAATTAATAGCTACTTCGAAAAAAAAATTTAAAAATTTTATAAAATTTATAAATCCTCAAAGTGACCTTTACAATTTTACCCTTAAAGATGTCATTTACAAAGCCCTCCTGAAAATTCACTTGAAAGTGACCAAATAATTGATTTTATTTATATACCAAAATATTTTCATAAATATTATAAAAATTTATTAACATAAAGATTTATTAATTAATTAATATCACACAAATACAATAATTATTATTTAAAATAATAATAATATTATTATATTTATTAAATATATTATTAATAGTATATAGTGCTGATAAAAAACATTATTTTATTAAAATATTTACATAATTAAATTAATGTTTAATTTATAATTTAATTAATTAAATATTAGTTTGTATTTTATAATAATAAATATTTTATGATTGAGTTATATATTTTTATAAAATAAAATTGTTCTTAATTAATAAATTATTTATAATAAATTAAATTAGAAACATTTCTAATATTATTTATAAACATTTTGTTTTATTATTAAATAAATATTTTAATAAAAACAATA
>UESW01004311.1:374655-535160 GCA_900491605.1 Calamus simplicifolius
ACTAAAATATTAATATTAAACTAAAAATATTGATGAGTATTATTGAAAATAAATATTAAATATTTATGCATAAATATTTAAATTTTACAAAAAATATTACAACATTTATGTAAAATTGCATGAATTTATTTAAATATTACAAAACAATATTTATAAAAAAATTTACAATCCTCCTATAAAATTCTATTTTTAAGTGTAACATCCAAATAAAAATTTATGGAATTCTAAAATTTTAAATATTACATTTTAAAAATTTAAAAAAGTTTAACATATCTCATTCTAATGCAATCTTAGAGATTTTTTTTGATGACTCACTTTCAGCCCCTCAAGCTTTTGTAACATTTATTTTCTAGCTTTATAGTTTGTGTCTACATTGGATTAGTGCAGCACTATTGATGTTTACCCAGACAAAGAAAAAAAAAAAAGTAGTCAAGTACATGAAATGAAATTGATTATTGGGTTGCCTGCTCAACCATTAGTAGGTTTAGGTAGCTTTTCATGGGCATGGATGAACCAAAACATTCTTTTATCATCATGCACACTAGAGCTGCTAAATTTAAGAGTGGCAATGTTTAAACCATTAATCCATTTTAATCATTTTAATATGTTGTAGATCTTTTCAAGTTATATGTTTAATAAAATAGTTAATTGAGAATTTGACTTGTATAATGAATAAGTTAAATTCAAATTGATAAATTTTTGACCTTGATCCAATTTGAGTGAAGGAAATTAGATATCAGTCTAACCTTTTGCCTTCTTTTTAATATTGCACAGAGGGGTGATAACTCATATTGCTGTGTCATGTTAAAACAAAGATATAATAATGTATGCATCGACATGAATACCATATATTGAGTAATCATATCAAAAAATTAAATATAAATACATATTTTATTGACATCATATGGTTTATTTAATACGAATAAATATGACTCATTTGAAAGACAGAAGTAACTTTTCTTTTTTTATAGTTACACGCTAAGTATTCTTTATATAAAAGAAAAAAAATGAAAAAGATAAAAATATAATTAATTAAATAGATCCTAATAGTATGATTTGCACTTAAGATCAACCTAAATTCTCTTATTTTATATTGAGTTTGAATCGTTTTTGTGCATCCAATTTTACCATCTTTGGCTGATGTGCTTTCCTTTCATGCGTGAATGAACTCCTTTAAATGGTTATTTAATTGATAATAACGCTTATTTAATTGATTCCTATTCATTCTAATTGATTAAGGTATCATTTGGATTAATTATTAAGACATCTTTAAATGATTATTAATTAAAAGTTAGCAGGGCTGAAAATGATCGGATAGATACAAATAAGATATGGATACTAAATAGATATTAAATTTATTTTATTTCGAATCGATATCAAGCATATCTATATTTGTTATATATGGATACAAATATGGATACACAAATCTGAATCTCCTTTTTATCTAGGCTTTCTGAAATCCTTACTACGCATGCTTGCATATCATGTCGTCACTTCTCTCTCACGTACTCGATTGGAACAAAACTTTGATATATTTATTAAGGTAAAATTAAAAATAAAAGATGAAAATATAATTTTTTGATTAGATATCTGAATTTGTTTCTGGATCTGATTAATTTTTTTATTACATATTTAAATGATATCCATATCCGATCAATTTTTTGATCAGATTTTTGAATCCGTATTAGAATCCAATTGGACTGAAAAATAAATATTTAAATCTAATATAGTTTGAATATGAATACATATTATATTATAATATAATAAATTGAAGTTTATCCCATCCATTTTCAATCCTACCTAATTTTCTTATTTGGGGTGCCGCCAATCAGCTAAAAACACACCCACACCAACCCCGGAAAACGGGCATTAGGACCACCGATCGGGCGTCCCACATCACATGAACCTCATGCGCCCGGTCGGCCCTCGTAGGCCCAAAGCCAGCCGAGTCAACCGGACCGGCCGGTCAAGGAGAGGCGGTCGGCGTACCCTGAGATGACGGCTGGGGGTCTTCGGTCATTTCGGTTCTCTCCGCCACCGGTTCGACGGCTGCGCTCGTGTTCCAAGCGGGAAACTGCGAGGACTGATAAAATCCCTTCTTTCTTCGGCTCCTCGAGGGAGCGGGAGCAAGAGAACGAGAGAAAGAGAGAGAGAGAGAGAGAGAGAGAGAGAGCAAAGAGCGAGAAGGGGAGAAAAAAGGTGGGATTTTTATCAGAAAGAGGGAGGCAGGACAATGGAGGACGTGAGGGGCACCTCGGCGTGGGTCGCAAGCCGCGCTTCTCACGTGAAGGTGGACTCCTCAGGTGCCGCTTGCCTTCCCTGTCTCCTATCCGAACTAGGGTTAGGGTTTAGAGTGTCGTTCCTGTTCTTTTTTTTTCTGTTCTTCTTGATGATTTCTGAGGGAAAATCGCCATGTGGTTTTGCTCTTTTTTGTTTATTTATTTTTTAAAACTTCTTTTTTCTTTGAGAAAGTTTTGAATGCTTTGTGAAATGGAGAGTCTGGTTGTTTTTGTGGAAGATTTGGAGATTTTGGATTGGAATGAGACTAATCATTGGCATTCTTCTTGTTTTTTTAATATTTTTATTTCGATTCTTTTCTGTTTTAGATTTTTTTGAGGATTCTCTGATGTTTAATCACGAGAAATCTTTGTTATGAATTTATGGATGTGTTCGTTCCATATTATCAAGATTCGGATAAATTTTTTGGATAGTGATGCTTGTGGTTGTGGTACTTGGGTACACTTTCTCCTCTTTTCTTCTATAAATAGTGTCCCCATACGTGGATGTTATGTTTGTCACGGTAAAAGATTTTAGTTATCCTGTTTGACCCATTCCCAGTTCCTGGTAGGGAATCGTATATCTTTTCTATGAATTTATGCCCCCAAAAAAACAATTTTTTCGTTCCCTCCATCATCAAAAATAAAATTAAAAAAAGGAAAAAAAAAAATCTTTCTGTAAGCTTTCACAGCACAGCGGATGTGTTACCTGCAATACTTCATTGTGTGGTGGAAATTTACATGATCATTAACTATTTTAGTATTACCTGCTGACAGAGCAATGGCGACTCTTAGCATTGCTCTATTTAAAATGAAAGTTCAAATATACACATGCACGGCACTTAACATCCATGGAAGTACAATTTTTTTCAAAGCTCAACAGATAATTCACAGCGCATTTTGTTTCCTCTTATGGCCGCTTTCACTGCAAGTCATGCCAAGCAAACGTGCCATGGAAACACCAGAGCCAGTTCCTCTGTTTCTTTATGTTTTGTTAATTCTTTCTAAAACACCTCCCATACTGCATTTTTGTGAGGTGCATAAGCCTCTTCAGGTGATTAATCGAATTATCAGTAATTACACTCACTCCAGATCATCCCAACCTCTCATGCACTACCAAAATTAATTCCAATTTACAGGGCCTTTTCCATTGCAGCTACTCTAACTCTGTTAATAAGTTGACATAGCTTTGTGAAACCAGTTAAGAATTGGAAGCATTGAGGACTTGATGCTTCATTCTCCACGTCATAATGGGAAGTGTGAAAAAGTAGTAGAACATTAGAATGTCCAAGAAGCTTTTACTAATGAAGAAATTTTATAGTATTTTTCCCGGGACTAAAGTTGTAAGGTTTTGGACGGCTGGTGATTCTGCATTTGTGATGTAAAATAAGCTTTTCCCTATCGTTTTGTTTTAGGGTTTTTTTTTTCCCCTTTCTTAGATTTTTGTTATAAACTAACTTTATAAGTAATATCTGATTCTTATTTTGTCTATCCTATTATTGATTTTACTAATAAATTTGAAGTCCTCTGTACTTTATGCATCGGCTTTCATAATTTTCACCTCTTATGGCCTCACCTAAAACCTTTTTACACATGGAAGAATCCTATACAAAAGCCTGCCATTCATTCCCTTAATGTTCAACTGCTATTTTATTCTCCAGTCCATATATTATTTATCTGTTGATTTTCCTTTTCCAATAATGTAAATGTTTCATAGTCTTTGATTGCTTCTTGACTTGTACTGCTCAACTTTATTAACATGTGAAGAACATTACATTAACTCCTTCCTCATCAGTCTTCTTAGTCACCCATTCTTTATGATGATCCTCTTTTCTGGCATGATTATGGTTTATTTCACTTGAAGTATGATGGTATTATGATAATCTAATTATTATGTAATTCATTTGAATTGTTCTGTTTCCAGAACTCGAGAAAGTGGTGGATAATATTCAGGGTTCAATTCCAAAAGTTGAATGGAATTTTGAAGGAATTCACTACTTTGACAATGGGCCACTTACGGTTCAATACCTATTTGTTTTGGATGCTTTGAACTTCTGTTTTTGGCCAGGTATATTTTCTCCTTATTCCAACTAACTTCCATTCTTATATTCAATCGTCATCATAACATGTTGTGTGATGGTGCATCATGCCTACAAGTTTGAGCAATTCGTGGTGTAACTGTGTTTATTATATCTGATAGTGGAAAGTTTTCACTTTTCTTCATATTCATGTACCTTGTCGTATGCTAGCCTTATTAGGATTCTAATTTGACCATTTAATACTGTGTTCTGAGGAAGTTGCATTATGTTGTTTGAACAGCTTTTGAAAATGTAAGATTTTCATGAGATCCACAGAGGTTTCCTTTTGGTTATGTAGCCTGTATTTCTTAGATGTCTTATCCATGTTGTTTTGAGAACTTACATTCTCCATAAACCAATAAATCCTTTTATACTTATATTTTTCATATCTAGTTTTCTAATTCCTCTTCTCCTTTTTCCTTGGCAAACATGTTCATAGATCTATACAATTTATGTAACTCACATGGAGTGACTAGAGACTAAGTAAATCAGTCAGAAATTGGCAAGCTTTGCCTAGTGGAAAGCTGTCCATATATCCTATTTAATTAAGCCTCAGTTCTTCAATGCTGATTTCATTTAGCCCTCTTGGTTATTAGACTTTAGAATTTCTTGTTTCCATTCATGCTCATACTAGAAGTTGTATTTTATCGTTTGGTTATTAATATGAATTGAGGCATCACGTGCCAACATGTTGCTAGCCTGGTATTGCCGAGGTTTCATGCAATGCATTTGCATGGAACTGCTGTTGTTTTAGTGCCGCATGCTGGGAGGGCACTAACGCGGTACATAGTGTGCCATATGATGCATGCCAACCTTATTGTAAACCATGGTATTGACAATGCTCGATATACATTCTCCTAGGTGCCTATTCCTACTTTTACTTTTATAAACTTCAAATTGATTGCATCTTTGCTTGTTGATTTTCATTTTAGACAACTTAAATTGCTTTTAAAATGTTCATATGAAGAATATTACTATGAGAAATGGCAAGCGCATTGTGCTAGAAGAAATGTTTGACATGTTCTAGGTCTGATGGGAGTATAAAAGCGACTTTGGAAGAAGTGTGCAATATGTCAATAGATCAAAGTGGGCAATAACTTATACTCTGCACAACAATAAGCAATTCACCCATCAACTCATCATGATAATAAGTTTTTATCTTGGGACACCTAATGCATTCTTCTTAAAACAGAATTAAGTATAAGAAAGGTCTGCAAAACTTGTATCTATACTGGAGCATTACTGGTTTCATATGATATAGTCGGTATGATATAATATGTACCTTGTACTGAGATAGGAACCGATATATTTTTACTCAACTATAGTACTGCTCAGTACTGAATAGTATAGGTCAGTATTGGGCAGTATAGGATGGTTTTGCTTGGTTCGGATCAGTTCATTTGATATCTAATCAAACCTTGCTATCTTACTAGTATGATATGATGGCTTGGTATGGCAGATCATGGGTACAAGTTTTATGGTTGTTATTGTCCCTCTACTTGATGCCTTCGTTGTTATAGACGAGCATCTTTTAGGAATAGCAATTTTTACTCAAGTCCCTACTTTAAATGGCACATTTCTTTTATGCTTCTTCTTGAATTGTTTAGTTGTTGTTCTTCTACATCCTTCTAGGTTTATAACTTTTTTCTGTTCTTGCAACAACACCTTTTGAGCATGCTCCCCTTCTATGGGTGCTTAGCCCCTTCAACTTCCACCTTGTTCCTTTGATGAATCACTAACCTCTAGCGTCTACAAATATTAGATCAGGCTCTTCTTTTCCTCTTATGTTTGTCTTAATAATGGTGTCCTGTCCTATCACCCCTCCAATTCTATCCCAACCACCTTTAATAACGTCACCCTGCTTCAACATGTCAGTTTGAGCAAAAGCTTCAGAAACCTGATCATTATGGTTTACTCTTTCAGATTCCTACTGATATTCATGGTCCATTTCAAAAACATGCTATGAAGCTCACTCAGCCAGTTGGCACCTTCTCTCCACATGTGAGAGGTACCATGATGGAAATCAGGTGGTGGCATGACTTCTGTTCTTCTCAAAAAGGAGGAAAAAAAAAACATAATCTTAAGAGCTTTGCTTTGGTGTCGAATGTGGCCAATCTGACATATAAGACACCAAAGGCAATGAACACTTAAAACCAAGAAAATGAAAAACTTGGGAGCAAGAGCATGATGCTTTTCTTCTCTTCTATTTTTGTCAGAAATCTCAATAATCAAGCTACATGATTTCCTTGACATAGATTGCTGATTGTCTAGTTTCCTAACTTGATCACCTTCCAAAGCTGTAAAATTTGAAATTTGAAGTAAAAGAAACTTCCAGCCAACATTAAAATAAAATTGCCAATATGTTATGAACTATAGTGGAATGAAATATCTGTGGAAGCTTTTCCTGACATTCGTTGTTGTGAGCTTGGCATCATCTATGTCTTTACTTACCTCTCTTTTTCTTTTATATGCTTTCTTCTCTGCTTTGAGATTTGATTTTAACATACAGCTTCATGAAATAATAAAAATGGCCTGCTATATAAGCTGTTGTTCATGTTGACTACACCTTGAGATACATGGGTACATCCAATTTAATGCTAGGCCCATAACTTGGATACTTGTTGGATACTTAGCAAATAGATTCAGGATTGGAATATGAAACATATGCAAAGCAGGGGAAAAAGGAAGTGCCAACATTTGGGATATGAAATGTAAACAAAGGAAGTTGCATGTTTAACTGAATTATGCTTCATTCAACACTCTCCTTGCAAATGTTATTGAAATTTGCAAATAGCTTGATGGGTGCACTTGATGCTTCATTAATCCATGTTTGCCATTGAGAACACCAAACTATTCTCCATATCGAATATCCATCTCCCCCCCCCCCCCCCCCTCTCTCTCTCTTTTTTTTCAAGATGAGGAGTGGTATCTTTTATTTTATATGATGGATTATTAATTTCAAAATCCATGTCATTGATTTCAAACAGATTTGTGGGTGTTGATGTTATTGTATGTAGTATGGAATATAATATTCTGACAACCCTTTATACACCAGCCTGTGTCCTTCTTTCTCCAAAGTATGTTGTATTAGCACCCCCATGTGTCATACCCCCTCCTTGTAACCATGTCCAAACTTTACAAACTACACCTTTCTATGGGAATAATTTCACCTCAATGCTTCTCCATAAGTTGTCTCTACAGATTCTCAAGGAAGCTTGATGATGGTTTGAGCAAGGAAAAGTAAGCGCACTCATAGCATGCCAAGAACCAGGAAAATACCAGACCTCATTCTTGAAAGTTGAAAAGTTTAAAAGACATAAATCATGAGATCATTTCCCTGATGCTATGGCATAGTTTATTTGCAAACAATGATATTCAGCAGTGCAGGGGGCAAAAAGATGCATGTTTAACTGAACTATGTTCTATTCAGCACTCTCTTTGCAAATGCATTGTTTTGTTTACATTTGCAAATAAACTATCCCAATTATTTATGCCATCCAGATAAGGACCTGAGCTATGATCATTTGGCTCTGGGATTGAAGGCAGCCTTGCAGAATGACAAAACTGTCCTTGATGCAGATCGTCTACAGAGTTACACTGGTATCTATTTTATCCTTCATCTTGCTTTGGATATTTTTAAGTTCTATGGACTTGTATTGGTTTTTGTGAGCAATTGTTGCATGAGAATAAAGTGGCCACAGAAATGAGAATTATATTGTGAGAATGTTAGGTCCTGAACTGCGTCAATTGTTGAAGTGGCCACGCCCACTTCCGCTAGAGGATGAACGCGTACGGTTATTGCATGAGGTACTATTCTCCGAATACTTTCTTGACTATTTCAAAAAAAAAAAAATTATCCACATGTTTTCTTTGAACCATGATCATACCACTTCACTGATGTCTAGCTTTTGATCGTCTATTTGCCTGTGTTTCATTTTGCTTTGTTTTATTTCCTAGATTCATGTATAAAGGTGTGTTCATGATATTTATCTTTTCAGATGCAAGGAGAGTACTGCCCGCAAAAATGACTTTATTATTTAAAGAAGTTACCCGTCTTATTTCTTCTTTAATTCATTCAGGTTGGACTGGAACTAGAGATAAACTTTCGTGGAGAGGCTGCCAACCTTGTGAAGTCTTGTGGATATTCTGCTGCAACTCTAGTTGCACTTATTGCACGTCACTTTCCAGGTGAAATTTTCTTATTGTTTGCAGTTTTCATTTTCTAGGGCCAGTAGATGACTTTTGAGAAGTTTCATCCCAGCAGTTGGAAATTGATATATTTCCTACCCTATAGATATCAGATGACATAGATGAGTATTTTGAAAATATTGCAAAGGTTAAACTTATAAGACACTTTGCAGTTTTTTTTTAGCTTTTTCTTTTTCTTTTTCCTTTTTTTTGAAATAATGAATCAAGCATTACAGACTTAGCTGATCCAGGCATTAATGGAAGAAAAAGCTCTCGTATTTGGTCTCTTGTTGTGTGTATGGTGTCACTTAGCATGTATCTTTTAGTCTTTTAGATCCAAGGAATTTCATATAACATTAGATGCTCTTGACTGCCAACATATGTACAAGGATCATGGCTTAAATTGTAATAATATTATGATAAAGCAAGAAAACCTCAACTTCTGATATGATTCACATTATCATGGAGCACGAATTACCAATGTAGTATTGTTAAATGAATTCTTAAAATTTTTACAATTAAAATTTAGCTGTTACACACAAGTATATTTGTAGATGATTTTATGCAGATTTTCAGAAAATAGTGGTTTTTGGAATTTATATTTATTATTTTTTGATCATTGTAACATAAGTCTGTGTATGTGCTATTTTATCAAAGGTTAAACATAGAAGCTGCTTTTTCCATGAAATAATCATCAATGCTTTCTGGTTTTCTATTTTAAGACAACTTGAGAATGAAACCATGACCCGAGGTCACAAAGACTGTTGTCAAACACCTGACCTAGTGGGGTATAGTAATCTTTAAATGTTTTTGCCCCTTGATAAGAATATCAAATCATGAAACATGCTAAATGGAATCAATCTTAGATTCATTCGAGAAGGCTTTGGTTGGGAAATTTAGGATCAAGCAAATTATTATGTATTTCACTGTAATCTAATTTCCTATTTCATGTGTTTTCTTCCTTGTGAAATATCATAAGCATCATTCTATCTGGCATTGATAATTTCCATATTATGTCTTATGATAGAGTAATAAATTGCAACCAGAGTTTTCTTCCCCCACTTTGTTGACATTACTTATTAAAGTCGGCTTTAATCTGAACACCTGACATCCACAAATATAATTTTCAGTGGATGCTCAAACTTTCTTTTTGTTTTACTTTAATTCGTACGGAACATTTTGCTGCATGCATTTCTATCAGTTTACTTTTTGTGGTACTAGCTGTTCTCCTTTTCAATGGAAAATTTTTCTATAACTCCAATATATATTTTAAACTAGGTTTCCGAGATCATTCATTATACAAGGGCCACCAGGTTTTCTTATACAAAAGGGCACAAATTTTTGCTGCTGACTTGTGGGGTGCTTTCAAGGGTCAAGGATATGGAAATTTCTACGACATAAGCTCTGTTACCATATTTGCAGACTATATTGTTCCTGCTGTGCTCAGGCAGCTTGGTGTGCTGAAATATAGTTCAGCCTTATCTAGCTCTATTGATTCTAATGATGAAATAGGTCCTGGCAGTGAGGAGGAAGTTGAGATTCGTGCTTGCTCTATTCATGCAGTGGAGAAAATGAGAGAACTCATTGAATCAAAATTCAGGAAGCAGGTATATCAATTTCTTGTTCTGATTCCTGTTATCAAATCTGGGATGTTTGCCGTTAAGCATATATTGCATGCTTGTTATACTTAAATTTAGTCTGACTAAAATACTTAATCAGGTATTTCTTTTTCCTTATCATGCATGGTGAACATGTGCCAGATACATTGAGTTTGCATATTTGCATTGCCTCTCTTCTAAATGACTATTTCAGTATGAGATAGGTTTCAGTTTTCTTTTTTTTCTTTTTTTTTTTAAAGAAAGAGATGCAGTAGTTTCATAAAACAAAAGAACACAATTTCGTGCCTTCGATAAATAAATAAATAAATAAGGTGAGTGGGGCCCAGGAATCTCCTCTGCTGTTACCTTGAAGAAATTGTGAATCCAAGACTGCGGGCAAAAGCTAAAATTTCTCGGAAGTACAGTTCCCTAAATTCTAATTTAGATTCTCATAAAGCCAATGGATCCATGGGTGTGGATCCGTAGTATTTCCTGGTGTTATGGTGTTGTCAGTTGGTGTTGGGTATTAGGAAAGATAGCTGGGCCAATAGATGATGAACTCATATGTTAACCATCTTTGCTAATACTGGGAGTCAAACCCTGCAACCATCTTTTGCTAATACTGGGAGTCAAACCCTGCCCCTATCAATTGAAAGAGAGATTTTGGGTCTCTTCTAGTCAAGGTTTGATCGACCATAGAAAAGACTGGGCCAGTAACTTCTAGACAGGAAGAGTGTCTTTTTGTTTTTCAAACAGTTAGAAATGTGCAGAATATCTCTCATAGAAAATGAATTTAAGGTAGTGTTTGGATGTCCTATTCCAGTCATAGAAAATGAATTTAAGGTAGTGTTTGGATGCCCTATTCCTGGCTGAAATAGGGCCTTATTTCATGCTATTCCCCCAAACAGACGAAAAAAATATGGTGGGCCCCCTAGGAATCGATTTCTGGTCAAACGTCTTTATTTTGAAATTCGTATTTCATGCTCTCCCATGAAATAGTCCTATTCCCACTTATCATATTCCAAGGGCAATGGTTAAAAAAAAAATTAACTATTACTCGCTCTTTGATTCATTGGCCATTCTACTCGATCCCTTCTCGTCTTCTTCCCCAAAGCTAGGGTTTTAAAAGTCTAATATATGTACATAATTTACTTTTCTCTTGCTAACCATTACTAATATATGTACATAACATATATCATATAATAGTAATCCACTTTTCTCTTGCTAACCATTACTAATATATGTACATAACATGCAAATTTTTAATAGATCATAATAATAAATTGATTAATAAAAAATAATTTTTTAAGTAATTACATTAATAAATAAATTGATAATCCATTTTCATCTTTATCATTGGGTCAGTGGTATTTTTGGGATTTTTAAAAAAATCTTCATCTATTTCTAATGGAATATATGCTTATTTCCATATCATCCAAACATCATTTGGAATAACACTGCATTAATTGCACTAGAACAAGGTGGAATACCATATTTTAAACCAAACAAAAATCTGGAATAGCAAGAAAAAAAAGCTATGTCTGAGGAATTCATATTTCTATTCCTATAATAACTTTTTGACATCTAAATATTACCTAAATACTATAATTCTTGGGTAGCAAAAAGACCTTTACAAAATTTAGAAGGGCTTTTTTATTCTGAAGGTTTGAGGAACTGAAAATGGTTCTGGTTTGAGTTTTGTTGAAAACTTGCAAAAATGCATCCTATTTATTCCTATTCTTCAACTTCTTTATACTTTTTTTAAGTTTTTTTAAAACTTTATATATATATATATGTATATATATATATATATATATATGTATATATATATATATATATATATATATATGTATGTATATATATATATATATATATATATATGTATATATATATATACACATACACACGAAGACCTTTTCAATCCTTTCAACCTTGGTTCCTAGGAGCAAGTCAGAAAGATAGATTGAATAGAATAGACTAATGGGAAACCAATTTAGAAGTTGTGGAAAGAAGATACTTTGTATCCAGGCTCACGAGTGGCTTTGAGTAGTCAAAGGTTTTGTTTGGATATTTAGAGGGAAAGGAAGGCTGGACGGTGGTTGTCACTCATTATTTGGGAAGAGAAAAAAGAGAAAGAAGGGTAATACAGGGCAAACAAAATTTGGATTTTTGAGATGAAATGGAAGGAAATAAATAATCCTAATTTTCCATCCCTCCCTATTTCACCTTCCTTCCAAGCAAGAGCTTTTATTACTCTTCTCTCTTCCTCTCACCTCCCCCTCATTCCTCTCTATCCAAACAGGCCTTCCATAGGGAAAGAGAAATCTTGAGCTTATTTACTATTCTAGTTTAGTTTACAAGTACATGATTCATCACAATTGTAAGGGCTTTGTTATCTATTTTATTCATAGTATTTAAAGGAGAATTTTCATAACAAAATATTTGGCTAAGGCAACATATCAGTTTAGCTTCATTAATTTTTAATTTTGATTCACTAACTAGTCTCCAAATGGATCTTCTTGCTTAGGTGCTGAGCGTGGAAATGGACCTATGGCTCTGGTCCTATGGCGTTCAGAACCCTTCTTTGCAGCACCATCGCACACTTTCGATATACTATTGAGTAAATTAGAAGCTGCATCGTGTGGTCATGATTAATTTATTTTTCTATCCTGTGAAGACAGGTGTGAGCTTCTTATGAGTTTAATTTTGTAGGTAGGATTGTCCTTCACATCATGCATTGAAGGGATCAATGTTTTGATTGAACACCAGCATTTTGCTCAATAACTAACTCTGGAAAGGTAGGGAATTTATGATTTATTTAAAAAGAAAACTTGATCGATATATTTGGCAGGCCAAGGTGTTTGCTCCTGGTCAGAGTTAAAATTGTAGAGGCAAAAACAAATAGTAATTTAATTTATAAACAATGACACAAAAAAGCCAAACTGAAGTGAATAATTTAGAATGTATAATGCCATATGGGTAAGTTGTAAGATTATTTTTATATTTTCTTAAATTATAAGATCGGTGCTTGGAAACGATATTTTATATTCTTTCTCCATAATCTTAGCGAGAAAGAATTTCTTAATGAGATAGAAGTGTCATTCTGTTTAACGCCACAAGAAAAAATGGGATAAATTTATGAGAATTTTAATTCAGTTAGTATAGGATAAATTAAGATGAAATACAAAAAAAGAATTGATTGCTAAGCCATATGAGGTAGAAAACTCTCAAGTATTGTTTAAAAAAAAAAAAGTACCACCCATTGTTGAGGCTTTGTTCAATGAAATTTAGACATCATCATTGTTCGCTAGGCCGCATATTGCATATGTTTGTTGGTCATTGGTAATTAAGTTTGATGATAAAGCTAATTAAGTTGCTTATTACTGGTTAATTTTAGATGTGTAACATTTGATAATTAAGCCAGTTAAGCTATCAATTCTATTTATTTTACCATATATTTATATTTTAAAATTTAAATTTATATTTTGGAATTTAAGTTTTTGTAATGGATACCATATAAATATAAGATCATCTCTCATGCATGTTGTCATGAGAGGATTTGGTACAACTATTCATGCTGTTAGAGCAGTCAATAGTCTGGTTGACATATACGATCCATAGATCTGGCCTTCACATGTATTCTGCATCCCATCTCTTGGAATTGTTTTTTGTTTTTTTGGGTGAGTTTATTAGATGGTGTCTCTCATCTCAAATTTCTCCACTTACAATTTGATGGGAGCAAGTTAAATTTATCTTATGAAGAGCAAGCATCTAGTCCGTTGTTGGCCATAGGTTATAAAGTTATTTAGATGAAATCATGCCTTACTCTTTGCCCACTCTTTAAGTCTTAAATTACCAATGACCAAATTGCGTTGAGCTTATTAGCTCGATATTTGAGCATCACTGCTGGCTAGCTTATTCAATAACTTAATATTAAAAATTAATTTCTTTATGAGCATCTTTATGAAGTAGTTTTTTGTTTTGAAACAACATCCTAGTTTTGTGGATCTCTCTCTCTCTCTCTCTCTCTCTCTCGCAATCTTTCTTTCCAAGCTTCAAAAATCACCATATGGTCTTAAACATGCCTTAAGAGCATGGATAACCCTCAGTTATATATATATATATATATAACTGATATCATAAATGTGCTTCAGATAATATTGTTCTTTTGGTGTATGTGGTTGATAGTGTCATCACGAATAGCTCTCAATCAATTTTAGATGATCTTTACTTTAAACTAAGTTTACCATGAAAAATCTCATCTCACTTCATTTCTTGTTAGAGATTGAAGCATGGAGAACAAACTTAAGGTAGTGTTTGAAATAGGGGATAAAGGGGATATCCCAGGGATATCCCCTCTTATTCCCAAAAGCCATAACTATAAGGTAGTGTTTGATAGCCTAAAAGCTATCCCTGGATAAATGTACGGGATAGCATTTATCCAGGGGATAGCTGAGGGAATAAGCATTTTTTTAAAATTACAAGTTTGCCATCAAGGGATAACATTAGTTGTTCCTGGGTTCCCTAGGGAATAAGTTCAAGGGATAACCCATGGTTAACCATGGTTAACCATGGGTTATCCCCTCTAGTTAAATTTTTCAGACCTATCCCTTCTAGCTATAGCATTTGGGAATAAGAAGGGATATCCAGGGGATATCCTTCCTTATCCCCCATATCAAACACTACCTAAGGGATAGTTGGGAATAAAGTTAACCAAAGGGATAATCCATGGTTAATCATGGAATATCCCCTCAATTTATTCCTTAGAGAATGCATGAATAGCTGGTTATCCCTTCAAATAAAAGTAAAAAAAGTTATCCCATGGATTTACCTTTTTGCATTTGATATGATCAATAGGATAGTCAAGGGATATCCCTAGGGATAACCAGGGGATAAACTCTATCCCGTACACTTATCCATGGATAATATATTTTCTATCAAACACTACCTAAGTGTCTTTCTGACACAATCTAACTTCATGCTAGATTTTCTTAAAAGATAAAAGTGGATGGTCTAAGCCTATCTCTTTATCAATTGCTATCCGCTATAAACTCTCCATACAACGATGATACAAGGATACGTCTAATATGGTATTAATTGTCAGCCATGTGTACCAATCCAAGCATAGGCCTATAAAGTATCGCAACCAAACATATCCTACGTTACTTAAAACTATCAACATGGGCTCTTGAAGGATCTCTTCCAATACTCTAAAAGCTAACTCAAATGTTGGCTGAACTAGCAATCCAAATAATTAATTACTCAGTCCATGATTTCAATATTTTCTTAGGCTCAAATCTCATGTCATGGAGTTCTCCTAAACAACAACGAACCATGGTCCAATCCAGCATGAAATCCAAATATAAAGGCATTATCATCTGAGAATTGAGTACCTTCTTATCTAACACAAATCATATGGTGTAACAAACTTTTTGTCATTTATCTCGTAGCAAAACCAGTAAATTAGATGCTGCATCGCATATGCTTGTAATTCCAAATTCAGATTTATATTTTGAAATTTAAACTTCTGCAAACAGATATCTTATAAATATAAGACAATTTCTCACACGGTGCAGTGAGAGAGAATCTAATACAACTATCTTTCAATAACTACTTTAACTGCGATTAAGCTAATTTGGCAGGTCAGATTGTTTAGCAAATAATTTAAGTTAATTTATTTTTATTTAATCTGATTAAAACTTTGCAGTTAGATATGTTCTAATAAATGCTGAAAAGAATAATTTTCAGCTTCTTTTATTTTCAGAGGTGCTCTTCTCTGTTCATTCTTCATAAAGAAGCTAAAAAGGCTTTTTTTTATTTTTTTTTTTTGAGCTAAATAAAGCTAGACAAATAGATTTTATCAAGTATTCCATAGTATTATTCCTGAAGGTGTTTTGGACGCCCTATTCCTACCAGGAATAGGGCCTTATTCCATGCTATTCTCCCAAACAGGCATAAAAAAGGTGGTGTCCCTTAGGAATTGGTATTATGGTCAAATGTCTTTATTTTAGAATTCGTATTCCATGCTTCCTTATGGAATAGCCCTATTCCCATTTACCGTATTCTAAGGGCAATGGTTGAAAAAATGATTATTACCCTCTATCAAAAAAAATTGATGATATTAAATATAAAGGAAGAAAAGATGCAGTCTTGGCTAACCGTTACTAATATATGTACATAACAATGTCCATAGCAAAAAGGTAATGGCATAATACACTTTTCTTTTGCTAACCATTACTAATATATGTACATAACAAGCAAACTTTTAATAGATCATAATAATAAATTAATTAATAAAAAATAATTTATTTTAATTTATTAATAAATAAATTGATAGTCTATTTTTTTTTGGTCAGAGGTATTTTTAGAATTTTTTTTAAAAATATTTATCTATTCCTAATGGAATGCAAGCTTATTTCCATGTCATCCAAATAGGAATAACATTACATTAATTGCATTATAATAAGGTGGAATACTATATTTCAAACCAAACAGAAATCTGGAATAACAAAAGAAATAAGCCATTCTTAAGGAATTCATATTCCTATTTCTATAATAACTTTTTGACATTCAAACACTATGGGGCCGTCCGCATGGGTATGGCGGCAATGATTGCCCCAGGTGCAACTGGGATGGGTGACCATCTCATGCTTTAGTGGTATCAAGTGGATGTCTTGTTTAAGGCAGGAGATAAGGGGGGATGTCCCCTGGATATCCCTTCTTATTCCTAGGGGATATCCCTTCTTATTCCCAAAAAGCTATAACTTTAGGTAGTGTTTGAAATAGGGGATAAGAGGGGATATCCCCTGAATATCCCCTTTTATCCTCAAAAGCCATAACTATTAGGGATAGCTGGGAATAAAGTTAACCAAAGGGATAATCCATGGTTAACCATGGGATATCCCCTCAATTTATTCCCTAGAAAATACAGGAATAACTGATTATCCCTCCAAATAAGAGTTAAAAAAGTTATCCTATGGATTTACTTTCTTGCATTTAATATGATCAATGGGATAGCCAAGGGATATCCCTAGAGATAGCCAGGGGATAAACTCTATTCCGTACACTTATCCATGGATAATATTTTTTCTATCAAATACTACCTTAAAGAATAAGTCTAAAAAAGATTAACCAAAGTGAATAACCCATGCTTACTCTGAACTTATTCCTTAGGAAACCTAGGAATTGCTGAAGTTATCCCTTGAGAGCAAAATTGTTATTAAAAAAGATGGTTATTCCCTTAGTTATTCTCTGAATACACTCTATCATGCTTATCCTGCACACTTATTCAGGGATAATATTTTGGGAATCAAACACTACCTAAAGGTGATCTCCATGGAAAGTAATCCAATTTTTGCTAGAAACGAAATGATCATCGATGTTGCATCTCTGCTCTGCATGGGTTGACCTTCAAATGAAACCAAGCCTAGTCAATCTTTGATGAGCTGGGACAGTTTGGGAGCATTGTGCCAAGCCCTGATGTATTTATTATCTATAGTTTGGATGGTTTGCAAACATTTGGAGATGAATATCCCTTGTCTTCTGACCTGTCCATGGAGTAAAATGAAGCCCAGTTCCTATCTACTCTTGTGTGAGCTTCCAGGCGAAATCAAAGCAGGGTTAGGTTCACTTAACCATCAACAGAGAGCCAACACAACCAACAAAATATCGAAATCTAACCCACCCTCATTCTTACTGAACAGAGTTAGCTCAGAATCAGCATGATTTGACCTCTCAGAATCGCTGGAAACCAACCGACCGAAGTGACTTGGTACTGATCAAACCAACTCCGTACTTTTGTACTAATGTACCAAACTAAATCAAACTATCTGATTTGGCTAAAGAAATTTCGTTTATGAAAAATTTCGTCCAGTCCGCAGCCATTTAAGCAGATTCAGTCTGGTCAAATTGGGCAAGACACTAATCTCTGAACTTTTCCGAATTTGAAAATTAAGATGTCATTTTCAATCCATTCCCATTGAAAGTTAGATTGAACAAACTACCAATTGGCTTGGGTCAAATTTGAATTAGTCAATCCAAATTGCAGCCATGGGAAAGATCAAAGGAATTTCTTGTTGATTGCAAGACAAATGCAAGGAAATTGTTGTTGAGACAGCAGGTTGCGAATGGCCAACAGTGGAAGGCTCTTCCTTCTTCGGCCGTTACTATCAACACTCTTGGATAATCTTAAAGCTGTGGGTGAAATTATTGTTGCAAGTTTGGTTGTGGCACTTTGCCAGATCTCCCAAAAACCAAAAACATTAAGTCAGAACAAAATCTAAGTGGGTCAGCATCACAGTGAACATATATAGGTGGAGCAGCTTGTTCTCATGCAGTGGGGACTATTCTTCTGTCAACTGTTGCCGTTAAGTCACGTTTCTCAAACATCAGATCACGGAGAGGATCCAAATGGTCACTGGGATGGTGTGAGAATCTTCTCAACGGTATTCCTGCAAAAATGTTCCCGAAGATCGATTGTATTGGTGGGGACCTTCCGACGCTTGAGTAAGCAACTTGGGAAACAGTGAAGAAAGAGCTAAAAGAATTGGCTAGAAAACTTGGAGTTCAAATTCCTTCTCTTGTTGTGAGCGAAGATTCTTATACTTGTTCGAAGATTCCTTTTACCCCATTTCGGAAGGCGATTGATTCTGAGACGTTATTGTTTGATAGTGGACAGATGGCAAGGCCGATAAGAACAGGTTGCAACATACATTGAGTATGTCAGAGATGTCTCGCCTTGTCAGCCTTTTGTAAGGCGCAGTGCCACAGATGATAGATGGATATAGTCACGTCAGACGTGCATCATAACGATAGTGGTCATGTGCGGTTGCAGATGGTTAGCGAGCCATGTGGTGGTTACAGATGGTTAGATGGTTAGTGGGTCACGTGGCGGTTACAGTCCGAGGCCGAGGGGGTCCTGGAATCCGAGGTTAAGGGAAACCTAGAGTCCGAGGCCGAGAGAACATGGAGTCCTAGGTTATGTCAGTCGCTCCTCCCGTTAGCCTTAATGCTAACCAAGGATTAATTCATTCTGACAACTTAATTGTCAACTTTACATCATGATGCTTGAGGGAGACCCCTAATACTCAACCACAGATATCTTGGCTAAACTATTTCAAGTCCGAGCTCTTATCTGTACTTGAATACTGCAATGTACATACCTAAACTCTAAAATTTGTCTCTGAGGGACTCTTATGCATACCCTTTAATAATAAAAATTGAGATCAGTAGTACCCAGAAGTAGGTTTACTTTTTCACTAGTCCATAATGCAACCTTATGAATTTCATAAGTTTACTAATCATATATAGATCGAGCAAAAATTTCAATAAAGGACCTCAATATTTAAATTTCTAATAACACAAGCATGGATGGTTGCTTATTTTTGGCTTTGCAATAACAATCGTATGCACATAAAAGTGGCCACAAAGGTGGTCATGAATCTTTTCAATGAAACATGGGCATAATTAATAGAGGTTATGAAAGCTTGTCGTATGCCTGGCAAACTATAAGGACAAAATGAATATGTTAGGGGGCTTAAACTTAAGACCGGAGGCACATGCAAATTATTGCAGTGCTGCTGCTGAAAACAAAGCTACAAAACTTAAATAACAGCAGACATCTAATTAAGCCGCAGGGACAAAAGCTAGCTCACCGGAATCCTCGCCCATGCCTATCAGTGAATAAGCTGGTGCTTGTCACGGAGACGGGATTCCAATAATTGATGGCAACCCCTCCCACTCCCAACTTGTTCAAAGAGAAATATATCAATCACTGTCCCCCCCCTCCCCCATGGTGTTACTACCATTATGGACGCCACGGCCCATTCTCGTCCTCTCAGCTGAGAAAAGGCATCAGGACCACCGCCAAAGGTTCTGCAGGATTAAAATAAGTACCATACGCATCAAGCACAGGAGTTTATATGCTTTGCATGTAGCCTCCTGGACAGCTTTGAATTTATATATCAAGGCCTTGCATATGTTGCTTTGAAAAACTCTAGTGTTGAATATTGTCTTTTGATAGCAGAGTTTAAGTTATTCCTCTTTGTTTTGGGTGAAAAGAGCTCAACTTATTCAATTGGATGGTACAAGAAAGTTCGCAAACATTATCATATTAGGCTTTCGGAGGAAGGTTCATCATATCATAAATTAGTAATATTTTAGTACTAAACCGATATGGTATGAGGTGTAATGTGCTGAATCGATGACGTACTAGAGAATTCCAAGTTATGAATTGCTCCCAATCGGCTGAATCAATTAGTTCGATTTGGTTCAGAATAGTTTGAGATTGATTCGAAACTATTCGCCCTCTGCATTGAGGGGTCAAACCATCTCGATTTCAAACCAATTCAACTTGATTCATTCTAAATTGCCTGATTTGCAATGGTTCAATATACTATATTTAAAAGAGTAACGTTTGAGCTTGCATACCAAATTTCTTATAAAAATTTGTAGAACAAACTAAGTGCCGTATGTTGGTAGCAATTAAAACAAGAACTCTAACATCTGTTCATCAACATAGGAAAAAAAAAAAAAAAAACTATAATCAATAGATATGTAAGCTTGGTTCGCATGTATTTTAAGATGTGGCTCTACCAAACACTCTTGACAACACACAAGAAAAAGAAGGAGAAGAAGAAGAGGAAAAAGTAGTATCACACTTACTTCCAATTGCTACCCAATGTCTTGCACCTATGTGACAACTAGGGAGACAACACACAAGAAAATAAAGAAGAAGAAGTAATGTCACACTTGCTTCCAATTACTTCCCAATGCCTTGCACCTATGTGACAATTAGGGATTTTTGCGGTACATGAAGGATAGGTTGGTGAAAGGTAGAGCTTGGGCTTGGCCATTTACCCCATGAGCACTCATTTAAGAAACCGAAGGTAGAGCAGGGACCTTTACAAATAACTTTTTCCACCACAAACAAGGGTGCATTTAAATAGTAGAAGCACGTTGAGGGTGTAATTGCAAAACAGGGAGACGGGGATAGACGGATGGTAAAGGGTGTCGTCTATGGTCATCGGCCAAGTATTAAAAGCTAATTCCTCCTTTATAAATTCAAAACCATCGGAGGGGCTGAGTGAAAGAAAACTTTTAAATAAAGATAATTAGAATAAGATACGACTACTCGGCGCATCGATTAGTACGCCCCAAGGAATCGGACGGTGGAGAGCGGGACCAGCCGCGGAAACACGGAGGCGCCCAGCACCCCAGGACCTTGGAACTTAATCCCCACCACCCTTTCTAACCCCAAACCCAACGCGGTAACCCGACCCCCACTCCCCTGGTCCCCTTCCTATTCCTTAACCCGAGGATCGAGTCAAGTTAAACCCCGGTCACCCTTATATATTCCCCACCCCCGCTTCTCCGCCTCTTGTCCCCCCTCCTCTATCTAGCCTTTGCTCGTTTCTTGGTTCCCAGGCAACTGGAAGGGGAAAAAATATATATATATATATCTTTTTTTTTAAAAAAAACATTTAAGTGAGAAGAGAATTAGTTCTTACCTGAGGGAAGAAATCTCCGACGAGCTAGGGTTAGGATTTGGTTGCGTCTCCGGCGACCGGACGGCCGGTTGATGAGATCTCGCCGACGAGAGAGGAGGGGAGGATGAGCTGCAATGGATGCCGAGTTCTCCGGAAGGGGTGCAGCGATGCCTGCATTCTCCGGCCGTGTCTCCAATGGATCGAGAGCCCCGAGGCTCAGGGCAACGCCACCGTCTTCGTCGCCAAATTCTTTGGCCGCGCCGGCCTTATGTCCTTCATCTCTGGCGTTCCCGAGACCCAGCGCCCAGGTATTGCCTCGAAATGCTCACTGGATCACAAGCCAGCTTTCTCTCCGAGGGTTTTTTTTTTTTTAATGCCAAGCTCTTTATTTCTAACCCTTGTCTTTTGATCTTCAGCTTTGTTTCAGTCGTTGTTGTTCGAAGCGTGCGGGCGGACGATCAACCCGGTGAAAGGTGCGGTGGGGCTGCTGTGGAGCGGGAACTGGCACCTCTGCCAGGAGGCGGTGGAGACGGTGCTTCGCGGCGGGACTATCAAGCCGCCGCCGGACCTGGCCTCCGCCGCCGCCGCCACCACCGCCGACGACGACGACGACGACCCCGGCGCCGTTGCCATGGACGTAGGAGGGAAAGGCGGGCTTCTCTACGTGCGGCCCAGGGCGACGGGGCGGTCCTTCTCCGCGGTCAAGCGACGGAAGGCCACCCCAGCCAACGATGACTTGTGCGATCTGGACCTCTGCCTGAGTCCCCGGTCCCCAGCCGCGGTGCGGGAGGAGAAACGGCGGAGGCCGACGACGCCGTCGATGACTTCGGAGGGCTCCGTGACAACGAGCGGGGAGAGCGGCGGCGATCGCCAGCGGCGTCTCCTCAACCTCTTCATCTGAGAGAGGAACTTTTGATCGGAATTAATTGTATGGTTGGTGCGTGGGCTATGACCTTCCTCCGGTGAAAATTTTCTAGCTCAAATCGTGTATAGCCGGCGAGGGTTTTAAATTTATTTTGCTCTGTTTTTTTTTTCCCTTCCTGTAACCACCGGTCTGGATTCCCGCTCCTATGGGGGAAGATGAGTAGGCCGGTGAGCACACCGCTCCATTACCTAGCCATGATGAAGCGTATTATCCGGAATTAAATTTAAATAAATAAAAAGGTCTTCTTTCCCACTTTGTCCGTGGTGTTCATCCGCCTTTTTTTAATGAATAATTTAGGAGATAAAGGGAGTCGGTGGATCGGGTGCTCCGCCGACTGGGCGTGAAAGGGGGCACGCTTGGGCTCGGCGCCGCGTCGGGGCTGACGCGGCATCGCACCACCTCTGAGTATTTTTAAGCCCACTTGCTTCTATCGAGGATTCCAGATGCGACGCGTGTACTTTAATAAACTAAACCAAGGTTGTGGGGGGGGCTCTCTCTCTCTCTCGTTATTATCCAGACGTTTCGACTTTTATTATGCAAGACGATAAGCAATGGTGGAAGGATTAGGATTAGGATTAGGATTAGGAGTGGGTGAGAGATATTGTTGGTTGGCTCTTTGGGAGGGGGAGGGAGCCGTATCGAAGGGGGAAGGTATTTTTGGGCATCATGGGAGGGCAAGTGGCGACGCTGTGCCGCGGATGTCAGCATCGAATTGGGTTCCTCCCGGCCTCCTCCGTTGTTGTGGGGGATGACGCGGGTTTGGCAGCGGGCGGGGCCCAACCCCACTACTCCTTTGGGTGATTCCCGTCCGGAGCCCGTCCTCTCCTCTTAAACTTCAACTAAGGTTTCTCGCTTTGCTATTTTTCGGGAACATTTCCAATTAAACGCGCTCGTTTGGTGGCCGCGCCTCGCCGCGTTCGCCTACGCGCGGGGCCCGGTGCGGTCTGTTCCGCTTTCCCATCCAAATATTCTCCGGTGAGAAAAAGCGTGCCGTTGCGGGGATTATGATTTTATTCCATGGATTTAAGACCGTCCTTTTTTTTCGCTTCATCTTTTAAATAGACGAGAGATAAGAATTACATACATACATACATCATACATTATTTTAAGATATTTATGGATATAAAGAAAAAAATTATTTATTGATCACCATTTATCATATGCAACTTTTTTTTAAAAATAAACTACATATTTTGTTACGCATTAGTTTATATATTCTTTTAATTAAAAAAATAAAAATAGAAGGCTCATTTTTTATTCCATTACTCATATTTTTTGTTCAAGAATAAAAATATGAAACATATTTTTTTTTTTTAATTTAAAATAAAAAATATAAAAAATGTTTTTTTTTATTTTCAAATGAAGAATTAAAAATAGAAATATGAGATATATTCTTGTTTTTTTTACTTATAATATACTTATTCGGTAAAAAATAAAGATACGGATTATATTTTATTTTTTTAATACTTCATTAAGATGTGTAGATAAATATTTTTAATAAAAATAAAAAAAATATTTAATAAATATTTTTATATTTATGTGAATCTAATGATGAAAAAGATAAGTTATGGATTCAGTTAACATGTTTTTTAAAGTATTTTTAAGAAATCGCGCCTTAATTTTCATTCATTGGAAGCTTCATATTCATCCGTTTGTGAAGTCCCTCATGCCTTAATTTCTGATTTTTCGTGGCATCATCCACGTACATAACATGCCTTATTATTCCTCATTAGATTTGATAAAACTTAATGCTATTCTAAAACAAGTTATTCTGATAGCCTACAATATACATGCATGATATTGTTGGAAAAAGTGTAAGACGTTGCGTCGCGTGAACGTTGCGAGAGGCAACATTCATCAACGTTTAGAAATGATTCAAACAATTCATTTTATAAGTCATTTCTTACGTAATTTAGGGTCAAGGGCTATTAGGCAGGCCATTATGGATCTAACCATTGGAATTTTTATTGGCTAAGCCTTATAAATAAGAACTAAAAGATTCAAAATAAAAAAGATCGAGCCGTTGGAGTTTTTATTGGCTAAGCCTTATAAATAAGTACTAAAAGATTTAAAATAAAAAAGAATAATTTTGTGGTCTCATTTTATTTTTAATTTTTATTAATTTTTTCTAGGACATGATAATCATTTATTAATTTTTTCTTGAGCATAGTAATCATTGGGTTTGCACCTCCATATGATCGTGCTCGTAGTAGAGGATCGGGTCGAGCCGGATCATTATACCTTAGGGACAGATCGCCAACAACCTGCACAAAGGGGCAAAAATCTAATCCTTAGGGCAGTGTCTAACACGTTTTGATCCTGATTTGATCCATATCTTATTTTTATTTTTTACTTTATTTTGCATTTAAAATTCTATAATATATTTCTAGCAATTTCTAGAAAAGGATTTTTTGCTAAAATCAAATAATTTTTCAACAGCTAAGGATCAGATTTTTCCTTTTCTATAAATTGCTAGATTTTGTTTTATAAGTTATTTAAAAAAAAATTATTCTTTTGAGTATGCATATTTTGTATGAATATATAATGTGCATTTATAGATATATATATATATATACATACTAGACAGACATATATACCTGTATCGACACATATTCATAGATATATTCAAGCAAAAGAATCCTTATGTAATATATATATATATATGAATGTATTATTCATGTGGAGACGTGCGGGTAGATACATGCTATACATTCTAACCATGAATTTTTGGGTCAAAAATATTGCTAATGACTTCATAGCATCAGAAATCTCTTCTGGGTTGAAGAACATATTGTTTCATTTCATTCCAGGTCAGGAGATACGTTAAGGAGAAAAAAGAAAAAAGAAAAAAGTGCAGGTGTCTTTTTTATGCTTGTCTTGAGTTTTGTAAGTGAACCTAAAACAATTTTTATAGGCATAAAATTAGGATGGTAGTAGCATGTATGCTTATATCAGTAGAATGTAGTCTTGCTTTATACATCACTTACCACACAGCTACAAAACTTGAAACTTTTTATGATATACAAATGTATGTATATATGTATTATATGTGTGTACACACATGCTTGCACTTGTGCACATGATATATATGTGCTTGTATGTAGATGTATTTTTATATTATTTTATTATTTAACTTTCAAGTGTAGCTACTAGCATATAACTGCATTCTTATAAATGCAAAAGTCTTCTTATTCTAGATAAGTGTTTTCTGTTATAATGGTCATTGAGAGATTGCATCATGTTTTATCTTGTTTCAGTTTAAAAGTTGTGATCTCCTTTAGTTATAATTTTTCTGTATGACTTTATCTTGAATATCAAGCATTACCAAGCCATATACTGCTTCGTCATAAGTCTATAAGACAAATTAAAAAAATGGTGTTATTTCCCTGGAATTTATCAAATCCAAGAAGAATTTGGCAAATCAATTAACCAAAGGATTATCTAGGAGTGGAGTCCTAGATTCATCGAGGAGGATAGGGCTTAAGCCTATTATTTGGTCACCAGCAGTGGATACCCAACCTCTGTGATTGAAGATCCCATGAATGAGGTTCAATATGATAGAAACGAAGCTGATTTAGTGATCGTGTTAGAGCACAAATTTAAAAAAAAAAATTCAACCAATCCCTATGATGAGTGCTCTTATAAAGTGACAAAGTAAATTTGTGTAAGGTTGAGTCATACTCTTAATGGGTCCGAGGTAGGTTATCTACAGGGTATTGTCACAATACCCTTGGAAGATTCACCTATATGAGAATCGTCATATTAGGCCGTGACTAAAGGTTTGGGCTAACCTTAAAGAATTCTCATGAAAAATCAAGGTATTAAGTGCAAGGCCTTTAATATGCGCTCCGCTTAAACCCAATTGATCCATACTGTGTGTGTGATTAGTAGAAGTCTGAGTCAAAGGACCTAGTTTAATGTCTAATCCACTATGGTTCCTTCAGATGTATATAATCAACACTAAGTGAAGTTCAAGTCCATAGGACACCTCACCTATTGCGCAGTATAAGATGCCCTAAGATTTTTGTTATATTTTATTTTTTTTATTTAAAACTTTTGTAGGGGATTGTTGAAAAAAGTGTAAATAAAAAAAAAGAGGAAACGTCCGCGAGCGTTTCGCTCGCGGACGTTGCGTCGCGTGAACGTGAGGGCAATGTTCACCAACGTTCAAAAATGGCCCAAATAATTCATTTTGTAAAGTGATTTGAGGCCAACGGCTATTAGGCCTTTAAAGCCATTATGGGCTGAGCCGTTGGAGCTTTTATTGGCTAAGCCTTATAAATAGGGACTAAAAGATTCAAGATGAAAAAGAATGATTTTGTGGTCTCATTTTATTTCTAATTTTTATTAATCTTTTCTTGGGCATGATAATCATTGGGTTTGTACCTCCACACGATCATGCTCATAGTAGAAGGATCGGGTCGGGTTGAGCCGGACAGATCGCCAACAACCTGCATGAAGGGGCGAAGCCAATAACCTGCACGAAAGGACGAAAATCTAATCCTTAGGGCAGTGTCTAACACGCATCGATCCTGATTTGATCTTTGGTTTTTACTTTATTTATGTATTTAAATTTCTATAATATATTTTTAATTAAAATTTTTAAATTAATTTTTTAGCATTTTTTAGAAAATTTTTTTTATAAAATTAAAAATAATTTTCTAACAGATATTAAGGCATTTTATGTCTTAACTAGGATGCAAGTGAAATTAACATATTTTAATAGACGAAGTGTCTTTAAAGAAATTGACTACAACTAATTATACGCTCTTCAAAGCCAAAGTTGCCATGCATGAGGAGTGGGCTAAAAGGCATAATATATGTATTGGGAAACCAAAAGATTGTTCTCTTTGTTGTTTGAGATCAAGCTAGCTTTGAACGATGGTAAAAAGGTTACAATCATTTAGATGAGCACGAACCTTTGTCCAAATTATTTTGGACCAGCTTTGCTAGTGGCGAAACGATGCGTGTACTCTCAACGCCTTGCAGACAAAAATAATTATGAAGCTTACCGACAGCATGTCATGTCATGGGCAAGTGGGGTTTTCACCTCAAGGACAAAGGCAAGGACACACCCAAAGATCACCATTCGAGGGATGGTGGATCTACCCAATCGTGTACCTAATTTAGTTCCGAGGATGTCAGCTTGGTCAATTGTCATCCTTGGCATCACTTTAATTTGGAAGCATATATATAGCTATCATCACTTATATAACGTGCATCAACGCTAGAAGTACGTACATATCCATATGATTGAGTGCCATGCATCAAGGCAAATCATGTTCATCGTTAATTAACATCTCTCTTAATAACGGCCGTCTTCTGATAATGTACAGCTCTTGATGAACAATTACTTTTGATAGTTGATAAAAATATCTGACCTTATTATATATGAAAGAAGTATGATCAATGTCTAATTGGATGGTGGAAGCCATGTGTTTAATTAAGCGGGTACGTATTAATCTACAAATTGGTGTGTTAGTCTAAGCACTTTAGGGCCAAAGTCTTATTCACGTTAAGTGCCACTAACACAAATTATCTCAACTCAACTCAACTCAACTCAGCTCAACTTATCTAAGCTTTTTTTTCAACGATATCGGGTCGGCTACATGAATCGTCTTCCTCCACTCTACTCTATTTACAACCAAGTCGATATTTAAATTATAAATAGTTATATTTTTTTTATTATTTCTATTCATGTTAGTTATAAATTTATGTTTTAAAAGTTCTGACAGAGTTTTATGCTGGCTGCCAACTAGCTAACATAATGCTCTTTCTTTACCCGCGCTTAGAACTGACCTTGATGGAGTTAACTAAAACAAATTATGTTCATCATTATATATATATATATATCTCTTAGCCTCTGTTTGGATGGAAAGAAAGTAGGAAAGAAAGAAAATTGGAGGGAAAAACAGGAGCAAAAATAAAGTTTACCTTGTTTGGATGAGAGAAAAGTAAAGAGGAAAGAAAACTAAAAGAGAAAACAGAGGAAAAAAAGTGATTGGCCCTAAAAAAATTTCTTCGAAACCAAAAGAGATTTTCAAAGTACTTTTTTTTTTATTCCTATATTAACCATTCAAAAAAAAAACTAATACATTTTTTAATTATTTATAATAAAACATTATTATTATAAATTATCAACTTTCTCTCCTCCCTATTTTCTTTCATTCGTCAAAACATAAAAAGAAATATTTTCTTTCTAATTTTTTTTTTTCACTTTTCTCTTCCCTCAATTTTTTTTTTCATTTTTCTCTTCATCCAAAAAAAAAAAAAAAAAAAGCATTAAGGCTATGTTTGAAACAACTACTGTACTCCTTAACAATAGTTATTAAAAAATAATTATTTATGATAGCTAATAGGAAATATATAGTTGTTATTATATATTCTTTCCCTACCGTTTCAAACACGGTAAGAAGGCCGGAACCTGAGACTTTATGGGCAAGATATATTCTCCTTTTCAAAGCACTATGCACACCATCCGAGTGGTTGCCCAGCACCTACAAATTAACGTAGATGAAGCATCCTAGCAATTGCACTTGTGTACGTAGATGAGTACTCCAAGGAAAGGCAATTAATTTTTTATTCAGACAAGAAGCGCCTCAAGAGAGGATCCGAGGAGCTATAGCTTGGAAGAAATCAGCCAACGTTGCATCCTTATCCAAGGCATGCAGGAGGGAGTCACAAATATTAAACAAGAGAAACGCATGCAAAGCATATCAAAGTGCTAGAGATCAGACTGGAAAGCAAAGCACCGGGCGAGGCATGACCTGATCATGATACCCAGAAAGACCACAATATCTATATTAATAAGTTTTATAATAATAATGCCCTGCTCATATCCTTTCACGAGAGATCATTTGGAGGGGAAGAAGGGGAACATCAAGAAGTCGCCGTCCTCTACGACCCTTTTATATATATATTAATATTCCCTTCCTTCTGATCCCTTTATTAATTATCTCCGGCCACTTTGGCTTCTCTAAAGGTTGCAGGGCTGTGGTGCAAAGCACAAGAAAGTTTAGTGCGATTGGCCAAGGGTGGCAGTGGCTCTTGGTGGCATTATAAGCTTAAGATAATATACAACCCCCCTTCTGCTTTGTTTTTTATATACCAATGTGTGACGCGGATTCCACATTGCCTCGCCGAGGTTGCGTCCTTTCCATCCATCATGTGGCCAGCCTTGTCCAAGCTCCCAGCTCTCTCGTGCCTGCAAGGTCAGCAGATATATATATATAATATAATATCCAAGGATATTTCTGTGATGTATTAGGGCATGCTTATCCTTAGATCCTTAATTCTGCACGACTTGTGGTAGGTTTAGCGACCAACTCTTGCCCATGAGTTATACCCTTTCAACAACTAGCTAGAGACACTATGCAATTTATTTTTCATGGAACTGTTATTGCCTTGCAATATGAAAGCTAGAATAAAGTAAAATAGCCCTAGTTTGCACAAAGGAATAGGATGGATTATTCTTTCTTGATCAAAAGAAATTCTAAATCCTTTGGATTTAGATTATTTATCTCATTGATCTCAAATTAAATATAAAAAAATCTGATTTTGTACAATTAATTTTATCAGATGACTAGAACAAAATTCATTGCTTAAAAAGGAGTCGATGCTTTGAAATGTAAATTATTCACGGGATGAGTTGTTTAAATCAATATTTTAAAAATTGGGTTGAACAATAAATCGGCTTGATATCTGGGTCATGGGTCAATTAGATAAACTAGTTTGATTGAATCGAATAATATTATAATTAATTTTTAATTTAATAATATAGAAACAATAAAATATAAATATCAATCCAAGTAAAAAATTAAAAACTTAAAAAAAATTCAACCCTAATTTCATTTATCAAAACTAAAAGTCTAGATTAAAACCGGGATTTGATCGATTTTTTATAATCGCGGTTCGATGGTTCTGATTTTGACTAGGTTTAACTTCAATAATAAAACTAGACCAAACTGATGATCAATTTTTGATTAGATTGATTTGATTGATCAATTCGATCTAATTTTTAAAACTACGATTTAAATTTTAAATTACTAATTAATAACCATCGCTTCAAGGATTTTGTCAAACCTTTCTTTTTTAGTATTTTTTATCATTCTTTTGAGATAATAACGAAGTTGCTTGGTTTACTAGAGGCATTTATATTCAATGAGTACATCTAGTTGCTAGGATTTTATAATTTCAAGATTTTTTTAATTTACATTATTTTCTGATTAGAGAGATCTCGCTATTAAGGAAATTTGTAAGACTTAATTTCCAATCATTAGTTCTTTACAATTTATGATTCCTCCTATAAATATGTACATGCCATTATAACTTTTTTTTATTATGCAATAATATTATTTATTCTTTTTCTTTAGAGATTTCATCCTTGAAGGTTTTACTTTTTAAAATGATTATCTAAAGATCTGATATTTTAAAATGGTCATTATTATTTTAAATTCTTAATTTTTATTGTTCAATATGATCGAGTTCATAAAACTAGAATAATTCATTGGCGAAGTATTTTAATAAAGGTGATTAGAAGAATATTAGGACCAATAGCAACACTTCAAAAAAAAAAAAAAAAAAGGAAGAACCACATCACTGTTTCCGTCTTTCTTTCTTTCTTTTTTTCAAAATTTATATGAATTTTATAACTCTTAGAATAAATCTTTGTCGGGTTGATGTTGCTAGTTGACTTTAAGAGAAAAAAGAAAAGAAAGAATTAAAAAAGAAAAGAAAGAATAAAAGGATGTAAGACTCTATAGAGGGCTAGTATTTCGTGGTTGGGCGGCCACTAAAGTCAAAGTGATCATCAGATGCCAATTTCTTGCAACAGTGGAACGGCAACAATCGTACCATATCCTTACCTTGGTTGACCTTTTTTTTTTTCTAACTCTAAGACAGTGTTTGGTAGAAAAAATATTATTTATAAATAAATATATAAGATAGAGTTTATTTTTTAGCTATTTCTAGGATATCTTTTGGCTATCCCATTGATCATATCAAATACAAAAAGATAAATCCATAGCATAACCTTTTTTTACTCTTATTTGAAGGGATAACCCGCTATTCCTACATTTTCTAGGAAATAAATTGAAGAATATTCATAGTTAACCATGGTTAATCATAGATTATCCCTTTGGTTAACTTTATTCTCTACTATCCTTATAGTTATGGTTTTTGGGAATAAAGGAGATATCTCTCTTATCTCCTATTTCAAATACTACCTAAGAAAATGATAGTGGCAATATCTTCAAACCCTTGACCGTATGATCCACTCGTATCTAGCTATGAGCCAACTTTACACTAAAATAACACCAAAACTTATCTCCATGTATCAAAAATATACAACACGAAAGGCTTCCAAGCAACTTCATGACCAGGAAATCCCCATGATGTTTCAGTCTTGTGAACTACCTTCATGTGAAGTACGTAACCCATGTTACACGTATTTGACCATATCATAAAGGAATTATGGTTTGCCCACCAGTACTAGTTCTAGGGAAAAAAAAAAAAAAAAGTCAGTCACAAGCCGTGTAACTTTTTGAGGGAGAAATCTCTCTCTCTCTCTCTCTCTCTCTCTCGTTACTTGGCCCAACACCACATTACTCCAAAGAAACAAAGGTCCCACTCCCACCTGCCTGCTAGCAATATGGAAACCAAATTCAAAGAGAGAATGATGGTATGAGTACTTTGTGCACACACTTGTGTTGAACTTGTCTGATGAACAAAGATCATGCAACGAAAATTCTCATGAACGCCACTCCATGGTGGAGGAAACAGTAGAGTTGACATGATCATATATGCCGACAAAATCTCTCCCTCTAGATCTCAATTTCTAACAAAAATAAGATAAAAGTCTCATCTAGAGTGTGGAAACGTGGATGGTGCAATTTTTTTTTACAATTAAAAAGATAAAACAAGGAGAAAAAAAAGTAAGGCCACAAAATTTGAGCTAATTAACATCAAAGGAACATGCACCAAAACACAAGCATCTATTTGCTTTAAGAAAAAGGAGAAAGAAAAGTACTAAAAAATATTTTTCTATCAAAGAGATTTTAAATCTTAATGCCACAATCAATGATTTAATTATTTTATTTATATTCACCAACAAATTCGCAACCATAACACTAATCAAGGGATTTAATTACCATCTTTGTTTAAGCAAGTAACAGGTTTCAATTAGATTAATTACATTTATACAAAAACAAAAAGACTACAATGTCATTACTTGTTGAAAATATTAAATGATAGAAATCATAGTCGATGACAATATGATTTGCCTATGAAATCCATATATGCCTTTAGTTGTAATTAATAATGTTGCCGCCGGAATCCGTCCTCCGACTCGGACGCGATCGATCTCCAAAGGGGGACGGACCTGCACAAAAAGTCCTCGCGCGAGAGGCGTTGGGGGTGACCATCCGCGGAAGACCCTCCGACGCTCAAGTCAGTGGAAAAGAAATTGGCGATCAACCAGATAATAAGGAGGTGGATCTCTCCGGGAGGCCTCTCCGGGCGGCCAATCGGGAGCTCTAAAAAGGGGAGAGCACCGACGAGCTGCCGGCGAGAGAGAGCAGGAGAGTCAGGAGTGAGAGTGTGAGCGCGCGCGAATGTGCGTACCTGAAGGAATATGGGAGTGTTCCATTTATAACTGTCACCTGGATCTTGAGCACCTTCTGGAAGGTTCAGATGTTGATAGGATATGGGAGTGGATCGAATCAGGCCGTTGTGGGGCTGTTGGGATTCGTATCTTGTCCGTTAGGGGATCGACGGCTGGGAGAGCCTCTTGATGGCTTGAGATCTGGTAGATATGTAGGTCTTAGGTGGCCTTGATAAGTTCTAGACCACTTCTCAATATGATTCCTTGTCTAGGGTGCCGTTACAGTAGGCTGAGGCTCTCCCGCGTCAGGTTCCGCGGAGGTGGGTGTTGGATCATGGGGCGTTCAGTGAAGCCGGGTCACGGAAGCTCGGGGGAGGCCGAGCTACGGAAGCCCGGGAAGGCCGAGCTGCGGAGCCCGGGGAGGCCGAGCTACGGAAGCCCGGGAAGGCCAAGCTGCGGGAGCCCGGGGAGGCCAAGCTACGGAAGCCTGGGAGGGCCGAGCTACGGAAGCCCGGGGAGGCCGAGCTAAGGGAGCCCGGGGAGGCTGAGCTACGGAAGCCCCCGGGAGGGCCGAGCTACGGAAGCCCGGGAAGGCCGAGCTACGGAAGCCCGGGAGGGCCGAGCTACGGAAGCCCGAGAGGGCCGAGCTAAGGGAGCTCGAGGAGGCCGAGCTACGGAAGCCCGGGAAAGCCAAAGGGAGGAGGTCGGCCTTAGCCGCCTCGCACGGATATTGATGCAATGACAATTTTATCCCCCAACACATGCCCTCCACTCCCTAGTTCGAAGCGTAGGTTCGGGCATAGGGAGTATAAGTTCGAGCGGCGTGTTCCGGATGGGACGTTTTGGTTTGTACAGCCCGTGCAATGATACCCTAATTAATGCGTCAGGGTCATCGTGCCTTCGGGGGTAAGGCTCCCTCAAAAGTGACGGTTGGGAATGCGCCACGTCGCGAATCCCGAACGATCGGGCGTTTATCGAGGCGGTTCCGAATGCCTCGGACGGGACGCCCCGTCTTCTCAAGGCGGCTTCCTTAGTGGGGAAGCAAGGCGATAGACGTAATATATATATATGTGCATGTTCGCAGCATCCTCTCGTCTTGTTTTTTAAAAAGTTTGGCCTTTCATCCTTCTCGACTCTCGTCGTTTCGCCTGGTGTTCTTCTCAATCGAGATGGCGATGAGCCATGACGATGTGGTTTCGGAGATTGTAGCTGAGGATTTGGGGAGGATTCACCAATGGTATGGCATACCCCCAGATGTCGTTCTGCGGGCGCCGGAGTCTGGGGATAGGGTCTCGCAAGATCTGGAGTCCGGGGTCTTCATTTATGAAGACAGTTTGAAGGCAGGCTTTCGTTTCCCTCTCCATCCCTTGGTGAAGGAGATAATGACCCACTACAACATTTGCCCGGCGATGGTGGCCCCAAACAGTTGGCGGAGCATCATCGGATTCATCTCGATGTGCCACCAAATTCAGATTATCGCCACTCTTCCCCTTTTTCGTGCCTGCTACCATCTGATACCTGGGAGAAAATCAGAATGGCCATACATTGGGCCCCGGAGGTCCTTCAACGTTATCGTGGATAAGCCGTCCTCCATCAAGGGGTGGAAGAGCCGGTTCGTTATAGCAGAGGGGAATATTGGTTCCGGCTTCCCTCGAAAATGGGGAAACTTTGTTAGGGATGCAGAGACGCATCCAGTGTTGTCAGCGCAGGAGGAGAGGGATTTGGATATCCTTCGCAATGGCCAAGTGTTTTCGGCCAATGACCTGTTATCGGAGGGAGCCCTTTTCGCAGCCGGGCTCAGCTCTCAAGACCCGCAAGGTGAGTTCTCCTTGTTACCTTTTTTCGCTGTGTGTTTTTCTGATGAATGTGTTTGGATCTGATCGTGCGTGTTTCATTCTTTTAGCCAAGAGGTCGGCACTGTCGAGCCTTGCCAAGAGGAAGAGAGGAAAGCGCCCAGGGAGAGCAGCGGCGCGGATAGCGGCAGGCCCGAGAAAAGGGCCCATACCTCGCAAGAAGCCTGCCGGATACCGGAGCGGTTACGACAGGAGCGCCGGGGGTGAAGGAGGGTTTGGGGAGAGAAGCCATGATCCCTTGTCCTCTCGTGTTAGAGATATCGGATAGCTCAGACGAGGCCCCGTTGGTTCGTCTGACCGCGTCCCCTATGAAAGAGGAGACGGCGATGGATCTGGCGGAAGCGGTCGTTTCTGTGGGGCCCTCCGTCTCCGCAGGACCGCTATTGGCTCCAACAGGAGAGGGAGAGGGGACAGCTGTAGCTGAGGAGGCTCAGGGAGAGCTCCCTCTTGGTCTCTCTGTAGGGGAGTCGGGTAGTAGTGAAGCCGGGTCGCTCGCGGTGGTTCAGGAAGCGGGCCAGATAGAGGCTTCAGCGGAGCCCATGGGGGAGGCGCAAGTGGTAGGCCAGACTGGGGCCTCAGGGGAGCCTGTGGAGAGATGCAGATGGTGGTGACCGGGAAAGGTGCGTCAAAATAGGGGACACAGTGAGGTGGGAGTCCCGCATTGGGAGCTCCCTCGAAAAAGATTTTGGGGAGGCTGGCGCATGGGCTAGCCGAATTATCCGAAGAAGTCCAAGCCAGGGCCTTGATAGAAGAGGCTGGGAAGTTGGGGGCCTCTCAGACGAGGTCGCCCAGGTTGGTCCCTCAGGCGGGGACGGTCAGCCCAGCAGTTCGAGCGCTGGTGTTGAGGAGGCGTTTTCCGCCTTAATGAGGTCGGCCTTATATCCGGGTGCAGATCCTTCGGCGGACAAGTTTGCAGATTTGGAGTTGGTCGACGCTGCGTTCGGGCAGTAAGGCGTGGCTGAGAGTGTCCATCTCCTTCCCGATATTGACAATACGACCCTGATGAGGATGACTCGGGCCTATGCCTCGCGGGTGAGTTATTTCTCTTGTGCGGTGGATGTTTCCTGATTGACCCCATCGTGGGTTTTTATTCGTCTTTTGTCTCGCATAGCGTTTTGCTTTCTCGGGCGATGTGCTGGCGTTTGAGTTTGGCGACGGGGGCCAGCATTCAGGCCAGGAGAGACAAGGTTCGGAGAATGTTTTACTTGGCCCTGCCAAGGTTCAGAGAAATTATCGCTCGGTCCAGCCGAGGTTCGGAGAATGTTTTACTTGGCCCTGCCAAGGTTCGGAGAAATTACCGCTCGGCCCAGCCGAGATTCGGAGAACTTGTAGCTCGGCCCAGCAGAGGTTCGGAGAATTTTTTACTTGGCCCAGCCGAGGTTTGAAGAGTTGGGCTCGAGGAAACGACTCAGTTGTCACTGTGAGCCGCAGTGTCAGGCCCATGCGGTGCTTAGCGATGGGCGCCAGGGCGGAGTGAGCAGTATGTTGTCACGCTTCCTTATTGATGACATTATCTTTCCGAGGAAACAAGTCATTGGTCGGACACTGAACTTCCTCCCTCTGCGCTTCCCGAAAAAGGAGCCAGTTTTAAGAGGCTTGGGGAAGCGTCGAGAGCATTTATTACGGGGGGTGGCAGATCGAAAGGTATTCGGTTCGGGGGGGATTCCCGAACAGTCTGTTCGCGCTTACCGATTTCACTCGGGATGGGGCGCGACACTTCGGATTCTGCGGGCATTGAAGTGACGACACGTGGCAAGCTCTTATAGGTCGGTGGCTACGGTGCGACCGATTGAGAAACCTGCCCAGCGAGTATAAATATGACCGAGGGGTATGGTCTTAGTCCTCCCTCGGTTCAGGTCTTGAGATAATATTAGATCATGACTTCTCGAGGGCGATCCTCTGGAGAATTACGTGCATCTCTCAATGGTTTGCTTCACTCGGAGAGGGGGCATCCCACCATTACTGTAGATGGGCTGGGTCTGGCGTCGACCCTTGCTGGCCAGCAGCAGCTCATCAGGGTAGTGGAGGAATATGTGGACGTGTCGACCAAGGAGGCGGAGGCCCTGCGCCGGGTGGTAGACCGGCAAAGGGAGGAGACTGCTTCGCTTCGTCAGTAGGTGGCCAACCTCACGAAGCGTTTGGAAGACCTGTTGGCTTCGGGGAGCGACTCTGAACTTTGATTCGGGGCCTTTGTCACTTTCGCTTTCTGTTTATGTTTTTTCTGTCTTTTTTGTAATCCTTTTTTCTGATGAATGAAAAATGGATTTGTTTTGGGTAACCCTCTTCTTTTTCAAGAGTTTTAGCCTTGATCATACTATCTGCGTAATAATTAGGGAGTTGGCGTGGCTCCATTGGTTTACGTGTTGATATAGACGCTTTGATCGACGGGTTATAGGGGTGTTACCCAAAGATCTTTAGTAGCAGAGGGGAATCTCCTGGCTCTGCTCGGGGCTTTTGGCCGATTACGTGGGGCTTAATGGGCCCTTTAAGGGTTTCGCCGAAGGCGCCTTCTCTTAGTGTGTCGACGGTTTTTGCTCAACGTGCTTTTTTTTCAAACCGGACGAAGTTTTTTGGGGACTATTTGGAAGTCACCTGGCTTTAATCGGGGCTTGCGCACTTCGGCTTTCTACAGGTATTTAGCCTGAGTTTGTCTCTCGGTCCAGCCGAGGTTCAGAGAGTATTTTACTTGGCCCTGCCAAGGTTCGGAGACTTTGTTGCTCGGCCCGGCCGAGGTTCGGAGATTATTTTACTTGGCCCTGCCAAGGTTCGGAGAATTTGTTGCTCGGCCCAGCCGAGGTTCGGAGAATATTTTACTTGGCCCTGCCAAGGTTCGGAGAATTTGTTGCTCGGCCCAGCCGAGGTTCGAAGAATGTTTTACTTGGCCCCGCCAAGGTTCGGAGAATTTGTTGCTCGGCCCAGCCAAGGTTCGGAGAATATTTTATTTGGCCCTGCCAAGGTTCGGAGAATTTGTTGCTCGGCCCAGCCGAGGTTCGGAGAATATTTTACTTGGCCCTGCCAAGGTTCGGAGAATTTGTTGCTCGGCCCAGCCGAGGTTCGAAGAATATTTTACTTGGCCCTGCCAAGGTTCGGAGAATTTGTTGCTCGGCCTAGCCGAGGTTCGGAGAATATTTTACTTGGCCCTGCCAAGGTTCGGAGAATTTGTTGCTCGGCCCAGCCGAGGTTCGGAGAATGTTTTACTTGGCCCTGCCAAGGTTCGGAGAATTTGTTGCTCGGCCCAGCCGAGGTTCGGAGAATATTTTACTTGGCCCTGCCAAGGTTCGGAGAATTTGTTGCTCGGCCCAGCCGAGGTTCGAGAATATTTTACTTGGCCCTGCCAAGGTTCGGAGAATTCCTGTTCAAGCAGATAACTCGGTTGTACCGAGGATTGGTAAGCAGCATCTGTTTCTTTTTGCAATTTTTGGTGATGTAGTGCATAATGATTTGCATTGAGAAAAATGTGCCGACAGGAAGATATAATAAGGCATATGAAGATGGATTCAGAGGACATACCCTATTGATAATATTTGTGGAGATTGTCCGAGTTCCATGTCCGGGGAATGGATTTCCCATCCAAATCCTGCAGCTTGTAGGTTCCCGGTCCGATGATCTCTGCTACTTGGTACGGGCCCTCCCAGTTTGGGGCCAGCTTTCCTTGTTCCAGCGGTTTGGAAACAGAGGCCTTTCGGAGGACAAGGTCGCCGGGTAGGAAGGCCTTCCCTTTGACTCTGGAAGCGTGGTAACGGGCCACCCTTTGTTGATAAGCAGTCACTCTGATCCGGGCCTTCTCTCTAATTCCTCCACCAAGTCGAGGTTGGTGCGGAGTTGTTCGTTGCTAGCTTCCTCCGAGTAGCTTTCCACTCGCAATGATGGGAGGCCGACTTCCACAGGGATAACGGCCTCTGTACCGAAAGCCATTCGGAATGGGGTTTTGCCTGTCGGGATTCTTGGGGTTGTGCGGTAGGCCCATAATACATGGTGCAGCTCCTCCGCCCACCTGCCTTGGGCTCTGGAGAGGCGAGCTTTGATTCCCTGAAGGAGGGTCCTGTTGGTCACTTCGGCCGCTCCGTTGGCTTGTGGGTGCCCGACCGAAGTGAGGTGGTGACGGATTCCATGCTCCTCGCAGAACTGGCGAAATTTAGAGTTGTCGAACTGCTTACCATTGTCGGTGATTAAGGTATGCGGGAGGCCGAACCGGCAGATGATAGACCTCCAAACAAAATCTCTGGCCGTGCCTCGGTAATTTGTGCAACTGCTTCCGCTTCGACCCATTTGGTGAAGTAGTCGATGGCGACGAATAGAAATTTCGCTGTCCTGTGGCAAGCGGGAATGGGCCGAGGATGTCCATCCCCCATTTGGCAAAGGGCCAAGCAAAGGATATGGAAACTAGTTTGGCGGAAGGGAGCCTTTGGATGCTTGAGTGCCTCTGGCAGGGGTCGCAGGCTCGGACTAGGTCGTCCGCGTCCTTTTGCATGGTCGGCCAGTAGTAGCCTTGTCGCAGCACCTTGTGGCATAGGGACCGGCTTCCCAAATGGTTGCCGCAAATCCCTTCATGCACTTCGCGCAGAGCATAATCTGCTTCGGACGGGCGAAGGCATCTGAGCAGCGGCATAGAAAAAGACCGTTTGTAAAGCTGGTTGTCAATCAGCACGTAGTGAGTGGCCTGTAACCTCAGCTTTCTAGCCTCCCTTCGGTCGGACGGAAGCGATCCTTCTTTGAGGTATTTGAGGATAGGGTCGAACCAGGATGGTTCGGCCTCAACTTGCATTATTCGGTCGGCTTCCGCGATGCTGGGCCTTTCCAGAGTCTCCAAGTGGAACTTTGCTCAGCATCCATTGACTCCGCGGTTGCCAATCGGGAGAGTAGGTCGGCGCGGCATTCTCGGATCTGGGAATCTGAATGATTTCAAATTCGGCAAAATGGGGAAGCAGGCTCCGTACCTCCTGGAGATATCGAATCATGTTCGGCTCCCGGGCTTCAAACTCTCCTCGTACATGGCCGGCTACTAGCTGAGAGTCGGTGAAGGCATTGAGCTTCTCCACCTTCAAGTTGCGGGCGATCGGAGGCCGGCTAACAGGGCTTCGTACTCGGCTTCGTTGTTGGAGGCCGGGAAGGAGAATCGGATGCCATATTCAAAGGTGATTCCCTCCGGACTGGTGAGAACCAGACCCGCACCGGAGCGATGGGCATTAGATGACCCTCGACATGGAGGAGCCACCGGGCTCCAGCTTTTGGTTCTTCGGGGGAGTCTGGGGTAGAACCGTCCTCCGGGATGGTACACTCGAGGAGGAAGTCGGCTAGCACCTGGGCTTTGATGGCTGGACGAGGCTGAAAATGTATGTCATGCTCACTTAGCTCGACGGCCCATTTGGTCATTCTCCCGATGTCTCGGGACGGTGGACCACCGCCTTGATGGGTTGGTCGGTCAGACCGTCACGGAATGTGCTTGGAAGTACGGCCGCAGCTTCCGAACTGAGGTGATTAAGGCCAACACCATCTTTTCAATTCTGCTGTACCTTGTCTCCGCATCGCGGAGTAGCCTGCTGACATAGTAGATCGGCTTTTGGACTTTGCTTCTTCTTTGATCAGCACCGAGCAAACGCACCTTCCGAAACAGCCAGGTACAAGAATAGGGTCTCTCCTGGGGCTGGACTACTGAGGAGTGGGGGCGAGCCAAGGTACTTCTTGAGATCTTGAAATGACCTTTGGCATTCGGGAGTCCACTGGAAGTTTTTGGCCGATCGGAGAGTTTTGAAGAAGGGGAGGCATCTCTCGGCCGACCGCGCCATGAAGCGGTTTAGGGCCGCTATCCTCCCGTTAGGCGTTGGACCTCTTTGACAGATGCCGGGGGCGCCATTTGTTGGAGAGCTTGAATCTTCTGGGGGTTGGCTTCGATACCTCGCTGGGAGACCATGAAGCCGAGAAACTTCCCCGAGTTAACACCGAAGGCACATTTGGTCGGGTTGAGTCTCATCCCGTACTTGCGCAGCGTGGCGAAGCTCTCTGTGAGGTCCTCGACATGCTGTGATGCCTCCTTGCTTTTGACCAGCATGTCGTCCACGTACACCTCCATATTCCGGCCGATCTGCTCCTTGAACACTTTGTTGACCAGCCTCTGGTAGGTGGCACCTGCATTTTTAAGACCAAAAGGCATAACGCGGTAACAGTAAGTACCTCGGTCGGTTATGAAGGCGGTCTTTTCTTCATCTTCAGGGGCCATTCGGATCTGATTGTAGCCGGAATAGGCGTCCATGAATGACAGCATCTGGTGGCCTGAGGTGGCGTCCACGAGCTGGTCGATCCGAGGGAGGGGGAAGCTGTCCTTCGGGCAGGCTTTGTTGAGGTCGGTGAAGTCGATGCAGATTCTCCATTTGCCGTTCGACTTCTTCACCATGACGACGTTTGATAGCCAGCTCGGGTAATTTACCTTCCGGACGAAATTAGCCTTGATGAGTTTGTCTACTTCTTCTTCAATGGCCTTTTGTCGCTCCGGGGCGAAGCTTCTCTTTTTCTGCTTGACGGGCCTGTGCATCTCGTCCACATTGAGATGATGGACGAGAACCTCGGGGCTGATCCCTGGCATGTCGGAGGCGGACCAGGCGAAGATGTCAGCGTTACCTCGGAGGAACCTGATCAATTTGTGCCGAGGCTCTCCTTTGAGCAGCGACCCGATCTTTATGGTTCGGTCGGGACGAGCCTCATCCAATGGCACCTCCTCCAATTCTCTGCTGGTTCTCCCCTCTGTTCGGCGAAGTCCTCACGAGCATCTAGCCCATCAACTTCTGGCATTCTAGACTGAAGGCTTGTAACAAAGCACTGCCGAGCCATGGCCTGACTTCCCCGAACAACTCCAACTCCTAGCTCGGTGGGAAACTTCATGGATAGATGAGGGATGGAGACAACTGCCTTGAGGGACATTAGTCCGGGCCTGCCGAATATTGCGTTGTATGGAGATCTGAGGTCGGTTACTAGGAAGTCTGTCTGGACAGTGGTCACAAGGGGCCAGGTTCCCGCGCGGACCGTCAGGGTGACGACCCCTTCCGGGATGATGACGTCGCCTGTGAATCCCATCAAGGTGGAATCCACGGCTCGAAGATTTTCCATGAGTAATTTCATTCTGGCAAACACACCGAGGTACAAAACATTTACCGAACTTCCACTATCAACTAGGATTCGGCTTACATCATAGTTATTCAAGTTAAGGGATACAACTAGCGCATCATCGTGGGGGAGCTGTATCCCTAGAAGATCATCATCGGAGAAGGAGAGCTCGCCCGTTCGTGCCTTCTTGGGCACCGATCCATCACTGTCGCCCCTGGGGCTCGATCCGCCGGCCTCTTCAATCATTAATGCGGCCGATCACGGGCAGATTCGGTGGAGGAGGAGGTTGTTGAAGTTCGGGCTGGCGGTCGTCTCCTTGTTGTTGTGGCTCGGGCGCCTCCTGAACTGATCCAGTCGTCCCCGCCAGATCAGCCTTTCAATTTCATTCTTCAGCTGCCAGCATTCTTCAGTGTCATGATCGTGCTCCCTATGGTAGCGGCAATACTTGGCGGGATCTCTTCAGGTCGGGTTCCCTCGGAGAGGCACTGGCCGGGGGAGCTGGCGCTCTATTTCCATGAGGATTTGCGCCCGGGGCACGGTCAGCGGAGTGTAGCGATCGAATCGCCTAGGAGGACTCCGGGAGCGATTCCTTGGTAGCAGCGGAGGGACTCTTTGGCGACGAGGCGGACTTGGTCGCCGGGCGGGACGGTGCCTGTCGGGGACTTTGGGCTCCTTCTTCTTTGCCTGCTCAGCGCGGGCAACCCTCCGTGATTCTTCGACCCTAGCGTACTTGTCCGCCAGGGCCATCATATCAGAGAGGCCGGGGGGTAGCTGACCTCCATAGCTAGGTAGAAGTCGCTTTCCTTCGAAACTCCCCCCGCCAAAGCAGACATGGCCACCTCATGATTAAGGTGGTCCACTTCCAACATGGCCTTATTGAAACGGCCAAGGTAATTCCTCAAGGACTCCCCCTCTCTCTGCTTAACTTCGGAGAGGGAGTCGAACCTTCATCGGTGGCGGCGACTGCTGACGACTGGCCAATAAAAAGGTGGCTCAGCTCGTCGAATGAATCAATAGAACCTGGCTTCAAAGCATTGAACCAGGTTCGGGCGGATCCTCTGAGGGTGGAGGGGAAGGCGCGGCAGAGGACCGCATCAGATGCTCCGTGGAACATCATTATTGACCGGAAGCTGCTAAGATGGTCGTCCGGGTCAGAAGAGCCGTGATAGGGTTCGACGGCTGGTAACTTGACATGGGAGGGAATCACTTCCTCCATGATCCTCTTAGAGAAAGGGATGCCCTGCTCCGCCTTGGGCTGGGGCGGATGGGCCTGCTTGGCGGCATCCAGTTCTTGTCGCATTTCCTGGATCTGACGATGGATCTCCTCTTCGCCAGCCAGGGGAGGAGCTGGGCGAGAAGATCGCAGAGACGACATTGAATCATAGCGGGAGGTTACCGATGAGAGAGACCGGGCTCGCCGAGATCTGGGAGGATCTCTGTTGTTGCCGCCTCGCGGGACTGGCTTGTTCCCTCTAGGTCGATGTGAGGGGTCTGCAGATTTGCACGGACTGGAGGAGGAAGTCGCCGGCGAAGAAGGAACCGCCGCTTCCTTATGAAAGTGTGGAACAGGAGGAGCTGTAAGGCGCTCCTGGACCAGATGGGTCAGAATTTGAACTTGCTGGACCAACGAAGCAAACTGGTCCGGGTCACCGGGATGGCAGGCGGTGACGGGGTTTCGACTGGTGGCGGTTGCGGCGCTACACCGCTCGTCGGATCAGGCCTTTAGGAAGCGACCTGATCTTGAGTTTCTGAGGTTGCTCTTCTCCGGTTGGCCATTAAAGAGGTTCTACTCCGGATTTAGATCCTTATCTCCTCTTTTCAAGTTTTAATGGGACTTGAGGCCCTTCCTCTAGCGCCAATCTGTTGCCGCCGGGATCCGTCCTCCGACTCGGGCGCGGTCGATCTCCAAAAGGGGGGCGGACCTGCACAAAAAGTCTTCGCGCGAGAGGCGTTGGGGGTGGCCCTCCGCGGAAGACCCTCCGACGCTCAAGTCAGTGGAGAAGAAATTAGCGATCAACCAGATGATGGAGAGGTGGATCTCTCCGGGAGGCCTCTCCGGGGGCGGCCAATCGGGAGCTCTAAAAAGGGGGAGAGCACCGACGAGCTGCCGGCGAGAGAGAGCAGGAGAGTCAGGAGTGAGGGTGTGAGCGCGCGCGAATGTGCATACCTAAGGAAATCTGGGAGTGTTCCATTTATAACTATCACCTGGATCTTGAGCGCCTTCTGGAAGGTTCAGATGTTGTTAGGATACGGGAGTGGATCGAATCAGGCCGTTGTGGGGCTATTGGGATCCGTATCTTGTCCGTTAGGGGATCGACGGCTGGGAGAGCCTCTTGATGGCTTGAGATCTGGTAGATATGTAGGTCTTAGGTGGCCTTGATAGGTTCTAGACCACTTCTCAATATGATTCCTTGTCTAGGGTGCCGTTACAGTAGGCTGAGGCTCTCCCGCGTTAGGTTCCGCGGAGGTGGGTGTTGGATCATGGGGCGTTCAATGAAGCCGGGTCACGGAAGCTCGGGGGAGGCCGAGCTACGGAAGCCCGGGAAGGCCGAGCTGTGGGAGCCCGGGGAGGCCGAGCTACGGAAGCTCGGGAAGGGCCGAGCTACGGAAGCCCGGGGAGAACGAGCTATGGAAGCCCGGGAAGGTCGAGCTGCGGGAGCCCGGGAAGGTCGAGCTGCGGGAGCCCGGGGAGGCCGAGCTACGGAAGCGGGAAGGGCCGAGCTACGGAAGCCCGGGGAGGCCGAGCTACGAAGCCCGGGAAGGTCGAGCTGCGGGAGCCCGGGAGGCCGAGCTACGGGAGCCCGGGAGGGCCGAGCTACGGAAGCCCGGGGAGGCCGAGCTAAGGGAGCCCGGGGAGGCCGAGCTATGGAAGTCCGGGAGGGCCGAGCTACGGAAGCCCGGGGAGGCCGAGCTAAGGAAGCTCGGGGAGGCCGAGCTAAGGGAGCCCGGGAAAGCCAAAGGGAGGAGGTCGGCCTTAGCCGCCTCGCATGGATATTGATGCAATGATGATTTTACCCCTAATAAATAATATGTATTATGCGGACTTACTACCATTGGACGTATTTTTATTTATTTTTATGATTTTAAATGATTTAAGTCAAGGAGCTTCATACTAGATCCTTCTCATAGAAGATCAGAATGCCTTGGTATAGTGTATAGATGCCAAGCATGAAGGCAACAAAAAATAAAGCTTTTCTTTAAAAAAATACAAATTAGAAATATGTGTAGGTTTCATTCTTCAAGGCAAGTTGACTGGCTTATTGAAATTTTAATAATTGAAACGCTACAAAACCCCTAAATCAACATATTTTATAAAAAGAAAGCAAATGGAAGCACAAGTTCTATACATATTAAAAAAAAGCATAGGCTTTATTTCCTAGAAGTTTGGAGTGAATCTAGCATAACTCACCAAATTCACTAATGTCAAAGGGCATTAGTAATTATGGAGAATATACTCTTTAAACATCTTAAATTCATAGTGATGCATTTTATATAACGCAGCCGTGCAAGTAGATCAAGAAAAAATAGCAAGTGAGATAGTGATTAAAAATAATTGGACATTGGCTGTGAGAAGTCCGTCTTCTCTTCCAATGCTCAGCATTTATTGTTATTACCATCGCTTATGCCAATGAGAGCGACATGCAATTTGTTCACTTGCCGTGCGAATATTGCTCTCTCCTTTTTTTCTTTTTTCTTTTTTTTTCCTCCTCTCTCTCTCTCTCTCTCTCTCTCTCTTTTGTGGGGTAGGAAGGCTGTATACTTGTTCCTGATCTCCAAGGATTCTGACTCTCTTTGTATATTTTAGTATTATGATCAATCATGTAAATGCCTGATGGATGCGTTTGCCCCTTCACAGCACCCAAAGCCATCTTCCTACTTTATTTTGATTATTAAAATTTTAGTAACATAAAAAATAATTTATTTTTGATATTATATTTCAAAAATTAATTAAAATTAATAAAATAACTGATTTATTATCCCAACATCAATGTAAGGATTGATTGATTGATGATGAATACATCCGTTATTTATTAAGGGTTAAAATGTAAAATTTTAAAAGAATAAATTAAATAATTAAAATTTTAAAAAATAATGAATTTTAAGTGAAAGTTTGATTGATAGCATGAACATTATTTATTATATTATAATTATTTTTAAGAAATTCTTATAAGACCCTCTTAATTTTTAAATTTAGGGGTAAAGGACTTACTTGTAGAATCAACACTTTGAAGGGTGGAATTGCAAAATAGTAATAAAAAAAGCCATGTTGATAAATGAGAAGTAAGGGACTTAACGGTCAAACATAACGACAGCTGTTAATGTACGTCTTTATACCAAAAGTAAGTAGGGATCTACGTATAAGATTTCAGAAGCCATGAGTTGTCTCTATCATTTTAGACCTTCTTCGGAGTTAATTGGGTTAATATGAAAAAAAAAAAAAAAATTGGCGTTCGCTCGCATCCGGGAGCTTCCTACGAAAGCCACATTCCTTGAGCCAATAAAATAAGGAAAAAAAAAATCCGGCACGCGTGGTCGTGTTGTGTGTCACAGGCCACCATGTTCCACCCGTCACCTCCTCCGGCGTGTCAAATGATCAAGTCTTCGTCACCTCCACTTCACCCGCATGGAAAGTCTAAGCCATTCCCGTCAAATTACTTGTTGATGAATTTGTTGACATGGAAGAAGGTGATTGAAAAATAAATAAAAAATTAATTAAAAAAATATTAGAACTCACACTTTCACTCAAAATTTGCTTGCGCTTTACTCTTGATTCTTTATAGTTTGTGAGCATTATATATTTGACATCTTCAATTGAGACAGAATTTTTAAAATTTTATCGAATTTGAAGCAAGAATTTAATCAGAATTAATATTTATATTTTTTATTCTAAAAGCCGAATGATTCAAATTATATATATATATAATTAAACATGCAAGGTTTGCGATTGGATTTGAAAAAAATTAGGCTTTTATATCGTTATCATTTCTAGTTAAGAATTGGTGAGGGATAAAATTATCATTGCGTTAATACTCGTGTGCACTATCAAAAGGATTGAGACCAATCTTGACATCTCATTAGCCAGTTATCACATTTAAAAAATAGCAGAGCTGAATCATCTTTGACAGAGTCAAATCATCTCGGTAAGTTATTTTTATGCCTCGGCAAACCGAGTTACTTCTACGTCTCGATCAGACCAAGGCGTTTAAGCAACTCTGCGGAATCAAGCGCGAAGAGTTCAAATTCATGATAGTTGAACAAGATCTCAAACGAAAAATTATGCAAACGATACCGAAAATGGCTTAAAGCCTATAAAAGTGGCTTAGGGTCGACAAAATCGCTGAATTCCAAAGTGTCAACCAACTTTCCTAGCCGTCGATCCTCTAACTAACTAGATACTGATCCCACCGGTTCCGTAACAAATTTGATTTGAATCTAATTCGAATCTGAGCGATTTTCAGACCCGCTATAACGTACTCAAAAAATCAGATAATCGCCTATAAATATCCTAGTCCTGAAGTCTCTTAGTTATGCTTTTACTAACTAAAAACTCTATTGAAGCTTGAGTAGAGCTCTGACTTCTCGAAAGGCCATTCATTTTGAAGAACTCTTCTATGAGAGCCTTCTTCTTACATCTACTTATTGTAAATTTTTACTGACTTGGCGTTGAAGAATTTTCCGTATAAAGCCATCCTAGACACTCTCTGTGCAAAAATTATCTTGCAGATTCTATCTGAACGAAAGAGATCAGCGTCCAAATCCAAAGCCGAACCGCATACGAATCGAAAGTAAATTTTTTAACAATAAAAATAATATAATAATTGATAAAAAATTTGAGGATTTTTTTTTTCGCATTTATGAGGCGTAGCATTAACAATAGATGGGATGGATATGTGTCACCGGCCAACTTCTGCCACCTTTTGTCTGACGTGGGAGCCACTGCTGTTCTTTCGTTTTCACCAGCATTGGATTACGGTTCTGCCTCACCAGCCGGCGGTGGATCGGGTCTCGAGGTGGCCGCCGAAATCACAGCGCGAACGCCGGCGTGACGTGACACGGTTGATACGGTAGCAAGGCACGATTGGGACATGGCTGCCAGCTGGCCGATAGGATCCTCTGAGGCCACTGCTCACCCTGCCACCAAGATGGGAGACCACTCCAGCTGTTTCAAGGCTACCGTGAGAAGACTGCACTCCGGCGGCCGCCGCTGCCGTTCAAGCTGGTTTTGTTTGGATCTTTTTTATGCTTCTTGTCCTTCGAAAAATGCCAGAGAACCCTAGTTTTTAAACCTTAAAACTTTTGATGATCGTCAAACTTTTTTTCCTTAAAATTTATTACAGCCTTTTCAAATTTCAACTGATACAGATTAATACTTTATTATATATTTTAAAATATTTATTTATTTTAATATTATATTAGATAAGATTAGCTAAAAATAATAGATTGATATATTACTTTCGCATAAATATATAAATTAATTGATAGAATGATATCTTAGTTATTTTATTAATTTTAAATTATTTTATGCAATAAAATATAAAAGAAATTTTGAATGAAAATTTGAAGAGTAGAAGGATATTTTCATCATAACATAAATTTATAAATCTTTTGCCGCTAAAGTTATATATATATATATATATCATGATGATACAATTATCTTTCCTCGTCAATAGGAAGGAAAAAGAGGGGGAGGATGAAGCGCGAGAAAAGAGACCCGCATCTCCCCATCCTTATCCAAACCATCATTTTTGATCCTATCAATGAACCCAAACTTTCTAACCCTAAATGATGCTTTGCGGTCCCCCGGTCCCCGCCCTATCGTCTCAAAGTTGAAAACAGAGTTTGGACTGGAGCATGGTGGAAAAATTTAGCTGACAAGGTTCTTTTTAATTCATTGATCTCGGTTTACAAGCTTATTGCCTGCATATATCAATCAAATAGATGTCCATGGACATGCACCTACAATCACTAAATACCTTAGAGTACGTGTTTTGGGTGCATGTGTGAATGACAGGGCATTTAAAATGACCAAACTATTAAAATTTGGCTGGTGGTTCATAGAGCAAGGGGTATTAATTTGCCAACCTTAGGAACAAATTTTAAACTCATTCAGATGGGAAGATTGAGAAGATTAGCACCTGAAGAATATGTAGAGAAGCAGCAGCAGCAGTGGCAGCATAATGTTGATGTGAAAGAAATCAGCAGCATGACAATAGTAGAAGTGCAAATAGACTTGCTAACAGCCAAGTATGTCACCATCCATCCAAGGATCCGAACAGGGGAAGCCGCCAGAGACGCTAGAAGTGCCTAGATCCATCGCTGGTAATGTAGTCACCTCCTGACGTCTGGCCTCCAAAAGGATTCCATGGTGAACTGGACATCATTACAAGTGTCAGTAAATCTCTGTCGCATCCAGCAATTGACTAGGAGATAAATGAGATACCTCGAAAAGGACTTGCATCACTCTCAAGGTACCGAAAAATCGTTGCATACATTGGATAGCCTTGCGTCGAAAGAGAAACGTGTGAGAAATCAATGGGAAAGGAAGTGCAAAGAATAATGGACTCCTTGATGATTCTTGATTGATTTTGCCATCCATAGAATGATAGCAAGAGGTATCATTCTGACACAAGGAGTCCAAGGCCCACAGTTAAATAGCACCAAAGCAAGACGAATAATGTTCACTTTGCTTACCATCTACGACTTTTGAACAACTACCATATACCAACAGATGGATAAGATGATACAAAGAACACTTTGATAAAGAAACTGGTGACCTTCCTAAAAAGAAGGAAAAAAAAAAACAGAAAGCATTACTATATACAAAAGCTTTCCTTTGATCAGTATAAGAAAAAAGTATTCTGTATACAGCTAATGTATATCCTGCAAGGAAAAAGGCCATTCCTTTGGTAATATGCATACAAAAATACATGAATCAGCCACCATAGGTGAGATCAACAGCAGATTAAGAGCACTCGCTTTGCACCCAACAAACCACCATGCTTTATTACCGTTGGCACAATCTCCGGTTAGAAAAAGAAGAGGTTGCAGTGATGTTAGTGATCACAAAGGCAGAAACAGAAATGGCTCTACAACTTCATCTGGCTAGGTTTCCGTTTTAGCTGTAATAAGTGCCCTCGAAGGCTACATTGTCTCACCTGTTTTCCAAGCGCTTGTATTAACAAACAATATGTGAAAGTTGAAAAGGAAATAAGAATGGTTTGAGCTTGTTCCTGATGAGATTGCATCAGAAGGCAGATGGGAGGCATCCAACAGAACCAGCTGCATGCGCACACAACCCAGTAAAGCATGCCATCGCCCAGAATCACATATGCATGATGAGGCACAATATGGGACTGTTGGATTGCACCTCCATCCATGGTTTCCATTAGCCTCCTAACGTGATCACATTAGTAACTAGTTCAACCATTTCCAGAAAATAATAAATCTGGCAGTATTGCTTACGTGCATAGCTGCTACTGTGGACAAGAGATCTCTGGATTGATCCAATAATGCTTGTTCTTGAGCTGTCATTTTAGTAAGTTCGGACACCAAAGAGCTCGTTCCTTCTACCTGTAAATAATGCTTTAAATTTACATATAAGACATGAGAGAGAGAGAGAGAGAGATCATTCAATAAATGCAAGCCTGACAATAATGAAATATAATAAGATCAAATAAAGATTGAAAAGAAAGGGGAAGAAGCTTTTCTCCTTTCTAACACAAGCATAACAAATTAAAATTTTAACTTCTTGCAGAATGCTACATTGACCACTAAGCTTTCCATATTATATGGACAGTCAGAGATCAAACATTGATCAACTAAAATTCAATGTGCAATGGCCAGCAATTTTTCCAGTCCATTCAATTAATCTGTCAGAATTTGAAAAATGAATTCTGGACTACCATTAAGCTTTCCAAATTATATGGAGATCTAACATTGATTAACATTCAATGTGCAATGGCTGGCCTTATTTTTTTTCCAGCCCACTCAATCAATCCGTCAAAACTGAAAAAATGAATTCTGAACCAGGGTTGTCTTTTGCTTCCACACTCTACTCAGTTTCAGACACCAAATGCTGTCCAAAAACAATTAATTTATGGTCAAAAAGACAAAATATAAGATACATGACACCTATCAAGGCATCATCAACAAATTCTAGAGGCCTATATATGTGTCAATGTACATGTGCAAAGTGTGTTTGGACACATGCGCACATGCATGTATGTCTGTTTACATACATCACAATCTAATTTTCTTTCGGGTCACATGCATCCAATCTTTTATCATTCAGAACCTTCAACTTGAGCTCCAAGCCACCAACCTTCAGTAGGTTGGTTACAATGCCTCCAGAAATTGTGCCCTTTACTTTGGGTATTTATACAAAATGTTCACTACATAAGTCTTGAGGCATGTTAAAATTTTAATTTGTAAATACAGTACAAAAATAAAATAATATTAAAATGGAGTAGATGAACAAAGAATTGACCGAGAGATTTTTATACTAAGGTGTCTAAGTGACTGCTTGCACACATCTAGGAAGTGATCTCCCATGGATCATAGCAAGGACATCGGTGCACCAGTAAGTGAACTGGGTAACTTGGTAGGTGCACGCTGCATTGCATTTAATCCTATTCGAATATGGGTCAACCAATTGGGTGGACCTAATCAATAGGCATACATGCTAAATAAACAATATGTGCACTTTTAGGCTTCTTTTTTAATTTTGAAAATCTCAATTAAGTCATAAGCTAGCATAAGTTGCTTATGATAGCAAAATATTATTGCAATGAATTAAAAGTTCCCCTTCTTTGAAATTAATGACAAAATATAATAGAAGATCCACATATGTTAAGAGTTGTTGTAATAGTCCATAGATGTATTATTTTTCTTTGCATGAGTTTGCATAAGTTGTATGCACATGCATCCCAAGTGTAAGGTTGAGATTTGATCAGAACTGGGCTGATTCCTAATAAATATGAATCTACTTAACAGATCATCTGGAACCAAAGTGAATGCTAGTGGTTGTATTTGTAGAAGAACCTTTAGCCAATAGAAAGTGAATGCTAGATTGTCTATCGATACTTGCTAGACAAATTGTCAAACAATCTCTACCAACAACTACTAGATATTCACGATTTAGATTTCATCCCACAGGAATTCCGCAAGTGGTATCCAATCAGGTGAAGTTGTTAGGGTGCTAAGTTAACCTTTTCCAATGCATGTTTAATAGCTCATCGTTATAGCTATTTTTTAATTGTCATCTTTTCTAACAATCTCCACTAGCAAGGCATCATGAGAATGAAAAGTTCCACCTTTTATCTATTGTTTTTTAATTCAACTTGCATTTGAATAGGCTTCTACAATATATGATCACCTTAACTTAGTCATATTGGACCTTAGTTTTTGAATTGTTAAGTCAAATTTGCGAGAACCCATATTGTGTTTGGATATCTGTATTTCCACAGTAAAGGCTCATCTTTTAGGTCCATCACAATGTGAATTTGTGAAGTAGACCTCGGCTTACAAAATAAGCATATAAATTTTCCTAATATTTTGCATGATTCAATTACCTTTATTTTCTAAACCCTTCTTTTTTCACTAGTTTCATATGGTTCTGAAAGCTTCATGTCAATCTGCAAAATGCTCTCCTAGTCCTACACACATCATATCTCTTCCAGCCTGTAGCATTAGCCCTCCTTGTCAGCTGGTTCTCTGTCTGGTCGTTGATATCCACATCTCAACTTTCTTTGGTGCCCACTATATTCACTTGGTATGGACCTTTTCCTTCTTTTGGGTGTTACTTGGCTGTCTCTAGGACTTGCTTTAGCCTTAACACTTCGATGCTTTAGGTGTTACTTGGGCCGTCACTAGGACTTGCTTTAGCCTTAACACTTGTATGCTTTGCTTGCCTATTGCGACTCGAACACTGGCTCTTCATCTTTTCCCTTGCCTTATCAAGTTTCATTACCTTTCATTCTCCATTTCTGGATCTCTCATTCTTTGTTTCTTCAATCCTTCATGACATTCTGATAACTCCGTTTATAGTTCGGCATTAAATCTGAGCCTCCCATTAAACAGCCTCCACTCCTTCATAGAGTCCCCCAGTCAGTCAGATCCATTCATAATAAAGCTTTATGGGTTAACAATAAGAGGATTAAACAAATCTAGCACACTATATTAATTGGATCTTCTTTTCCCCGAACGAGCACAAATGCATTGCATGTTTTATATTTGTAAATTCATGACACTCTAATGGTGTCAAGCTCATCAAGTGTGGTGTCATAGAAAATAAGTACCTAAGTTTCAATTCATAATGAATTGGTTCACATATGTTGACAAATAGGTAGCAATTCAAATCTCTCAGCTTTGAATTCTACAATTTTGAAATCTCAGTTATTAGTTGTTAGATATATTGGGTACTTTGGTTGTGTTTGACAAAAAAAACATTAAAAAAAGTGATATCAAGTACTTTCAAGAGTTGGAAAGTGCAAGACAACACAGAGCATCTCACTGAAACAAGGTACTTTAGGTTTGCAAGCACAGTTTCCAGGTATTTTGTACTATCTGAAACCATTATTTTCTTTTAATGATAGCCTCATGTTTCTAAAAGTTAAATAAATTATCTTAAATTTTATTATCTGAATTTTGTGCCATAAGAGACGTGCACTGTATCACGATGTCACATGTTGCACATGCTTATTGAATATATGCAACATTATTTTTATCATACTGCATCATCTTACTAATTTAGTGAAGCATAAGTTATCCATAATCAGCTCACCTTAACTGCAGGTATAGCCACCTAGAACTTCACTTTGAAAATGATGAAGACATTCCCTAACTAATGTTTGTTAAGGCTTACATCTTAAAGTTATCCATAAATTAAATATCAGTTCAAATACCCTGGCCCTAGTTAGGCGCATTTGCCATACTTTACAAGGAGAAAGCCCAAGAATATTGCATAAACTGTACTATTTGACTTATCACTATACATTTGCTACTTAACATCCTTCACTGCCTTAACAAGGCTGAGTGCACTGATGCTCTCTAGTGAGACAATTTAAGAGCAATTTGGTCCCATATCCTTGGTTCAGGTCCATTAGCTTTAAAATCTGTGGCTACTCTTTTTCATTCGGTAGCAGTTAATTATCTGCAGCTATTCATGTTTCACTGAGAAAAAAATCCTTGTTAATCCCATTCCACAGGAAAAAAATATGATTGGTGCATGCATGCTACCAAGTTTTCTATAGCTATTAGTCCCCATATATTCCTACAAGCTAATTTCTAGCTCTTTAGAACATTGTGTCCCTAAAGCCATTTGACAAGAAAAATTTTCATGCATGCCTGCATATTTGGCAGTAAGGACAGTTGTTTGTTTGATGAGCTAGTTGAGATATTATAATAATATTTGGCTGCCACCAAAGATCTGGTGGAAAAATTAGACTAGATCAATATTCATGAAATCGAGCAAGTTTTGGGTGTGAAAGCATGCCTAGTTGTCAGTTCTTTCCAATATCTAAGAATTTCTTCTTGCAAAAGACTTTTGGTTGTAAATCAAACTAAGATACCAATGACAGTTTCTTCATCCTGCCATCAAACCGTGAAATTCTCAATGACATTGCACACTAGTTATTGACCATTTCCTATCAGACAATCAAATGGAATATTGTTCAAGCAAGGTTATTGACTACAGATATTTTAAGAGAGGCACTAGTTCCATATTATATTTTGAAAATATATAAATGCTCATCAAGCAGAAAACTAAAAAAACAATTTTATAGATATTACAGGTGAAAATGAATAAGGTAATCACCTTTGACAATAGAGAACATATCGAAGATCCCATTGCCTGCATCACATCAACTGCTGAACCAACAGCATCTTTCACTTCTTGGATGTCTGCCTGTTAAAAAAAGAAAAGAAGAAACTACATTACTTTGCAAAGATTGGCTGAAACTAATAAATTAGTTTATTAATATTGGATATCTAGAGGTGCAAACCTTTGCTCCTCCAACAACAGGCAGACGAAGTGTGCTCGCCTTTAATGCTTCGATAGCTCCTGATAAAGCACTAGAATGATCTCTATCCAAAAGAGACCACTCCTCCAAATAGGTCATCTGCATTGATCAAATATTGTAATGTTTAGATCAAATCAAAACAATTCAAATTATCATGAGCAAATCCATCATCCTGAAATGTTTTCCAGAAAAAATTAAGATGATTAAATTCATTTAGTAGGAAATATATTCTCTTGCATTTTATGAAGCATGCATATCAGCTTTTAGAATACATTTTGATGATATTTTTCCATTACAGAAAATTATTCCTTAGGGGTATATGCTGCCTAGACATTTGCAGCTGACCATCATAATATTTCCCATTATACTAACATAATATCATGTTTACAGCAAATCAATGCCACATTTCTGTGGAACATACCAAAAAAGCAATCTTAAAGGGTAAATAACAATTGTTGAAAATACAGGGTAGCTAATATCACATAAGTTTACAGGGCAAATAACAACAGAATAGCTGAATATCTCAGACGTTCCCAACAGCATTGTGAAACTTCAGAAAATGGAGGAATGCATTCTCATCCACAGGACTTGTTAACTTGCATAATCTATCCAGATAATAAGGGAAGAAAAGTCCAGAAATATGTTAGAAGCTCCTTCCAGTTAAAAACAAGAGGGAAAGAGGGGGGGGGGGGGCGCAGTGAGGACTGACTTAATAGCAATGGTAATTCAAAGAAAATTATGAATAAGGTCAGGTGGTTCACATGTGTTTTCTTGGAGAAAAAAAAAGATGCTTTTATTATAGGACAGCAATGTACTATGTAAGTCCCCAGATTGCAAAGTTTGAACACTAACAGATCTAACAGATATAACTAGTTTGAAGTTTGAACACCTAAATTTTTTGTGATAAAACAACTTGGAAATGCATTTTCAGCCTAGCAAATATAGTCTTCAGCTGTAAAGCTCTCCCATCAATTCTAGAAGTAGTCCACTTCTCTGGAAAAGTTTTTCATTTATATTAAAGATCCTTGATTATCAATAGCCAACAGGGAGATGCATTTCATTTTAGCTCTTCAGGTAATCTGCAGCTTAGTATGCCATAGCAGACCCTGCCTACTTTTTATTTATGCTTCTTCAATCTAGAAGAATATTGGAGTATGGTCGTTTCAAGGCAGGACTTTGAGTTGCATGACTCATAAGGTCTTGTCCACTTACATTTTTGTTTCACCACTCTTGTTGCACCAAAAATTTGACAACAATGTGCCAAGTTGAATCAGGTCATATTTTGAGCAACTATGGCAGCTTTACATGGATGAAGCAAGGGTCAAGCAAAGGCGGCATAGATTTCATAAATACCATTTATAGCCTTCATCAATTCAGTTACGCGAGTGAAAATGGCACAATAGTAAGGTTGCACCATTGTTATCTAGAGGTTACAGATTCAAACATGGAACTAGCCTCTCCTTATAACGCTGCTTACATTTGACCCTTTCTAAATCTTGCAACGGCACGAGCCTCGTGCACCATCCTTTTTCATTAATTTAAGTATGCTGCACAGCCCACTCCCACCACCAACACCCTTGAGCTAAACTTAGACCCTCCCATTCTCTTGGAACTCAACCACTATGTTACTAGTGGCTCATGTACAACCACCCGCTCTTGATTGGCATTTAATGTTTTTGATCAAGTTTAAATTTTAGCTTTATCAACTATGGACACGTGTTAATCGTATCTCAACAGGAAAAGGGATGAAAGCTTAACACACAATCCTTTGTTGACTACCCCACATCTCTCTCTCTCTCTCTCTCTCTCTCTCTCTCTCACACACACACACACTCAAGGATTTACATGGATGCGTTTTATCTCTTCTCCAACAATAAGCATCCACTGTTGTTGGCAAAATCGAGGCCTGTTGATAATTTCTTGTTTTAAGTTGACAAGATCTTACATGCTTTCTACCATTTAAGAAAATGAAATACAAAAAATCTTACATGTTTTCTTACATTAAGTTGACAAGATGTTACATGTTTTATACTATTTAAGAATATGGAACAGAAATCACTGCCTCCTCCAATAGTGTATATACTTTGCCCACAAAATATAGATTATGATGTGAATACTGATTTTAAGTATGTGACCAATATCTAATTCAATTAATATTTAATTTGGTCGAATTTCCATGTCATGGCATAAGAGTACTTTATTTGACAAAGTTACTGGTCATGCTGTGTCTGCATCATAATTTTTTTTCAAAATGAACTACTGGGTTTCTTGTCTTTCTTTTCAAGATGTATGGCCCTAGTTCAACATATTTTTGAGACCTTTTCTTTTGATGAATCAGCTTATAATGCCAATTATGTTTGTTTTCATTTATTACCTAATAATACATATAGACATAAAATAATAAAACAGTTATGAAATCTCAAGTGCATTGGAGTAATATCCCACAAAAAGCATTGGCTAATTTTCAATCATCAAATAGGACACTGGTGATCCAATAGTTAATTATTCAACCTAATACTTCGTTGAAGCAATTGAGATCAAATAATTCCTAAGTTGGATCCTTAGATTAAAAAAATGCTCAGCATCATAAGATGGAAACAGAGTTTGAATCATAAAATGACATCTTCAAGATAATAGATTTGTGATAGCTAGGTTTCTTTCAGGTCCTTCAAAGGCACAGTTCTGGCTCCATTCCTAGAAAGCAAAAAAACATTCATATAAATAGTGAAGCAGCAATTTTGAGAAATAGCAGTTGAGGATTCTGCAGACATGAAACACAGTAACAATCCAGAACCAAAACTGGACTTGGAGAAAACCTTGCGGCAACTTCCACATGCGCACGCACACACAAGCAGAGAGAGAGAGAGAGAGAGAGAGAGAGAGATGGCGATAAAACTCACTTGTCCCTTAAGAATGGAAGTTAGTTTTAGATTTTGTTTCAGAAGCTGTAGCTTGATCCTTTTAATAGTGACAGAATCACGCAACTCTGATGTAGTTATCCATGCATTATACAGATTTTTCTGTAAAAGCAAATGACAGAATTAGCTGATATAGCATCGTCTATATCTCTTTGATGAAGATCAGAGAAAGGCATTACATGGCAAAAATGGCTAAAACAGAAACTAAGTATAAGTCCATAGCAATGGGGATGGAGTGCATGCATAAACATCATTCAAGTCAAACCTGCACTTATGGTATAGCAGAAGTTAGAATATAAGCACATTGGAATAATTGCGCAAACATTTACAACACAAACAAATATACGATCTCTGCTGTTGGACAGCCTTGAATATGTGAACAAACCCTAGTCCAGTGAAACTGCATATAAGTTGCACCATATTGCAGGCAAAAAAAAAAAAAAAAAACCAGCACGACAATGGCTTGATATTTTGATGAGCATGATTTTGATGTGCAGCAAAATTGAAAGCAATAATTCAATGACAAGATCCAGAGAAACTATGGTGCACCATCATGTGATGAGATGCTCCCATGGGTTACAGACACCCAAGCATGTGCAAGCACAAGCAGTACACGCACCTCGTGTGCACAGCACAAAGAGACAGCTGAGCTATGATTACAGTGCCTCAATTCTGTTAGCACAAAATTAGCAGTAGGAAATCATCCAAGATGAAGATCCAGACAGTTTATCAAGATGTCCGGCACTCAAATTATTATAACCAAAATCATATGTTTCGAAGGTCTCCTAATATGCCAAGTGGATACAAAATTAACAATTTAGTGGAAATGTGCAATATCTTGCATAACTTCATCTAGTTGGAAGCATTTAAACCTATTGAATTTTGGTTCATAGATGCATTGTGATGCATAGATCATGATCAACACTATTGAACCCAAATCTACTGAATTTTTCATCTCATGGTTTGATGATGAATCCCTTGATATTTAAACCTGAGTCACACTCCTCAAACTATATATTGATCCAAGTAGTTTTAGACTGTCATTTTCTAATCCTATTTTTACTGTAATTACATATGATGTCCACTTAGCCAAAACTAAATCAACCATAGAAAAAAATGAATTGAGGGTCCTCTTCAATTTGCACTGAAAGTTCTCCTATAACATATGCAAAAAGATAAAGGCTTAAAGCTGATAATTGATGAAGACTTGTTGCCACTAGAAACCCACTATTTGCTTCAGAAGCAATTTGTAACCTGGTATTACTGCCAATATACATTAGAAAGGGCAGGAGGATATGACCAAAAACCTGTAGGGGAAAACAGACATGGTTGGGAAGAAAAAAGTTGCAAAATAGATGATGCAACCCATACTGGTAAAAACACTAACACTAAAACAAATCCAAATCAATCACAGAGAATGCATTATAGATCTAAAAGAACCTTGTGTAGAACAATAAATAGCTAGGGGTGCAAACGAACTAAGCTGCTCATGAGCAGCTTGGACTTGGCTCGCTAAGAGCTCATTTGAGCTCAGCTCATCTAAGAAACAAGCTGGGCTCAAACAGATTTCAGAGCTCAGAGTGCAAACGGACTAAGCTGCTCATGAGCAGCTCAGGCTTGGCCCACTAAGAGCTTGCTTGACCTCAGCTCAGCTAGCAAACAAGCTCAGCTCAAACAGATTTCAGAGCTTGGCTCATAAGTGAACCAAGCTTGAACAGCTGTGCAATTATTATAGTGCGAAAGCTCAGCTTGGCTCAATGAAAGCTCGGCTCAAAGCTTAAATAAGCTGAACTTGAGCAGGTTTTCTTGAGCTTGACTCAGGTTTGAGCCAGGCTTGAGCAGCTTTGGACCCATATAAATAGCTAGCTTCTAAAGTTTGATAGGCCAAACAGCATGCATATGACTGCACATCAATAAGTAAAATTGTAAATTTTCTTACATTTTGAATGCCTAATTGAAGATCCTCACCTTTGTTGCAAGAGAAAACATAGGAATATAATATTTGTTGCAAGCACTTCATCTTTAGGCACAACAAGATTAAGAGTTCCATGAAGCCATAGAGACAAATTACAGGTCATCTCATACAGGCCAATGTTTTGGAAGCACAACCCACCACTATACTTAACAAGGGGATTGAAGAAAAGAATATTCCTGGACTCATCTTATGAAATTAAGTCTGACTAAGCACATTTAAGCATTTTATTGACATATTTCTGAAAGGATCCTATTATCTCACATATCAGGGGAAAATCTACACCACAACAAGGCAAATTTCCTTCCAAATGATCCGTACAGTATGGAGACAGCATATTAAGAGAAGATGAGCTATGGAAAGTAATGCAGTAAGAGTGAAATCTCAGGGTGAAGACATGAGGAGTTGTTGGGCAGTGACAAAAAAGAAAGCATTGCCCCATCAGAAAACAGAAGCATGAAGAGAGAAGGTTCAGGGTGATTGCAAGAAGGTATGTTTATCTAAAATCTCTAAAGAAGAGTTTCCTAAATGAGGCCTATCATGAACAAAAATCAGAATCAGACTGGGACATAAGTCCAAGCATCTAACACAGCAAGAGGAAAGAGAAGGAGACAAGAGACATGTAGAAAATAATTTTAACCGATATACATACATGACATGCATGCATACATACCTGTTTTCTCATCCAATAGCTTAAATATATTAGGAAAATGATATTTCGCAAAGCTATTTAATACCTACGGTCTTGACTAATCACTAGAAGTTCAAAAGCTCATTTTTAACACTATTTCAGTGGGATGTACTTCTTGTTAAAAGAGTTAAACTCTTACCAATTTTAAAAACAGTAAATATAAAAATTTAATATGTAGCCAAGTGTCTGACATGTATTCAATTTTGATTTGCATCTGATGGAGATTTTAAAAGCAGGGTGTGAGATTCTGAACTCTCCAAAATTTGGAACAGAACAGCAGCTTTCATGGTAATCAACATGGTTGATGGGGTTTATATCTTTAAATTTCTGAATGCTCATGATATGATGCAAATCCATAGAAGAGTTCATGGTCTGCAAGGGAAAAATGCTTTCCTTAATATGATGGACCATTAGCATTGAGATTCCAGGTTGCTCCAGTTTAGGTTGTTTTCCAACTCTTCCTAAAGAGTGGTGTCAGAGAGCTATTATTTCAGAAACATATATGCTCATTAACAGACCTGCTGTGGACCTTCCAACCATCATAGCTTTGACTTTTCAGCTGTAGGCTTGCTTGAGCTTCCCTGGAGGTTGGTCTTACCAAACAGCTACAGCTTGAAGACAAGATTGAGGATGGTCCTGGCCTTTTCAACATTGTGTTTATGAAATTATTACAGCATATAATAAATGTGGCTAGGTCGGCCATTAAGTTGAGAAAGACTGTTCAGAGACTCCATTAAATCCAAACGCAAGAGAGATGGAGTTCAACTTCCTGTGCAGTCTGCTTGGAGGCTGCCATTGCTGAGAACATTGTAGAAGCAATACCCGTGACTAATGATGAATCTAACACATTCAGTTGTCCATGAGGAATTATAATATGGGCCATGGCTTACAGCCTTGTCAGGTCAGGGGAGGAACCAACGTGGCTGATTTGGTAGTCTGAGTGGTAGCTAATACAAATGAGATGAAGAAAAATATGAAGAGAAGACATATGATATAGTAATCACTCCCTTTTGCTCACTGGCAGTGGCAACCAGGTTCCATCTCCAAACAAAGCAAATGAGGCCTGCTTCAAGATAACCTTCCAGAGAAAATCCCTACTCTAACAGTATTCAGCCACATATTATAATAAGGGCCACTTGGCAAAGGGTCAAAGAAACCATTGTCCAGAAGCATTAGATGCTAGTGCTTCTAATGATGGAAAATCAGTTATATTGCTGCCAAAATGGCAGGTAACAGAATGCCGTCAAATAAAGAATTGGATAATTTACTTTATGGGAAAACTTTTTCATATCTTATCACATTGAGAGAAGACTCCTTCAAATTGAATTCAGTTGTTTATCCTCATGGTCAAGAAAAAGATAAGCACTGCAGTTGTACCCACTACCTTCATGATCATAAAATTGAGGGATAATATGGTCAATATGGCATTTTTAGCTACAGCACATTGACGATGGAAGTTCAAAGAAGTGCAACAACATGTGAGCAAGAATTAATCAAACATAAGCTCCACACAAGATGATACTGACGGACATTGCATAGAGAAGCTATAGAGACTATGAATAGGGCACCATCGAATATGGCACCAATGAGATGGATGAACAAATTTGGCCTTTCTAAAAAAGAGTTTGTTCTTGAAGATGACAAAGGGGGAGCCAATTTTGAAGATGACACTCCATCAGGTTTGAGAAAACCATGGTAGGAATTCACAAAAAGTAGGTGTTGACCTTGGGGTGAATAAAGTGATGATGAATAAAAGTAAAAAAGGGAAGTCTGAATGGGCTAGAGCGATTCATCTCTTCAATTAGGTCTTGCTTTTAACTTTCCAGCTTCTCTGTATCTAGAAGTTTTTCCAGAACAACATAGATTTTAGAAAGATTGAGTGATAGCCTCTATGTGCTCCTCAGCCTATTGTGGCTAAGGTAGTGGTGGGTTGAACAGGCCTCTAGTACTCACTCATTTGGACTCGGAAAAAGGAAAATGAGATAATGACATAATAGCTACCTTTAGTGCGTTACTCCAAAATCTTATCGTTTTACAATGATGAGATCTATGCAGCTAAAACAAATTCAGCCAATCTCTCAAAAACATTGCTACCCAATTGCCAATACATCTAGTGGTCTAACAAAAATATTTTGGCCCCTAGTTATTTGAAAAAGCTGAGGAAAAGTGTTTCAAAGGCGCATCATACCACCCAAATCCTAATATTATTTTTCCCAGCAAGCCCAAAACTGATTAATAGCAAGGGTGGTGTTTGAACAATATTTGTATATATAGATCCATATTTGCATATTGCCATGGCTCTAATTGTGTTTCTAGTCAAATATTCACATTTTGAATGTCTCTTTTTTTGTCAGGTCTTACCAATCAAGCACTCATGTCACTAACAAAACTTTTCCTCTCAATAAGCAAAAACAATATGCAAATTATAATTCAATATGAATTTTCTGATAATTAAGAAAATCACCTTAAAATTATATTTCTAGACTGAAACCCCAATGGCTTTTATATGCTTAAAAGTATATCATAATAATCTCTTTCATAGCTTGAATTTGCAATGCAGATGTAACTCTATGGTAAATTGTGCAACTTATCCTTCATACTTATAAATTCTTATGATCTTCTTTGAAATGCTAACCAAACTAACCACATAAACTAATAAATATTTTCATTGGTATTCCATCCACCTCTTTGCATCCTCACAAAAGTGATCTTACATAAATCTAATTGGTGCTACTTGGTGAAGAATTTAATTTTCTCACCTTATATATCTTCTTTCCAATAATCTTATGCTCTGATTATTAACCTTCAACAATTGAAAGCATCCTCTCCATTTCTCACAACCTCATCATCCCAAACAATTGTTCTGCCATTTCTCACTCTTTTTTCATGGTGTGTTTCAAATATCTGCCTTCCTCCCATTTTATGGAAACGCATTAATATTTTTCTCGTCCTCTTTCTAGCTTTATTTTACGTAGAAATCATCAAAAACCACATCTTTCCCTTGGTACTCTCAATTTTTGGTTTCTCTTTTGATTTTGCATGTTAAGTTTCAAAATTATTTCATTTTTCAAGACAATGTTGTCATATAACTACAAATACATGTTAGCACCAAAAACTCCAGGCACACCTCTTGTTATAGTCTCGATACATTTTCAACCATCTCTTACCACAATATATCTCATGGCATGTCCTTAATTCATCATTTTGCCATCTTTCTTTTGCTATATATTCTCCTTCTGATTCTACATGGTATGTTTAAATGTCTTCTGACTCTACTATCTTTTATCCTCTGCTTTCCTGCTACCCTTTTTTGGTTTTATCATCATATTAAAATTGAAGGAATATGGTTAGATGTCACATAAACAACACGGTCCAATTTTAAGTGAAAAATGACAAAATTAGACATAATATGCTCTGAATTTTAATAAGTCCCAAATGTGTGACTTAATATAATGTGTTATTTTCTTATTATTATATAAAAAGGGTGGTCGTTCCATAGATCGAACTTCGTAAATTGATAATAATGAAATGCACATGTGAAGATTATCTGCAAAAGAAAGAAGTAATTAAAGGAACCTACATGACTCCATTTGCTTGCCTTAAATTGGAAACAAAACTATTTAAGCGATTCAAAATCATAATTGCATTAAGAGATTTATTTCTAAATTCAATTCCATTTATTTCAAAAAATTAATGACATAGAAACTCAAAACAACACATTAACCATTTCAGTTTAAAGACATTAATTGGATTATATGATTTGAGTAAACCATATGCTTTTTGAGAAAATAGCTTCTGGTACTAATTTTAACATTATATATACCACAACACATAATAATCAATTAAATATAATAAATAACTACAGAATGTGCACTGAGAACTAAAAGAATTATATAATGCCCCTATTGTGGCAGTCCCTGACCACAATAGTCATTGCAAACCAATGCATATGTGGTGATGAATATGATGGCCACTCCCCTTACTGGCAACATCTGCTATATGAGGAAACAAAACAGGTGGAAAACATGTGCAGTTCTCTAATCTTTCTTGCATGTTCTTTCTGAATTTCAACAAGCAAATTAGTACTGCATTAATAAGAGGAAATGTTAAAACTGGAAACTGACCACAAGTTAATCCTTGTACCAAGCAACAAATGGGACAAGAAACCAAAATCAGCAATACTGGTGGGCTTTTAGTTTTAAGTAAGAAAGAAAAATTGGAATAAAATATAGAAGCAAAAAGAGATAATTCTGAACAATTAAGAGGATGTGATTTTAAACCAATGCAAAGTACCAACAAATCGATAGGGTATACATAATTCAAGCTAGTATAGTGCTCATTGCTGAGTAGAAAGCGCACACAGACCAAGAACTCATAACAAAATACTCTGAACAATTTCTAATATCAACGAATGAAGAAAACAAATCTCTGAGATTATAGCACTGGCAATACCTCTGCAGTCAGTCTCTGGATCAAAAGCGCGGCAGTGGCCCTTGCATTCACCCAACGCCATTGCAAGTGCCGATTATGAAACAGCCTCAACAAGTGTGCTTCCTCGATCCGGTTCTCCCCTTTCTTTGCCCTCCTCACTTCCGCTGCAAAGCTTATAATTGAAGGTGCATTGCCCGGCTGACCAATTGGAGAAGAACTCACAGATCCATTGTTCCTCCCTCGCAAAGGACTGGCCATCCCCCTGGCCGGAGAAGCTGCGATCTTGCTAGGAGAAGATGGCCTAATGGGTCCACGGAGTGGAGAAGAAACCGACCGAGGAGATGACGAAGGGCTATCCATCAGTGATTTTTTTGCCAGACCAACCTTTGGTGTGGCGCCAGGCCTGGATCCTGACGACGACAACGGCGTGCCCGGCTCCGGCAGCCGTCGTAGCCGGCTGTTGGTCTCCTGCCAGAACCTTGCAGGCACACTAATTCCACGTTGAGTGACCCGTGCCCTGGGGGGCACACTGAGCTCCTGCGCCCCCGAATTGCTGCCGGAGGACACACTGTCAGTATCCGACGACGCCGAGAGCTCGCCCCCATCGAACGATGCCCGGCGCGTGCCATCGTCGAACACCATCGACTGCTGCAGCAAATGGACAGTGGCCAGGATGGAACCTTTCTTCTCCAAATTGCAGTCCAAGCTCCTCATCAAGGGGTTCGATTGGCGGGGTCTGGCGGCGGGCCAGCGGTGGTGGTTCTCAAAGGGCCGGGAGTTCTCCGACTGGTCGCCGGACCTGGCCGGCGTAGCGGCGGCTGCGCTGTTCCTCCGGTGAGCGGGGGAGGGCTTGCGGGCGGGGCTGGGGGAGGTGGCCTTGGCGCGGCTGGTCTGGTAGAAGAAGGACTCACCCTGGAAGGAGACGGAGAGGCTTCGGGTGGTGGTACAGAGGGCTCGGGCGGCGGCGGAGGGCTCGGTGGGGGTGGGGCGGGGATCCGGGCGAGGGGTGGAGGGGCGGCTCCGATCGACGGACTGAGATCTCTTCTGGGTGGCGCTCGGGGCCAATGCCTGCGGCGTAGGGCCGGGAGGCCACCAGAGGCGAGGGGAAGCGCCGGGAACTCGAAGAAGAGCTCGAAGAAGAGTAGGAATTGGAAGAAGAGTACGAAGTAGAGGTCGTAGAAGAAGCGGAGGAGTAGGAGGAGAGGTAGCGAGAGGAGATCTCTTTAGTGCGGGGGCGGCGGGAGACGGCAGCAGCGGCATTGTCCTTCTCGGAGGGGATGAGAGGGGGCGGGAGGGGTTGTGGGGATCGTTGGGGAGGGACGGGTTTTTGGAGCCGGGGGCGGTGGAGGCGGCGGATGCGGTGGTGGTCGGAGAGGCAGTGGCGGGGATGGCGGCCACCATGATCCCCGTGGAGAGATCTGGGTCTCCGCCTCGGCCCTACCTCGATCTCCGCCTATCTTCTCCAACTCCACCTCCAGCTACCCATTTGGCGGAGGGAGAGAGTCACATTACCAGGCGGAGCACCGGACTTCAGCCTCTGATCTCCTCTGTCGGTCCCTGGAGAAGAAGAGAAGAGTGAAGCGGAGAAGAGAGAGAGAGAGAGAGAGAGAAGAGCTGGAGGTTCTCCTTTCTCTCTCTTTAACTCTATTTTTATTTATTTTATTTTTTATTTTTTTTAAGTTGTGATCCAGTGTTGTGTTGCTGTTAAGCTAAGGCTTGCCGTTTTGCTACGAAAAGAGTGTCCGTGAGAGAGAGATGGCTTCCTTTGAGGCTTTGAGTTGGATATTTAAGATGATAAGCTTAGCTTTCAGAGAGTAAAATAGACGGTAAGAGTGGTCCTCGTCGAGTTTATATTCTCTTTAATTTGTTTTCAGGCAAATAAATAGGTTTCCTTTTGTCATTTTCCTGGTGTTTTAAACTCTCCCTTTCAAAGCCATAATTAAAAAAAAAAAAAAAAATGCACCACTCGATAAATTGAATTAATTGGATCAAATGAATTAAATTGAGCAAAGGAAATTACTTAGAGAGAGAACGGGAAAGAAGTAGAGAGAGAGAGAGGGGTCCGTTTGGGAATAACGGCCGCATGGTTAGTGGGGAAGTAAGTGGGAGAGAGAGAACACAGTGTTTTCTAATTTACTTTCCTGTTAGGATTATAAAGAGTATTTAATGGGATTATTAAAAAAAATTAGACCTTCGATTAAGGATTAAGGATATGCTTGAGAGGGACCAGTGCAAGTGAAGGGGCTTTTAATTAAATTCAGATGGGGTTGGGGTGGTCACTGGTCGGTGGTCATCATCAAATGGAGAAATTTGAGTTATTTAAAGGCTAACTTCTTTTGGTAGGGTGAATTTTAATCAAATTTAATTTTTTTAAAAAAATAATTTTCAATTAAATGTTTGGTAGAGTGAAATGGGTCATGTCCATAACAAATTAGGAATTGACCATAAATTCATATCGGACATCCAAGTAGTTATACAAGTATTAACGGTTATAATTATTATTAACGAGTCATTGCATGCGGTAGATAGATAATTAAAATCATCTGGGTTAAACTTAGGATTGAAGCTTAAATTAAATCAGTGAATCTAAACTGGCCAAAGTTAAGTAGGAGATGACTATGTCTCTAATTAAATAAAACTTAATTTATTTATTATAAAATACGGCAGTTCTTAGACTATTAATAAGATGCTACATTTTTATTGTTGAACAAATTAAACAACTACTTTAATGAGCTGAGATCCAGCTGAAAGCATGTAGGTGGTCATGTCTAATTAACTCCTGATAGGAGACGAGAAAACGGTCGTTGATCACAAGTCCTTTTTAATGGGTCCGTTGTTGTGGTGGAGCGTAGCTCAGGGGTCACTGGCCTGTGATGGTGGCCCTTGACGGTAACATGGGATCTCTTTCCCAGCTCAATTGGCATGAAATTTATCTGGCCTTGCCCAAAGTTTTTACTGTTGGTTGTAAGATTTCAGGGCTGTAAAAGGTGATGAAGGCCATGCACTGCCAAGTACTTGGTTGAGAAGATTTATGCATTTGGATTGTTCCACCTCCCATTTGTGATCAAATGTGGCATACTGTTGTTGATGGGCAATTCCTTCCACCTTTCCCTGTAGTTGATCTTAATCTTTATATTTTAACTAAAGACCATACGACTAGTTAGCAACTAAGAATTTATCGTTGATGTGTGTGTAACGATCCGGGCTCGGGCCCGCAACACCCATGAATCCATTTTGTTACAAAAAGTAAGACGGACAAGGTCCATACCAACTTGGGTTAACCCGTTTCGTTACAACAAAGCAAGACGGATAAGTCTACACCAACTTGGGCCATCACAGTCCAAAAGGAATCCATTGGTACTTGTCCATCTTCCTTAACTGGTTATAAACCATATAACCAATTCCCAATTTCTCGATGTGAAACTATTGGGAGGGGCATCAGAATCTACCTCCCTTGTAGAGGCGACGTCCTCGTTGCCAGGGGCATATGATTATAACCACCAGGCATATAGGATTCTAGAGATGGCCTCCATAGGTTCAAGAGGTGGCTCCCATCAATGTAGTACTTTGTCCTGTAGCTCTCACCTTCTGTGAGATGGCCCCCATAGGTTCAAGAGGTGGCTTCCATCAATGTATCACTTTGCTCTATCTTTGTGGCTCCTACCTTATATGGCTCCCATAGGTTCAAGAGGTGGCTCCCATCGATGTAGCACTTTGCCCTATGTGGACTTAGTTCTTGCACTTTCGACTGGTGCGTGGTCTGATACCATATTGTAACGATCCGAATCCAGGGCCTGTAGCACCCACGAACCTGTTTCATTACAAGAAAGCAAGACGGATAAGGTTCATACCAATTTGAGCCATCATAGCCCAAAAGGGATCCATTGGTACTTATCCATCTTTCTTAACTGGTTATAAACCATATAATTAACTCCCAATTTCCTGATGTGAAACTATTGGGAGGGGGCATCACAGCGTGTGTGGTTGGCACCAATGTTGTTTGGTCACTAGTCATTAGATGATAAACTTGATTAGGTGTGTTTTAATGATTGCTTCAATGGTACTAACCTACTATTTTTGCCTTGTAAAGAAAGCAAATGCCTATAGTGAACATAATTGTTTCATAAATAAAATTTGATCCAACTTTTCTCAAATTCAAAAGTTATAAAATTGTGAAGAAAATTGAGTTTTTTAAAAAAGAAAATAGAATTATAGGAATCTATTTTTATTAGTTATATATATATATACAGGCTTTTTACTCATTCTTTGGAATATTTTTTAAATGTAAATTGAAAGGTACCACCTGCTTCAATATTATAAATTGCTGCTTTTGTTCCTGCAAATATTTAAAAATCATTTAAAATGTCTTTTTTTTTTTTTTGTAAGAAAGAACTATGATAGGAATGCCATCTCTCTAATCTGGAGAATGGTGCAAACCACCTGAAACTCTATTGGCAAAAATTTGAATCAAGTAAACCAGAAACAAGTGTAAACAAGGTGTGAAGTGGGACAATGCTCATGAAAAAAAAAAAAAAAAAAAAACATATAAAGACATCCTAGTTATAATGCATGCATTGATGCACATCTCTGCTAAAAGATTTTAGATATATGATATTTTGTTTTTTCAGAGACATAACATGGATTGGATGCTAAAACATAAGCCCTGCTGTTCAATTCTTTAAACCTTATCTGCTACATTATAGTCTTAATCTAGATAATCTTTTTATAATCTATAATCTAACTAAGAAATTGCTAGATTTTATTTATGAAGTGTAGCATAATTCAAATATTTAGAAGAGATATTTAATTAAAATTATCATGGAAATTAAAATTTTGAAAAAGATATAACATTTCAATGTTTGAGATGGGAAGAACTTAAACCTAGAAACTAAAGCCCAAGTCCACAAAAATGACCAATAATGCATTTCACAAAATGATAAACGTGTAGTAATCTTTATAATGTAATTTTTTTAAACAAATAAATTATATCAATGCCTAAACTACTACATTCATTTCACTTTTTTATAAGGTTTGTATATAAAAAAAAAGGAAATAAGCAATGTCTGACCCTTCAGAAGGTCAAACATTAATTAATGTTTAGCCTCTGTTAATTAGTTGCATAACATCTGGTTCACAATACTAATTTTTTTAAAAAAATTTAGTTCTTCTTATTTCATAATAACCGTATACAAATGCACATTATGAAAATTATATGCAATGAGAAATAATTATATAATGATAAAATAATTATATATGTATACATAATTATCATCTTATTGCACATAGTGATAACAATCAAAAATTAAAAAAAAGTTAATATAATGAATTGCATATATGTGTAATCAAAATCAATAGGAGTTAAACGTTAAGTCTGATTCATTAAAGGATTTATTAATTTATTCTTCGAGCAAGAGACATCCAGAAGGATTCCTGAGAGGCTACTGCCATTTCCCCTAAGGGAGTCCCACCATGAACCGGATCCAACCTACTTGCGTACTTTGATCCACCTGAGCTCAAATGGCAGTCTGCCACCTCCAAGAGCATCCATTGCAAGCCAAGAGCCATGTGACATTAAAGCAAAATTTTCAAAGTTCCTGCCATAAAATTTATATGATCTCTGCTCAAAAGAAATATTGTTTTGGAGCGCTTGGTAGGCTATCACGGGACCAATCCAACATTTTCAGAAAATAATTTGAGTGAGAAATTTTGTGTGATGGATTATGGTAGGAATGACAATATTATACTGATCCGTTAATTCGATTCGTATCCGATTTATAATAAATAGATTTAGATTAGGGTTAAACAATTTTGGATTCATGTTGATCCATGCTGACCGATATGTTAAGCAAGTTGGATTCAAATTTTGTATTTCTGACCTATTTAACCAGTTTAACCTAATTAAATAACTAGTTGGATTGGATCGATTTAGATTTGCCTATTTATATAATTCATTTATATTACTAGTTAAGCATGTTAAACATGTTAAACAAGTTAGATCGATTGGCATTTAATCTTTTTATTATTGGTTGATAGGTTAAGCGGTTGATTGGATTACCTTTTTATTAAAAAGTTACATTCAGATTTGAAATTCTAATTAGTTTAATAAATAAGTCGAGTTTAGATAGATAGTTTTTATAGCCAATCTATATTAGATTTGATTCGTTTATGATATGATTCAACCATCGTACATGATGGTAACGTAAGGCTTAGGCTAATAGACTTAAGCTTAGAGACTTTCACTAACCTTGTTAGGGATGTGGAGGTGAAACTCCCCTACGGTCATAAAACTTAGGCTAACAGACTCAAGCTTAGGTAGTGTTTGATAAAAAAAATATTATCCATGGATAAGTGTACGGGATAGAGTTTGTCCCCTAGCTATCCCTAGGGATATCCCTTGGCTATCCCATTGATCATATCAAATGCAAAAGGTAAATCCATAGGATAACTTTTTTTTACTCTTATTTGGAGGGATAACCAGCTATTCCTGCATTCTCTAGGGAATAAATTGAGGGGATATCCATGGTTAACCATGGTTAACCATGGATTATCCCTTTGGTTAACTTTATTCCCAGCTATCCCTTATAGTTATGGCTTTTGGAATAAGAGGGGATATTCTGGATATCCCCTCTTATCCCCTATTTCAAACACTACCTTAGAGTCCACCATTGACCTTTTTTTAGGGGTGTGGAAGTGAAATCCCCATACATTAATCTTGTTAGGGGTGTGAAGGTATAATTTTTATGATATAAATACATAAAATTATGAGACAGCAACAATTCAAGTTTAGGGTTTGTTGAGAGGCTTCTATTACATTTATTACATTTAATGCTCTACCTTTTTTCTCTTGGCCATCACCATAAACACAAGCTAACAATTGAATCATATTAATTTTGCATGCAGTGTGTCCTTTTCTTTTTCTTTTCTCAATTCTATATTGGCTTGTACATTTCCAAGCCAAGTTTGAGCATGACATAAAATAGAAGTTTTGTTCATGAATTGATCATCTTAAGAAATTAATTAAAACTTGCAGTCGCTCAACACCATAGATTAGTGATGGTATCCTATAGTTTAGATCCGAGTGTCCATCAATTGAACTTATATTTTGATTAAACGAAGAATCCATTAAAGTTTAGGTAGCTAAAATCTCATAATCTTGGCAACATGTTCTTGAACCATACAAGGGACCCATGCTACCATACCAATAAAGATGTTTTTTGGCTGTCTATGTTTTTCCTTAAAGATCAATGCTTGGCATAAAAAGATTTTGTAAACTTTCCAAAAAAATGTGCATGATTTGATCTTTTATAGGTGTTTTAAGTTCAATTCTTATTCTTACAAAGAATAGGAATATTATATCATTTGATACTGATCTCTTTTATAATAAATAAACCGAAACTTTAAGTTGTAATGAAACTATCAATCAACTTTTAACTTGGCTAATGGATATGGTAACATGGATAAATGATCACGATAACAATCAATCAAGCCTTGCATGATTTCCAGAGCTTTGCTTAGGGATAATGTCATGGTCCTGTCATGTGTCTAACCTAGCTATCAGATTTTGGCATGACGTTTATTTTTCAAGTAAAATTAGGAAAAGAATTAGATTATTGAGAGGATGAATTCAATGATGTTGTTAGCCGGCCATTAATTGGTAAACTACCTGAAACCAGTTTGGTGTCCCACAAGAGCAAAGTTTTGGACATGATAGAAGGAAAAGCTTGCTAACTAAAATCAAGGGACTTTTCGTTGGAGTACGAATCAAGGGGACCAACTGGACCACTGCACATGCTTGCATGACTGACTAGACCCATGAAACTTCCACTGGGTTGGTTGGACCACTTCATCTAGCTCTTCTTTCCTCGTGATGATCGATTAAAATACACAATGGTGCACATATAAAGTTAATGTTTTAGTGATAAGAAATTAGTTTTCAATTACTTATCCTCAGATGGCATGAGCCACGATTCTATTTGGACTACAAGAATTAGCTCAGTTCTGTGACCCTTGAGCTATCTCATACTGAATTGAAGGGACTATCCCATTTGGTATGAATCCACATGGATTATACCCAAACTAGTTGGTTATACTATAGTATCCCAGCTATCACCATTATATGTTGGATGGACTTGCTATACCTAAGCTATTCCTGGAATTCAGTGTCATATCATCTCTTAGGTTCGTTGGAGGTTTCAACCCCATGCTACCTTAGTCATGGACATAAATTCAGTGTCAATTGGTCACCCTACAACAGCAATCAATCCACACGGGCAATAACTATATAGGGGATATCAGATACATCTATCATACCTATTTCACGATTCCTTTGGACAGAATTACTTTGGAATTGAAATTTAAAGCTCAAATTTGATTGCCTTGCGTGCCCGGCAACTAGCCCGATACGTGACCACTCCTAAAAAATAAGGTGTAATATTTCAAAAATAATCACATATCAAATTAAAAAGAAAAGTTTGAAATGCTTATGATTCAAGTTCATCTACTGCCAATTAACTTCTACTCAAATTTTTAGGATCACATGATTTCGGCTTGCTAATGGGTTAATTAGACCAATAAGTAGTAGCTTGGAGTGTTGCAAATGGTATCAAAGTCGATCCAAATATATGAAAGTTGATGAGCAAAAAAAATAAGGCATACGATATCTTACTATTAATTAACTTTCATTCGAGTTTTTATAGTCATATACTTTCGCTCAAATTCGATCTCTCTAATAAATTTAATTGGACCAACAAATGAGCTCGAGGGTTATGTGAGGTCTTGGATTTGAATTTGGGAGGTCTCTTTCAAATGTTTGGCACAAATAAAAATTTTAAAACTTTATTTGTTGCACTATCACTTCTACTATATATATATAAGAAAGAGTTCGATGCTAATATTATCGTATTTCTTTTTTAAAAAAAATAAAAAAACCAAGGACTCCCCCTTATTGTATTGCCTAGGTAAATGAAATCAACTATTATAGATGTATCTATAAAGATCTTGATGTAAGAAAATCAATAACTTAGGAATGACAACAAAATCAAAAGAAGACCTTGCAACATAACATAGCAAAAATCCTCATTCAATATCATCTTACAAGGTTTCATCTCATACTTTTTGGTCTTTGTAATAAAAATAATATGTCATCATTTGCCTACTTAAACATTCCATAAGATTTTTCTGATAAAAAAAACTAATGGTTGCTAATTTGCTGGAAATCAATGGAATATAGTCATGTACAATAAAAATACAAGGCCTGGCAACATCACTACACGTATAATAAAACATTAATTTTAAATAAGTATGATGATTTTGCCTTTCATTCTCTGTAATCTAGTCAAAAATCTCAAATAAGGCTCATTGTATTTATCTATTATATAATTACCAAGATCTTCTTAAATTACATCATTTTCGATTATGACATTATAACACTAGAAGCGTGACCAAACGTTATTAAAATGGCTGTTAGATTGTCATACGCTTGCTTTGATCATAGAGGACCAATGCTATGCTTTTTTAATGGACCATCGAGTACTGGGACTTGTTACACTTGTACGTGAATGAGCGAAAGGCTTAGCACATAAGTATGGACTTTGTGTGATGGTGTTGGAAGCATGGGGTGACGTGGTTTGGAGAGTGAAATCACAACTAAAAGTGTTGACAGAATTATGAACAAATTTGTTTTTTCTACTACATTTAATTATAACATAACTTCCTTGTATTTTCCCTTCCATATTATGCATGAAATAATGTGTTTTTTTAAAAAAAATAAAAATTATGAATGTAAATTGAGGAAGATATTTTGCTTGAATCAGTGATCCTTCTGTTGACTGTGGTGTTTATGGTTTTTTTAAGAATCATGCCTTCAGGATGAAATAATAAAATTTAATATAATCATAATAATCAAGGTTGTTTTAATTATTGGGATTGGTTTTATAGATCAGCAACTATCAAATATTTCTATTTACAACCATTCCTGAATATAAAATTAGATTTTAAGTGCTCAACAAAACTGTTGGAGTGACAAAATGATTTTTTTTTTTTTTAAAAGAAAAAAGAGAAGTCTTTCCCCACAAGACAAGTAACAACAAAAGACTTTTTGACTACTAGATTACTTAATTGTAACTTAACTAATAGATTTTGAAGGGCTTAAGCAACCAAAAAAGAATGGCCTTTGCTTAGTCTGTCTGTGAATGCGACAAGCATGAAGTGATCTAATGATCATTGATGTCTTGGACCTTCCACAATGTAGGTTAAGAGGACATGGTAACTAAGGTTTCATGGATACATTATTCTTTTAAAGAGTGTTTGAAATAGGGGATAAAAAGGGATATCCAAGCTATAACTAGAAGGGATATATGAAAAAGTTTAATCAAAGAAGATAACCCATGTTTAACCATGGATTATCTCCTGAACTTATTCCCGAGGAAAACCAGGAATAACTAAGGTTATCCCTTGATGGCAGAGTTGTAATTTTAAAAAAGTGCTTATTCCCTCAGCTATTCCCTAGATAAATGCTATCATGTACATTTATCAGGAATACTTTTGAAGAGTCAAATACTACCTTACAACACATAATGATTTATTTATTTTTTATTTATCCAATGCATTGAATTCTTCTAGAAATTTTAGTTGACTGCTTGCAAAGCTAGGATTTTGGTTTCTTTTCTTTTAATTACGACAGTATAAGATAAGTTAGAGTCACTACAATCAAAATCTTTTTCTTGTTGTCGTGGTAATTTCATATAGAAATATAAAGTGTCCATGATTGCTATAAAAATTATTGAGACAAAATTTTGAGGTAACATCAGAAAATTCACTACTTGATAAAAGAAAACAATTGGTTAACATCATATAAAGTATGCTATTATTTTATATTTTGATGAAAATTATTTATAATTTTTATTAAAATAATTCTATCATGTATATGTAAATGCAAATAACCATATTATCACATTAAACTAAATTAGCCTATCTAACTTCATATCAATTAATTTACTATTTTCTTTAAAGTTTGATATATATTATCCTTTATAATATTACATGTAATATCAAGCTATAAACAACAAACTTCGATTCATGTGATTTGTGATTGACATTTCTATCAATTCGTGGGAGAGTGGTTAGGGTTCTTTCCATCTATTTAATTCAAATATCTTATAATGAAATAATAATAATAAATATTATAATTTTTTTCAAAATAAAGTTCTAACTCTTTCTACTCTCATTAGAAAGAATCCAAACTCTTATATGTTGTCTTGAAGAAGTCTTTATGCACTGGTCTTCGATGCATAAAGTATGCACTGAATGCATGGATTAGCCGCATGCTCGTATCACTGTCCGTGCTGCGATTCAATGAACTATGACACGTACTGCATGCATAGTGGCACAGGTGCTAAATTAATCTGTACATTCAATGCATGCTTTATGCATCGATCTTTGATGCACAAAGATTTTTTCTATTGTCTTGAAACAGAGTTGTCTGAAGCCCAACAAGCCTTTCAATAGCTTGCCACATTGCAGAATTATGCCATTTTAAAAAATGCATTGCAAAAGGGTACCATAAATAAAAATTGTCTTCCAGAATGTTTGTTGGGCTAATCAATCTTGAACATGGTAGATGTTATCCTCAAACGCTAAACTTGTTCATGATGGTCGTTATGAGAGCTTTTTAACCTCTGTTTGTGCCACCAATAAAGAAGGGGGCACCTAACCTTGGGGAACAGTACCAGGGGATGATGCAACCCTTATCCTATGATTGCCCTACTACTTGCTTCACTGGGACCCATGCATTTCTCTGCTTGTTAGCCGCCTGTACCGTTGCCAGTTCACAAAGGACCGAAGAAAACCAAAGCTAGTTGAGTGACTCCACTGAATGAGAGGATTCTGAGTTACTCTTGCACAGCTTTTCCATTGCCAAGCTGGCTAACAACCCTGTGGTTGTCAGTCCAAAAAGGGGCCAATAGAAAATGGTACGACATTGATTCAGTGCCTCCTTTTTTAGGGAGATTTTTGAACAATGCCAGCACAGCTCACCTTCTGCAGCCACTGTGGAGTAGTACTTGGTCTTCCTACCCTGGGCTCTATCCAATACATTATTGAAAGCCCTCTCCCTTCTAAGAAAATAAGATAATATTTGATAAAAAAAATATTATTTATAGATAAGTATAAGGGATAGAGTTTATCTTTTGACTATTCTTAAAAATATTTCTTGGCTATCCCATTAATCATATAAATGCAAAAAGATAAATCATATGATAATTTTTTTTTTTACTCTTATTTGGAGGGATAACCAGCTATTCCTGCATTTTCTAGGGAATAAATTAAGGGGATAACCCATGGTTAACTATGAATTATCCTTTTGGTTAACTTTATTCCCAGCTATTCCTTATAGTTATGGTTTTTGGAAATAAGAAAGAATATCTAGGGTATCCTCTCTTATCTCCTATTTCAAACACTACCTAAAGGTGTACTATTTGAAATAAATATTTTTATACAAACTTTTGATAAATTGATCCTATTTTGAAGCACGATTAATTATTCTTAAAAATCTTATTTACACTTAATTTTAAAAATATAAGATTAATAAGAGAGAAGTATTAATTTTTGATTTCTAAAAATAAAGAATTATCATGAATTTTACTCCAACCATCCTTAGAAAGAGGAAACAAAGTTGAATCGAGTTAGGTTCCAATTTTGTGATCAACCATGCTGGCATTCATCTTAATGGTAGGAGCCAGCCTTGCTTTCTGGCATTTCTTGTACTTAGTTGGTAAAGTGAAGTGCAAAAGCTAAGCGCTGAATGGATTTATATAGGGCAAAAATTAAAACCATATATGAAGACACAACATAAATCTGGATAGCAAAGATCTCAAGTGGTGTTTGATAGTAGGTAATCTATTTAAATTATCGGTAATTTAAATGAGGCCCATCGGATAACTATATTTGATACATATTTTAAATGACAATCTATCTTGTAGTGATAATCTGGATTACCATTCATAAGGTAATCTTGTAGTGGTAATTTAAATTACCTCATGATTATCTCTCATGAGGTAATCCAAATTACCTCAGAAAAAGGTGTGAATACCAGAAATATGATAATATAATAAATTATTTTTTTTGATAAAATTACTCTTTTTTCTTTTGATCACTCTCTACTCACGCCCTTCTCTATCGACCTCGCTGGAACTTTTATGTCAAAGGTCCCGAGCCACGTCCTCTTTCGCGGAGTTGGATCGCAGATTTTCGCCGCTACCGACTCCACGGTACGTCGCAAAACTTCTTTCTAGCGGTTTAAATATCATTTATAAATAATTTTTTAAATATTATCATTTATAAATATAATTTTTTAAATCAAATATATAATATATAAATTTTTAATAAATTTAATTTAAAAATATTTTAAAAATTTGATGTTATATGACTGATAATTTATTTGTCATACCAAACATAGTAATCAATATTACTGTTGTATTATGTGTGTATACCAAACATAGTAATTAATATTACCGATAATCTATCAAATGGTAATCTATCTTATAAGTAATCCATATTATCATTCCATGATTTCTTTTCACCCATTTTAGCATTAAAGGACCATGCTCCAATAGACATCACAAATATGTGCTAGAAGTTCAAATAGGCATCACAAATATGTGCTAGTAGAAGTTCAAATCTTCTGCAAGGAGTGACAATGAAATTACCATGAGGACCTATTTTCAGTATATATAATCCCAAGTCTTGCCGGATTAGTCTACCAATTTGCTTGCTTCTAATGTTTTATGCATTCCTACGTGTCCATCTTCTTCTACTTCTACATTTATGATTCATTTCATTTGAGTCTAGCATCACTTGCTAACAAAATCTTGGTATTCCAATAATAAGGACCCCAAGACTTGTAAGAATTCATCAAAATTCACCTAGATTATCCTCCGTAAGTTTCCTTGATTCATAGTAATTCACAACATAGAATGCATTTGGTGCATGTTCCATCAAAACCCAATCAAATCCTTCTTGTTTTAAAGAGAAGAAAAAGAAAGAAAGAAGATCAAAATCAGCTCAATAGTCTCAGCTAAAGAAATTGAAAGATCACAAGAAGAGTGAAATACCTCAGAGGAGAAACCAGCGATCCCAGAAGTCCTTGCTCTGAATTAGCTTTCCTCTGTTCTTGTTTGTGGCTTTGGTCCCTAGAGAACCAAAGGCTCTAAGACCAACAACTCTTCAGCCTAAGATCACTATTATTTGCACGCTAAGCTTTGTGAATTGCCCCTTGTCATTGGACGCACTCACGTACACATCGAACATTGTCAGCTTTTTTTTTTTCTTTTCTTTCTTTCTCTTTCGGCTCCTCCTTGCTTTCGAGGAGGTTTTGCTCTCCTTTCGGAACATTCTTTCTTTTTGCCTCTGTGGTCCCACAACTACCCTTTAACAGATGGGCACAGGCCATCTACCCTTCCGACCTCCTCCTTCTTTTACAAAAAGATACCAAATTGCCATGTTCTCATGTGGCAAAAAACCCCATGGTGGGCTCTTGTAATAGCTCATGTAGTTTGTTAGCATCTCACTTTTGCTGATGCTAAATGAGTTCCTCCTTCATGTCTCCATTGATCTCCATATTAAAAGTACCGACAAAGGTTTCAGGGTTTAGGTTTACTGTTTTAGAATTAGATTGGTTTAATTGATTAGCTAGTTAGGAGTAGTTACCATGATCGTATGGCTAAATCTTTCCTCTATGTATTAAATAATATTTTTATGGTGAAAATATAGTTTTGATTTTTTTTTTTTTTGGTACAGATGGATGATCACACGAATTTAGGATAAGTCAAACTCGATATATTAGAATACAAAATTTGGAAAAGAACAGAGAGGCAAGGGTCGCCCTGCTTCGAGCTCCAAGTATCCGAGTGATTGGTCACCCTAGCTGCGATCCAGTCAGCCACTGAGTTGGCTTCCCAGTAGATATGCCTAATATGGGCACAATAAATTTTTCAGAGGATAGAATGAATGTCATCAATCAAAGGAATGGTAGGTAAGTGGGCGCAGGACTCCTGTCGGATCCATCGGATCATAGTAATAGAATCCCCTTCAAGGATAAGACTGCTTGCGGCCAGACTTCGGATGGCACAAGAGATTCCAGCCCATGCAGCATACAGCTCAGCAAAAGGCATCGAGGAATCAAGAAGGCCGAATCCTTCTGCCGCCAACATCTGACCGTCCGTCCCTCGAATCACAAAAGTCGATCCAGCACATCTACCACGAACACTCCCATCAAAGTTGATTTTAACAAACCCTAAAGGTGGGGGCTCCCATGATATGAATACCGTGCGACGGTGCACTGCCGAAGCAGCAGGGGAGTCCCAATGGCTAGGGCTAGCAGAATCAGGCACCCTCTGATTGAAAGTATACTTAACGAATAAGGAGGAGGCAATCCTGACAATCCTATGGGCATAAGCAATCTCATCAGTGAAAACCAGCCGGTTCCGGGATAACCACACCTGATAAGCTGTGTAAGCCTTGGAAGAAACCAGCTGATGAATACCTCTCCCCATGTCTTGCCTAATCAGTCTCAAAAAAGAACTACAATGGGAATCAGAGCCACTACTCCAAGGGTAGTCACCAGATAATTGCCATATCAGACTCACTCTGGGACATGTGAAATAGCATGGGCAACAGTCTCTTCCTCAAGGCCGCAAATCGGGCAAGTAGGCTGGATGCTCATCCCACGCCGAGAGAGCAAGGAGCAGGTAGGAAGAGCGTTCCAAGCAATCTTTCAGATAAATAGCCGCACCCTCGGGTGGATAGGAAGATGCCAGATCCAAGCCAACTCCATCGAGTGTTGAGGCCGTGGTCTGAAAATCTTAATGAGGTCCCTGATAAGAGCACGAGGCATACAAGATCTCCTCCAGACCCTAATATCAAAAGTGGGATTCGGAATGAAAGGAATAGAGATAATGCGATGAGATAGCTCATCCTCGAAGAAGCTAGACACCAACGAGGAAGACCAAGCCGTGTGATCCTGGCCGCATAAATCAGAAACTCTCATTCCATTAGGGATGTTAGTGCAAACAAATGTCGGCCAGCGAGACAGGGGGGTCTGCAATCCACCTATCCTGCACAACATCCATTGAAGCTCCATCACCTAACATCCATGAGATGCTGTCCAAAATAGCCGAAGCATGTCGGCAAACTTCTTTCCAGAAGAAAGACTGCCCACGAGTAGGCCTAAGCAGAGAGGAGGAACTCCAATCACCATATTTGGCCTGCATATATGAACTCCACAAATAGTGCGGATCCATCAAGAATCTCATGGCATGCCTAGCAGTCAGCGCCTCTCTCCTAACAGTGAGAGACTGAATCCTGAGCCCATCATCAGCAATCGGCATACAAACAATGTCCCAAGACAGAAGGTGGATACCTTGACCATCCTGTGTGGAAGCCCAAAGGAAATCCTGAAAGTATCTCTCGATCTTCCCCAAACAAGTTAAAGGGATGGCGGCATTAGATAGAAGATAGAGAAGAAGAGAAGACATTATAAAGCGTAAAAGCGTGATCCTCGCCATCATAGAAAGACCAGTGACCTACCACCCATCCAAGTGATCGCGGACCCCCCTCTTCAGATCGCTGAAGTCGGAATAACGAGGATGTCTCCCCGTAATAGGAATGCCAAGATAGGATAATCGATCAGCCTGAACAGGAATACCCATAATCTGAGAGATAGTCCCTATAGCTATAGGATTCATCCTCGGGCTGAAGCAGATCAAGGATTTAGCCAGATTAACTTTCTGACCAGAAGCCCGATAATAGGACTACAGGATGGATGCAAAAGTGGTAGCATTACAGATAGTAGCCTTTTCCAGGAGAATGCAATCATCGGCAAACATAAGATGGGAGATAGATGGCCCTTGGGACCCCACAGAGTAGGGGGCCAGATGATGTCCTTCCTGAGCTTGGGAAAGTGCCCGAGACAACGCATCAGTAGAGAGGATAAAGAGAAAAGGAGAAAGATGGCACCTCTGCCTCAACCTGACCTCAGAGTGAAAATATAGTTTTGATCCTTAAACTTCCATTCAAAATTTATTTTGGATCATAATCTTTTAGTTGTTATAGTTTAGTTTTTCATGTTTTAAGAATGCTGCATTCCTAACGTCTCCTTATATATGATCAAATCAAAATTGATGAAATAGTTGATGTGCCACCCTGATGAGATATATTATTAGCTATTTTATTCATTTTAACTGATTCAATATAACAAGACATCAGGGATACGGTATTCTTAAAACATAAAGAACTAAAGTCTAACAATTGAAAGTTCAAGAATCAAAATATATATAAATGAAAGTTTGAGGATCAAAAGTATATTTTAGCTCTTTTTTTTTCCGTATAAGTCCTACCACTGTATGATGAAAGGATCATGCTGCATCAGCCGTCACATAATTGAGGGACATAAATTGATCCTTGATATTGCTGGCGTTTATAACCCAAAAATGCAAGGAATAGTGGGTATAATTGCATTTCAGTTCTAAAGAAATTTAAAGATTTGTTGTGATGGCTTATTTGATTACTTTGAAGAAAAAAAAGACACATGAAATAGTGTTATGCAAAGTCCATGCAGTTTTCTTATGGGAGACCAACTTGACACATCTAACGATTTAATTAGACAAGTGACATGATAACTGAGCAAGAGATATTTTCTAAAAACATTAATATAAACTATCAAATCTGATTTAGCCCTTGATTAGTGCAAAACATGGTAGCAACATGAAAGATGCTAGCACGGTTGTACTCACTGATTAAACTTGCTAATCAATAGATAATAGCCCCTGTTGGGGGGTAAAATCGTCATTGCATTGATATTCGTGCAAGATGGCTAAGGCTGACCCCCTCCTTCCGGCTTCTTCCGGGCTTCCCTGGCTCGGCCTCTTCCGGGCCTCCGTAGCTCGGCTTCTTCCGGGCTTCCCTAGCTCGGCCTCTTCCGGGCTTCCGCAGCTCGGCCTCTTCCGGGCTTCCCTAGCTCGGCCTCTTCCGGGCCTCCGTAGCTCGGCTTCTTCCGGGCTTCCGCAGCTCGGCCTCTTCCGGGCTTCCCTAGCTCGGCCTCTTCCGGGCCTCCGTAGCTCGGCCTCTTCCGGGCTTCCCTAGCTCGGCCTCTTCCGGGCCTCCGTAGCTCGGCTTCTTTCGGGCTTCCGTAGCTCGGCCTCTTCCGGGCTTCCCTGGCTCGGCCTCTTCCGGGCCTCCGTAGCTCGGCTTCTTCCGGGCTTCCCTAGCTCGGCCTCTTCCGGGCTTCCGCAGCTCGGCCTCTTCCGGGCCTCCGTAGCTCGGCCTCTTCCGGGCTTCCCTAGCTCGGCCTCCTCCGGGCTTCCATAGCCTGCTGCTACCTAGCGATCCACGCCCCGACGTCCACCTCCGCGGAACCTGACGCGGGAGAGCTCAAGTCTACCCGAGCAGCACCCTGAGCAGGGAATCATGTTAAGACGTGGCCTAAGATCTATTGCAACCGCCCCAGGTCTACTCACCCAGATCCCAAGACATCGAGGGGCTCTCCCAGTCGTCGATCCCTTAACAGACAAGGCGTGGATTCTAACGGCCCCACAACGGCCTGATTCTGTCTACCCCCGTATCGTAACAGTCTCAGTACCTTCCAGAAGATGCTCAAGTCCCCAGGTGACAGTCTATAAATATCAGTTTGGCAGATTCCCTCAGGTACGCAACTCTTGACGCACAAAAAACTCTGGGGTTATTCCTCTCTCCCGGCAGCCCGTCGGTGCTCTGCCCTTACCGGAGCCTCCGATTGGCCGCCCCCCTGGAGAGGTCTCCCGGAGAGATCCACCTCCTCATTGTCTGGTTGATCGCCGATTCCTTCCCCACTGACTTGAGCGTCGGAGGGCCTTACGCGGAGGACCACCCCCGGCGTCCTTCCGCGTGTGGGCTTCCTGTTTTGCAGGTCCGCCGCACCCCACTCCCTGAGGACCGACCGCGCCCGAGTCGGAGGACGGATCCCGGCGGCAACAGATTGGCGCTAGAGGAAGGGCCTCAAGTCCCATTAAAACTTGAAAGAAGGAGACAAGGATCTTAATCCGGAGAAGAACCTCTCTGATGGCCAACCGGAAGAGAGGAGCAACCTCTGATGCTCAAGATCAGGTCGCCTCCCAGAGGCCTGATCCGACTGGCGCCACAGCGCCGCAACCCCCGCCTGTCGAGACTCCGTCGCCGCCTGCCATTCCGGTGACCCAGGATCAGTTTGCTACGCTGGTCCAACAAGTCCAGGCTCTCACCCACCTGGTCCAGGAGCGTCTTGCGCCTCCTCCTGCTTCACACCCCCAGAAAGAAACGGCGACTTCTTCTTCACCGGCAACCTCCTCCTCTGATCCGTGTGAATCAGCGGATCCCCCACATCGCCCCAGGGGGGACAAACCGGTCCCTCGAACCGGTTACGATAGAGATCTTCCCAGATCTCGGCGAGCCCGCTCCCTCTCTCCGGCAACGTCTCGCCATGATTCGACCATCCTTGCGGTTCTCTCGCCCGGCTGCTCCTCTCGCCGGCGAGGAGGAGATCCGCCGTCAGATCCAAGAAATGCGTCAGGAGCTGGACGCCGCCAAGCAGATCCACCTGCCTCAGCCCAAAGCAGAGCAGGGCATCCCTTTCTCTAAGGGGATCATGGAGGAAGTGATTCCCTCCCATGTCAAGCTGCCAACCGTCGAGCCCTATCACGGCTCCACTGATCCAGATGACCATCTCAGCAGCTTCCGGTCGATAATGATGTTCCATGGAGCATCTGATGCGATCCTCTGTCGGGCCTTTCCATCCACCCTCAGAGGATCCGCCCGAACCTGGTTCAACGCCCTGAAACCGGGTTCCATTGATTCATTCGATGAGCTGAGCCACCTTTTTATTGGCCAGTTCGTCAGCAGCCGCCGCCACCGACGGAGATCCGACTCCCTCTCCGAAGTCAAGCAAAGAGAGGGGGAGTCCTTGAGAAATTATCTTGGCCGTTTCAACAAGGCCATGTTGGAGGTGGACCACCTTAATCATGAGGTGGCCATGTCCGCCCTGGCGGGGGGAGTTTCAAAGGAGAGCGACTTCTATTTGGCAATGGAAGTCAGCTACCCCCCATGTCTGTCTGATATGATGGCCCTTGCGGACAAATACGCTCGGGTCGAGGAGTCGCGGAGAATGGCCCGCGCTGAGCAGGCAAGGAAGAAGCAAGAGCCCAAAGTTTCCGACAGACACCGCCCTGTCCGTTGGCCAAGTCCACCTCGCCGCCAAAGAGTCCCTCCGCCGCCGCCAAGGAATCGCTCCCGGAGTCCCCCTAGGCGATTCGATCGCTACACTCCGTTGACTGTGCCCCGGGCGCAAATCCTCATGGAGATAGAGCGCCAGCTTCCCCGACCGGTACCTCTCCGAGGGAACCCGACCCGAAGAGATCCTGCCAAGTACTGCCGCTACCACAGGGAGCATGGTCATGACACCGAAGAATGCTGGCAGCTGAAGAACGAGATCGAGAGATTGATTCGGCGGGGACGGTTGGACCAGTTCAGAAGAGCACCTGAGCCACCACAAGGAGGTGATCGCCAGCCCGAGCTCCCACAACTCCCTCCTCCACCAAATCCGCCCGTGGTTGGCCGCATCAACATGATTGAAGAGGCCGGCGGATCGGGCTGGGGGCAATGGTGATGCACCGGTGCCAAAGAAGGCGCGCACGGGCGAGCTTTCCTTTTCTGATGATGATCTTCTTGGGATACAGCTTCCCCATGAGGACGCACTTGTTGTATCCCTAAACTTGAACAATTATGATGTAAGCCGAATCCTGGTTGATAGTGGAAGCTCGGTAAACGTTTTGTACCTCGGTGTGTTTGCCAGGATGAGATTGCTCATGGAAAACCTTCGAGCCGTGGATTCCACCTTGATGGGATTCACCGGCGACGTCATCATCCCAGAAGGAATCGTCACCCTGACGGTCCGCGCAGGAACCTGGCCCCTTGTAACCGTTGTACAAGCCGACTTTCTAGTGACCGACCTCAGGTCCCCATACAATGCCATATTCGGCAGGCCCGGCTTGATGTCCCTCAAGGCGGTTGTCTCTATCCCACTATGTCTATGAAGTTTCCCACCGAGCAAGGAGTTGGAGTGGTTCGGGGAAGTCAGGCCATGGCTCGGCAATGTTTTGTCACGAGCCTTCAGTCCGGAATTCCCGAGGTTGACGGGCTAGACGCCCGCGAAGATTTCGCCGAGCAACGGGGGGAACCAGTGAAGAGCTGGAAGAAGTACCGCTGGACGAAGCTCGGCCCGATCGAACCACAAGGATCGGGTCGCTGCTCGAGGGAGAGCCTCGTCGCGAGCTGATCAGATTCCTCCGAAGCAACGCGGACATCTTCGCCTGGACCGCCTCCGACATGCCAGGAATTAGCCCCGAAGTCCTCGTCCATCGTCTCAATGTAGACGAGATGCACAGGCCCGTTAAGCAGAAGAAGAGAAGCTTCGCCCCAGAACGGCAAAAAGCCATTGAAGAGGAGGTCGACAAACTCATCAAAGCCAATTTTGTCCGAGAGGTGAACTACCCGAGTTGGTTGTCCAACGTCGTCATGGTGAAAAGTCGAATGGCAAATGGAGGATCTGCATCGACTTCACCGACCTCAACAAGGCATGCCCGAAGGACAGCTTCCCCCTCCCTCGGATCGACCAGCTTGTGGATGCCACCTCGGGCCACCAAATGCTGTCATTCATGGATGCCTATTCGGGCTACAATCAGATCCGGATGGCCCCCGAGGATGAAGAAAAGACCGCTTCATAACCGACCGAGGTACCTACTGTTACCGAGTTATGCCTTTCGGTCTTAAAAATGCAGGAGCGACCTACCAGCGCCTGGTCAACAAGGTGTTCAAGGAGCAAATCGGCCGGAACATGGAGGTGTATGTGGATGATATGCTGGTCAAAAGCAAGGAAGCGCTGCGGCATGTTGAGGACCTCGCGGAGAGCTTTGCCACGCTGCGCAAGTATGGAATGAAGCTCAACCCAACCAAGTGCGCCTTCGGCGTCAATTCTGGGAAATTCCTCGGCTTCATGGTCTCCCAGTGGGGTATCGAAGCTAACCCTCAGAAGATTCAAGCTCTCCAACAAATGGCGCCCCCGGCGTCTATTAAAGAGGTCCAGCGCCTGACCGGGAGAATAGCGGCCCTTAACCGCTTCGTGGCTCGGTCAGCCGAGAGATGCCTCCCCTTCTTCAAAACTCTCCGATCGGCCAAGAATTTCCAGTGGACTCCTGAGTGTCAGAAATCATTTCAAGATCTCAAGAAGTACCTCGGCTCGCCTCCACTTCTTAGTAGTCCGATCCCAGGGGAGACTCTGTTTCTGTACCTGGCCGTTTCTGAGGGCGCAGTCTGCTCGGTGCTAGTCAAGGAAGAAGCAAATCCAAAGGCCGATCTACTATGTGAGTAGGCTGCTCCGCGATGCAGAGACGAGGTACGCCAGGATTGAAAATAGTGCTGGCTTTGATCACCTCGGTCCGGAAGCTACGGCCTTATTTTCAAGCACATTCAGTGACGGTCCTAACCGATCAACCCATCAAGGCGGTGGTCCACCGTCCAGAAACATCGGGGAGGATGACCAAATGGGCCGTCGAACTAAGCGAGCATGACATACATTTTCAACCTCGCCCGGCCATCAAAGCCCAAGTACTGGCCGATTTCCTCCTCGAGTGCACCATCCCAGAAGACGGCTCTATCCCAAAAAGTCCCGAAGGACCAAAGCCTGAAGCTCGGTGGCTCCTTCACGTCGATGGGTCGTCCAATGCCCATCACTCCGGTGCGGGTCTAGTCCTCACCAGCCCAGAAGGAATGATCTTCGAATATGGCGTCCGATTCTCCTTCCCGGCTTCCAACAATGAAGCCGAGTACGAGGCCCTGTTAGCCGGTCTCCGGATCGCCCGCAACCTGAAGGTGGAAAAGCTTAGCGCCTTCACCGACTCTCAGCTGGTGGCCGGCCATGTGCGAGGGGAGTTTGAAGCCCGAGAACCCAACATGATCCGATATCTCCAAGAGGTGCGCGGCCTACTTCCTCACTTTGTCGAGTTTGAAATTATTCAAATTCCTAGATCGGAAAACGCCCGTGCCGACCTACTCTCCCGATTGGCAACCACGGAAACGATGGATGCTGAACAAAAATTCCATCTGGAGACTCTGGAGAAGCCGAGTATCGTGGAAGCCGACCGGGTGATGCAAATCGAGACCGAACCATCCTGGTTCGACCCTATCCTCAGCTATCTTAAAGAAGGGTCGCTCCCATCCGACCGAAGAGAGGCCAGGAAATTGAGCTGCAGGCGACCCACTATGTGTTGATTGACAGCCAGCTTTACAAGCGGTCTTTTTCTATGCCGCTGCTCAGATGCCTCCGCCCATCCGAGGCGAACTATGCTCTACGAGAGGTACATGAAGGGATCTGCGGCAACCATCTGGGAGGCCGGTCCCTATGCCACAAGGTGCTACGGCAAGGCTATTATTGGCCGACCATGCAGAAAGATGCGGACGATCTAGTCCGAGCCTGTGACGCCTGCCAGAGACATTCAAGCATCCAGAGGCTCCCCTCCGCCGAGCTGGTTTCTATATCCTCCGCCTGGCCCTTTGCCAAGTGGGGGATGGACATCCTCGGCCCATTCCCGCTGGTGACAGGACAGCGAAAATTCTTATTTGTCGCCATTGACTACTTCACCAAGTGGGTCGAAGCGGAAGCAGTTGCCCAAATCACCGAAGCCCGGGCCAGGACTTCGTGTGGAGGTCCATCGTCTGCCGTTTCGGCCTCCCCCACACCATAATCACCGATAACGGCAAGCAGTTCGACAATTCCAAGTTCCGCCAATTCTGCGAAGAGCATGGAATCCGTCACCACCTTACTTCGGTCGGCACCCACAAGCCAACGGAGCGGCCGAAGTGACCAACAGGACTCTCCTCCAAGGAATCAAAGCTCGCCTCTCAGAGCCCAAGGCAGGTGGGCGGATGAGCTGCACCATGTCTTATGGGCCTATCGCACCACTCCGAGAATCCCGACGGGCGAGACTCCGTTCCGAATGGCTTTTGGCACGGAGGCCGTCATCCCTGTGGAAGTGGGCCTCCCATCTTTGCGGGTGGAGAGTTACTCGGAAGAAGCCAGCAACGAGCAACTCCGCACCAACCTCGACTTGGTGGAGGAAGTCAGAGAGAAGGCCCGAATCAGGACGGCCGCCTATCAACAGAGGGTGGCTCGGTACCACGCCTCCAGGGTCAAGGGGAAAACCTTCCTACCTGGCGACCTCGTCCTCCGGAAAGCTTCTGTATCCAAACCGCTGGAGCAAGGAAAACTGGCGCCGAACTGGGAAGGCCCGTACCAAATCACGGAGATCATTGGGCCAGGAACCTACAAGCTGCAGGATCTCGATGGGAAATCCGTCCCCCGAACGTGGAACTCGGACAACCTCCGCAAATACTATCAATAGGGTATGTCCTTTACGCTTCGCCAGTTGTCTATTTTCCCACAACTTATTGTGTGAATCGGTTATACACCATATTGCCATAAATCGTAAAAGGAAATAGATGCTGCTTACCAATCCTCGGTACAACCGAGTTATCTGCTTGAACAGGAAAATCTCCGAACCTTGGCAGGGCCAAGTAAAATATTTCTCCGAACCTCGGCAGGGCCGAGCAACAAATCTCCGAACCTTGGCCCTAAAATATTTCTCCGAACCTCGGCAGGGCCGAGCAACAAATCTCCGAACCTTGGCAGGGCCAAGTAAAATATTTCTCCGAACCTTGGCAGGGCCAAGTAAAATATTTCTCCGAACCTCGGCAGGGCCGAGCAACAAATCTCCGAACCTTGGCAGGGCCAAGCAAAATATTTCTCCGAACCTCGGCAGGGCCGAGCAACAAATCTCCGAACCTTGGCAGGGCCAAGTAAAATATTTCTCCGAACCTCGGCAGGGCCGAGCAACAAATCTCCGAACCTTGGCAGGGCCAAGTAAAATATTTCTCCGAACCTCGGCAGGGCCGAGCAACAAATCTCCGAACCTTGGCAGGGCCAAGTAAAATATTTCTCCGAACCTCGGCAGGGCCGAGCAACAAATCTCCGAACCTTGGCAGGGCCAAGTAAAACGTTCCCCCGAACCTCGGCGGGACCGAGCGATAAATCTCCGAGCCATAACAAGGCAAGGTTGAGACCCCGACGAAAAGTCTAAACCTACAAGCCTCGACCAAGGTCGAGCGGCCCCCAAATAGTCCCCGAAGGACTTCACCCGGTTCGAAAACGGGTGATAAACGAAGACCATCGGCATTCGAAAAAACGCCACCACGGGTAGAATCCCACTAAAAAGCTATAAGGTCTCGTATAACCAGCCGATGGCCCCAGGCTGGGCCAGGAAACTCTCCCTAACAGCAGAGAGCCTTTGAGAGGCCCCCCTCCCTGCAACTCGTCACGCGGCATATCTACGATTAATATACAGAGCAATGGGACTAGACCGATGCCCAAGTCCGTCGAACGTATCAAGATAATCATTCTCAAGGAAGAAAAGAAATTCTTAAAGACGAGTCTATTTTCCATAAGAAGGAGCCATTACGAGGCACAAAAGATACGGAAAAACAAAAACAAGAACATGGGCGGGCAGAGGCCCTGAAGTCAGTTGCCCCCAGAAGCCAGCAACCCCTCCAGGCGTGCCGCCAGGTCAGCCACCTGCTGACGGAGAGACACGATCTCCTCCTCCTGCCGGCCCATTATCCGGCGTAAGGTTTCTGCCTCTCTGGCCGAGACGTCCAAGAGCTCTTCAGCGGTCCTTGCAAGACGCTCATTGATCGCCAAACCCGATGCAAGGGTCAGCCCGTCGACGATCACGGAGGTACTCCTCCCCTCCGAGTACGGCGGACCGCTGACAGAAGAACGTGAGTCGCTCGACGACCATGCCGGAGAGGCCATTCTTTTTCGGAGCTCAGACCGAGGGATGGCCAAAACCAATCCCCATCGGTCATTTTTATACCCGCCAAGAAGGCACCTCGATCGGCCGCACCGCGAGCACCGACCCACGAGGATTTGCCACGTGTCGACATTCCAATGCGTGAAGAATCCAAAGAGTCGCGCCCTAATTCCGAGTAAGATCAATAAGCGCGGAGGTTCCCCAGGCGAAACACTTTCCAATCTGTCGCCCCCTGCATTTAATGCATTTAGCGCTTCCCTAGGCTGCTCAATACGCCCCTCTTCCTCGGAAAGCGTGGAAGTCCGTCGTTCGGGCGATAAATTACCCTCTCGGAAAGAGCAGCATCGCCAGTAAAGGCATGACAGTACGCCGTCCGTTTCGCTCGAGCGCCCCCTCCATCGGGCGCCGCGCAGACCTGACGCCGTAGCCTGCGACGACGACTGATTCACTCCCTCCAAGCTGTCAGTTCTCCGAACCTCGGCAGGGCCGAGCTATCAGTTCTCCGAACCTCGGCAGGGCCGAGCTATCAGTTCTCCGAACCTCGGCAGGGCCGAGTTACGAAATCCTTCGAACCTTGGCAGACCCAAGTAAAACGTTCCCCGAAACTCGGCTATCTCGAGTGACTAAATCCTTAAACCATGACAAGAAGGGGTGCAGACTCCCCGAACTTCGGCCAGAGCCGACTCACGATGCTCCGAGCTCCGACAAAAGCGGAGCACAAAATACCAGACTCCTGACTTAAGCAAGGAGTGTATTTCGCCGAGCGATCTCTGCACCGCCGACCTCAATTAGTTCGGGCGTCATGAGATCCTCGTCTAAGGGCGAGCGGGACACTTTTAGGCCCCAAAGTATAACTCTCTTTATTGCCCATCATGAGTTCGGCACAAGAAAAGACAGATTGAGAAACAGGGTATAACTCTCTTTATTGCCCATCATGATCAATTACAAATGCCTCATAGGCGTTACAAAAGCATTGAAATGCATAAAATAAAGGCAAATACAAAACTCGGGCAACTGCTCCGAGGCAGGCCTAGACAACTACGATGTTCCAACATCCGGATCGAGAAATCATGCAAACCAAGAAATGACCGATCCACCTGGGCAGGATGAATTAAAAGACCCAGGGGGAAGCATGGCCCGCGGGTGCTGATTCTGAGGATCCCAAAGGCCCAATCCACTCCCCTAGAAGGGAGTGCTGAACCGCGGGCCGCCACCCAGTCGAGGGAACCGGGGACCACCCGAACCCGGTTGCTCCCATCTTCTCCCTCCCGTGGCAAGGATTCCCCTCAGGGAAGGCGCGGGAACCCAAGCCAGCGAAATAGGGAGAGCCTGCGCGTGCTACGGAGGTGTCCATACACCTCCTGACCTGCATCCCCCGCAGCAGGAGCCGCAGACCACAACGGAAGCGCATATGTGCGCTCTCCGTATGATCTCTGCCCCCTCCATGTGCGCTCTCCATATGGTCTCCGAGACTCGTCCCCTAAGGATGAGCCATCCTTTAGCTGCTCCCCGGTCACCCCAGCTATCCGGCGGCAAGGAGCCCATGAGAGGAAAAGTCGATCCTTCCACTCGTAGCAACAGAGGAACGGGTGTGGTAAAAATTCCAACGAGAAAGAAACTTTGGGGATATCCAGATGAGACGCCTCTTTTCCCTTTTTATAGACAGAAGAGATGCGGGACGAGCCATCAGAGCTGTGAGTCCCGAGATTCAAACACCTGTCCCACGTCTCCACATGGCCTCTCACGATAAATGCAGCACCCCACTGCACGCCAAACTCACCGCCTGAACCAGGACGCGTACGGAGATCCCTTCCTGATCCCGGATCGCAGTCATTAAGTGCAGGAAAATCGTCCGCTGACGCTTCGAAAATCGGCGGGCTCAGAAAATCGTCCTTTGAAAGGGTACTATCCAATAGTGGACGGTTGCGTGCGCATCGCAACGAGGTGACCTGCATGGGAAAGGAGCACCTTCCGGAAAGCTCTGATACAGCTTTATACCCCCACTCTGCCGTATCTCCACTTATAGTAAAGAAAAACCGAATTGCCTGCGGGATGGCAGAACGCTGGCAGGATGGCAGGGAGCGCGAAAACCTATTTCATCCGTCGGCCCCAGCCGACCCATCTTTGTCCGTCGGCCCAAGCCGACCTATTTCGTCCGTCGGCCCCAGCCGACCCATCTTTGTCCGTCGGCCCAAGCCGACCTATTTCGTCCGTCGGCCCCAGCCGACCCATCTTTGTCCGTCGGCCCAAGCCGACCTATTTCATCCGTCGGCCCCAGCCGACCCATCTTTGTCCGTCGGCCCAAGCCGACCTATTTCATTCGTCGGCCCCAGCCGACCCATCTTTGTCCGTCGATCCAAGCCGACCTATTTCGTCCGTCGGCCCCAGCCGACCCATCTTTGTCCGTCGGCCCAAGCCGACCTATTTTGTCCGTCGGCCCCAGCCGACCCATCTTTGTCCGTCGGCCCAAGCCGACCTATTTCATTCGTCGGCCCCAGCCGACCCATCTTTGTTCGTCGGCCCAAGCCGACCTATTTCATCCGTCGGCCCCAGCCGACCCATCTTTGTCCGTCGGCCCAAGCCGACCTATTTCATTCGTCGGCCCCAGCCAACCCATCTTTGTCCGTCGGCCCAAGCCGACCTATTTCATCCGTCGGCCCCTTCCGACCCATTTTTGTCCGTCGGCCCCAGCCGACCCGTGATATCCGCCGGCCACAGCCGACCCATGTCGTATGTCGGTCCTAGCCGACCTAACTTGCCTCAACCGACCGACCTTGTTCGTCGGTCCAGACCGACCTATTTTTGTCTGTCACTCCAGACCGGCCCATTTTACCGACCGACCCGAGCCAATACGTTTTCCTGGTCTCAAATTAAGGATGTCCCAAAGATATCAACGGGCCATGGGTCGTTCACGATCGAGGCGACACTAGACAACGACAAAGTCACGGAAGAAAAACACTTAGATAAAAACAGGAAACCCCTTTACTGCGAAATGTCAAATGTTTAAAAGGGGAAGATACAGGAGCGGCCCCTAAGAGCCAGGAGCCCCACCGGCTTGGGGAATGCCCTCAGCCACGTCTGCAGGTGCATGGCTAGGCTCGCCCTTCTCTGATGTTTTCACCCCCTCTGTAACGGTTTGTGACTGTCCCTCGGAGGCTACGGCTTTGCTGGGACCAGGGGCGCCGCCAAGCTCGGCGTCAGAAACATCGACATATTCATCTTCATCTTCTTCTTCTGCGGACTCGCCGTCTTCGAAGCCTTCGACGCTCAGAAAAGAAAGGTCCCACTCCGGGTGCCCGCTAAGTATCCTCTGCTTACACTCTTCCATCCCGTAACGGAATGCGTCTACGTTCATAGCATCTTGCCTCCCCTGAAGAATGGCGAGCTGCGTGTTGGCCTCAGTGGCCCGTTTCTCGGCCTCAGCCACCTGGGCCTCCAGGATGGTGTTTTGCCCCTCGAGCTCGCTAGACCGTATCTCGAGCTCCGAGCTCCTGCTGCGAGCGGACTCAAACGCACTTTGGAGAGCCTGAATCTCCGACCCCATCCTCGCCATCTGGAAAAGTCAAGGACAATCGGCATCACAGGGAACCAATAGAAAAATGAGGGGGGTGAAATAAAAGCATACCTCCCCCTCTCGCCTGGCCAACCTTCCGGCCAGCTCCTCAGCCTCACTCCGGGCCCTCGTCCTGTCAGCGCCGACCGACTCCACCCTCTCTTGTAGGGTACTGATCTTCGATCGTCCGGCTTCAATCTCCCCGTGAGCTTGCGATAACTCGCCATTCACTCGACTCATTATTCCTTGTTGCCACTTCGCGTTCTCCTTCAATTCAGCGATTTCGTCATTACGCCTTTTCAGTTTCTCCTCCACCTCGCCCAACATTCTCGTCAGGCGTTTTCTTTCATCGTCGGCCTCTCTCCTCAACCGGCTCAAACTCTCGCCGCGTTCCCGCCGCATCGCCGTCATCTCCGCGGAATGTTTCGATTTGATCTTGGCCAACTCCAAGCACGCGTCATCGTTCTTCGCTAGGAGTCCCTCTAACTCCTCCACCCTGCGTTTCTGCTTGAGCGCCTCGTCCACAGCAGCCTGGTGTGCCACCCTGGCCGCCTTCGAGCTCCTATCCATCGTGTCCATGAGCTCCACGAACTGCTCAGACGTTTTCAGCCGCGACTGGAGCTCGACATTCTCCCTCCGGGCCTGGACGCTGGCCCCTGTCGCCAGACTCAAGCGCCAGCAAATTGTCCGAGAAAGCAAAACCCCCTGCAAAGGCAAAAATTGAGTAAGCGCCCACAACGGAATCCATCGGCTAACATCTGACACGCTGGGAAAATGACTCACCTTCGAAGCATAGTCCCGGGTCATCTTTATCAAAGTCGTATTATCTATGGCGGGGAGGAGATGAATACCCTCAGCTGCACCTTGCTGCCCGAACGCAGCATCTATCAACCCCCGGTCAGCAAACTCGTCCGTCGATGGACCCGCACCCGGATGCAGGACCGACCTTATCATGGCGGAAAACGCCTCGTCAATGCTAGCCTCCAAGCTGCTGGGTTGACCGACCCCACCTGAGGGACCGGCCTGGACGACCCCCAGCTGAGTAGCCTGCAGCCTCCCAGCCTCTTCCGTCAGGGCCCTGGCTTGAGCCTCTTCAGATAGCTCGGCCAGCCCAAGCGCCAGCCTCCCCAAAATCTTCCTCGAGGGGGCCCCGATCGTGGGATCCCCACTTTGTTGCACTCCCTCCACCGGTGCGTCCTCTCCAGTCGCCGCCGTCTGCGCCCCCTCCGCGGGCTGCCCCGAGGTCTCGGTCTGAACCGCCTCTTGACCCATCGAAGACGGCCCAGCCTCGCTGCTACCAGACTCCCCTAGCGGATAGGCCAAGCGGGGGCTCCTCCCAAACTTCCTCCGCTGCGGCTGTCTCCTCCCCCTCTCCCGCTGGAACCAGTGGCGACCCCACGGGGGCAATGGACCCCTCTGCTATGACCGCCTCCACTGGACCCGCCGCGAGTTCCTCCTTCAAGGGAGGCACGGTCGGATGAGCCAGCGGAGCCTCATCCGAACTATCTGAAATCTCCAACACAAGAGGTTCGGGCGCTACGGCCGCCCTCCCCGGATCCTCTCTCGCCCCAGGCGCCTCTGTAGCGACTGCTCCAACGCCCGGCGGGCTCCTCGCGGATGTATGACCCCTCTTTTTGGGTCGACCGCTGTCCGCTCCACTACCTTCCCCGGGACGCTTCCCTCTCTTCCTCTTGGAGAGGCTCGATAACGCCAACCTTGTGGCTGTCAAACCGGAGTTCACACACTCAAACCCAAGCGCAGTAACCGGGAAAAATACGCAGCGCGAAAAGAAACTCACCTTGAGGATCCAAAGGGCTGAGCCCGGCTGCAAAGAGAGCTCCCTTCGATAACAGGTCGTTAGCCAAAAACGTCTGTCCGTTACGAAGGACATCCAGGTCCCTCTCCTCCTGCGCCGATAAGGCCGGATGCGTCTCCGCATCCCTCGCAACTTCCCCCCATCGCCGAGGGAAATCGGAACCGATGTTCCCCTCCGCGATCACAAATCGGCTCTTCCACCCCTTGATGGAAGAAGGCTTATCCGCAATAACATTAAAGGACCTTCGGGGCCCGATGGAGGTCCACTCCGATTTCCTCCCGGGAGTTAGGTGGTAACAGGTGCGAAAAAGGGGGAGAGTCGCAGCAATTTGGATCTGGTGACACATCGAGATAAATCCGACGATGTTCCGCCAACTATTTGGAGCCACCATCGATGGACAGATGTTGTAGTGGGTCATGATCTCTTTCACCAAAGGATGAAGAGGAAAACGAAGACCCGCCTTAAAACTGTCCTCATAGACAAATACTCCAGACTCCAATCCCCGGGTAACCCTATCTTCAAGTCCCGGCACCCGCAAAACCACATCCATGGGCAGACCATACCTTTGGTGAATCCTCCCCAAATCTTCAGCGACGATTTCTGAGGCCACGTCTTCAGGGCTCATCGCCATCTCGGTTGAAGGAAGTCCTGGGCGAAAACGGTGAACGCTAAAGAGGATGAGAGGCCAATGCTCTTCTGAAAACAAGGTAAGAAGACGCCGCAAACACGCACACTTGTGCGTATATATACACGCAGGGCAGCTGTCACTTCCCTTCTCCGCCAAAGAACTGCCCTGGAGAGGCGGAACATCCCATTCGAGGCGTCCGGGATCGCCTCGACATACCCCCATATCGATCGGGATTCACGGTACGGCACAATCTCAACCGTCGCTAGTGAAGAAGCCTTACCTCCGGAGGTACGATGGCCCTATCGCATTAATTAAGGCATCATTGCACGGGTTGTTTAAGCCAAAACGTCCCGTCGAGGCACGCCACTTGAGGTTATACTCTCTACGCCCGAACCTGCGCTTCGAACTAGGGAGTGGGGGGCATGTGTTGGGGGGTAAAATCGTCATTGCATTGATATCCATGCAAGATGGCTAAGGCTGACCCCCTCCTTCCAGCTTCTTTCGGGCTTCCCTGGCTCGGCCTCTTCCGGGCCTCCGTAGCTCGGCTTCTTCCGGGCTTCCCTAGCTCGGCCTCTTCCGGGCTTCCGCAGCTCGGCCTCTTCCGGGCTTCCCTAGCTCGGCCTCTTCCGGGCCTCCGTAGCTCGGCTTCTTCCGGGCTTCCCTAGCTCGGCCTCTTCCGGGCTTCCGCAGCTCGGCCTCTTCCGGGCTTCCCTAGCTCGGCCTCTTCCGGGCCTCCGTAGCTCGGCCTCTTCCGGGCTTCCCTAGCTCGGCCTCTTCCGGGCCTCCGTAGCTCGGCTTCTTCTGGGCTTCCGTAGCTCGGCCTCTTTCGGGCTTCCCTGGCTCGGCCTCTTCCGGGCCTCCGTAGCTCGGCTTCTTCCGGGCTTCCCTAGCTCGGCCTCTTCCGGGCTTCCGCAGCTCGGCCTCTTCCGGGCCTCCGTAGCTCGGCCTCTTCTGGGCTTCCCTAGCTCGGCCTCCTCCGGGCTTCCATAGCCTGCTGCTACCTAGCGATCCACGCCCCGACGTCCACCTCCGCGGAACCTGACGCGGGAGAGCTCAAGTCTACCCGAGCAGCACCCTGAGCAGGGAATCATGTTAAGACGTGGCCTAAGATCTATTGCAACCGCCCCAGGTCTACTCACCCAGATCCCAAGACATCGAGGGGCTCTCCCAGTCGTCGATCCCTTAACAGACAAGGTGTGGATTCTAACGGCCCCACAACAGCCTGATTCTGTCTACCCCCGTATCGTAACAGTCTCAGTACCTTCCAGAAGATGCTCAAGTCCCCAGGTGACAGTCTATAAATATCAGTTTGGCAGATTCCCTCAGGTACGCAACTCTTGACGCACAAAAAACTCTGAGGTTATTCCTCTCTCCCGGCAGCCCGTCGGTGCTCTGCCCTTACCGGAGCCTCCGATTGGCCGCCCCCCTGGAGAGGTCTCCCGGAGAGATCCACCTCCTCATTGTCTGGTTGATCGCCGATTCCTTCCCCACTGACTTGAGCGTCGGAGGGCCTTCCGCGGAGGACCACCCCCGGCGTCCTTCCGCGTGTGGGCTTCCTGTTTTGCAGGTCCGCCGCACCCCACTCCCTGAGGACCGACCGCGCCCGAGTCGGAGGACGGATCCCGGCGGCAACAGCCCCAAAACTCATTTGCCCGGTGTGCCTCATCCATTGGGAGTCCACCAGGTAGCTCTGCTGGAGCCGTGGACCATGTTTTGCCATTCAAGACATCATTAGACAAGAACATGATATGATTGTGAAAATTTTGATGTTAATGAACTAGAGAGAGAGAGAGAGAGAGAGAGAGAGAGACCTATTTTATTTGAGTCAAAAAGAACTTGATGGCTTCTATTGGTATTGTTGGCCGATGACCTGGATTTAGGGCTAAAAATGGATCAAATACGGATCGTATAGTAGTATATTTATATTTGTATCCATATTTTTTAATAGATATGAATATGGATACGGATACTAAACAGATATTAAAATTCATTTCCACATTTGTTTTAAACGAATACAGATACAAATCGGATATCAAGCATATCCGTATTTATCATATAGGATACGGATATGGATACACAAACCCGAGTCTCTCTTTTACCTAGGCTTTCTGAAATCCTCACTGTACATGCTTGCATATCATCCAATCATTTCTCTCTTAATGTATTTAATTGGAACAAAAACATTGAAATTTACTTTGATGCGATTACTAGGGTAAAATTGAAAACAAAGGATAAAGATATAATTTTTTGATTAGATATTCGAATTCATATCCGTATCCGATTAATTTTTTGATTAGATATCTAAATCTATATCTGATTAATTTTTGTATTAGATATCTGAATCCATATCCGTATCCGATTAATTTTTTGATATCTTTTTGATTAGATATCCGAATCCGTATCCGATTAATTTTTTGATTAGATATCTAAATCCGTATCCGTATCCAATTAATTTTTTTGATATCTTTTTGATTAGATATACGAATCCATATCCGTATCCGATTAATTTTTTGATTAGATATCCGAATTCGTATCCAGATCCGATTGGACTGAAAAATAAATATTTGAATATAATATAATTCAAATACGGATACGGATGCTGTCGGAGTTTATCCCATTCATTTTTAGTCCTACCTGGATTTAATCATGCCACATACACTGTAGCGCTTGGGCCAGTTTTGAAAACAGACTCATTAGATATGTTCCTTTGAACGGATAAGAAGGAACTCTCTCTTGTAAGACCTCTGCATTCATCGTCAATGAGAGAACAATAGTTTGAGCATGGATTAAGAAGGAAACTCCGATATTCTTCCTTTGCTTGGTGATATTGGCGTACGAGAAGTCGTAATTATAAAAGAAAAGTCCTCGATCGATCCATATTATAAAAGTAAAGTCATAATCAAACTATCAAAGTACTCTTGTCTCCCTAATAAGTATATTTGATGCAGCAAAAGAAAGAATATTAATGGCTTCTGTTGGTATTTTTCACATCAAACCTACAATATGATCCTCTGGGCCACACCCAGAACAACTATGGAAATGAATGCCATGACCTGGAAACCAAAAAGCCTGAGGGATATTTGATTGAACGCACCAAATGAGAGAGACCCTCAAAACTTTTCAAGGCTTTGATAATAGGACAGCTAACTACTACCAAAACCAAGAAGAAAAAGGCAAGAAGGGCAGTCTAGCAGTGGAAGGGTAAATTCACCACCTTTTTCACGTTACAATCATCTGGATTCCAAGTACAGCACATAAAATCTCAAACTAAAGAGTATTCAAACATGCTTGTCACGTATTGCATCATAATTTCAAATGTACTCATGATGGTATATATGTTCCTTTCTTTCGCTGTTTCTTCTTTTTGGTAAGAAAATCTTTCTTGAAAGTGTGATGTTGAAAGATCTTTTTAGAGATATATATATATTTCCAGACTACCATGCTTAAGAAAGATGTTTGCAAATACTCTCCACAAAATGATTAACAAACAAAAACACTGCATGACATCAAAGTTTGGCTCCATGTTATGGATTTCTGAGATCATGAGACAGATAATTTTTAAGAAGAGTTCTTCAAAGACAAGGTAATAAAAGTTTTGCCAATTTGTTAAAGCTTGGCTTGTAGACTGATTTCTTTACCATCAATTAAGGTTCAAGTCTTTGGCTACACTTCTTCATTGACCAATTTTTATCACTAGTGCTCACTCCTCATGTCATGGTCCGCTATGAATGTTTGTTATGGAAGCAGCCAGCGTTGAAAGTGACTGAGCCTTTTGGAGAATGATTTTCTCTGGCTTCTCCTTCTGAAAGACATTTGTTCCAGACTTTATTCTTTGTCAAGGAACCATAAGACCAATGAGGGATGACGAGTTAGGGGACCAAACCTTCAACTGATAGAAAAATGGAGTAAATCAAAAGGCTCCTCAAATTTGAGGCATCTTTACGTGCTTGTGAATTCTTAAAAATGGATTATGATGTAGAAATAAATCAAAATAAATGATGGGTTTATCTTGCTAGGAAAGAAACAATGATGCTTATGAGGTGATAAAGGTTGTCCATGGGGTCTTCAATTAGGTTCAAAGTCTCTCTCTCTAGTTATAGATAATTTCCATACATACAATGGCACGGTTCCACCATGTTACCTGTGGATAAGTGATTAGCTTACTTCACTTTCTCCTTGCCTATTTATATGTTTTATTTTATTTTATTTTTTATAGCATGCATGTCTGTCCTAGAAAATGCCAGGTTACCAAATCATCCCAGATGGAAGGTTGGTTAACTCGAATTATATTATTTCAATATTTATCTAAAGATTTTTTTTTAAATATTTTTATCACAAAGTTGATAGTTGTCACCTCACTAAGATATTTATAAAATATTACTTAACTTAGGCTAAGGTCATGGAGTCCAATCTTTCTCTTAGGCTCAGTAAGGTCATGGAGTCCCATCTTTCTTGCTGCAAATCTTCTTAATTTCCAACATCAACATTGTTTTAAATAACAACATTATAGCATTTTAATGGCCATTATAATAAATTGGGACACCCCTAATCATTATAAAATAATATAATCATTATTTTTTGTTGTTTCTTGGACTGTTATAAAATGATGGATACTATTTTTTTCTAGTACTTCATTTCAACAAAATAATATTTATTTTAAATTTCAAAATTTCCTTCAAAAATAATGCTATGGTCCAAACATATATCATTTTATCTAGCAAAAAGAAGAAAAAAATAACATTAATTTTCCATTATCTCCAATCATAACACTTTAATAACAATCATTATTTCAATGATCGTCTTAATATTAAAATTTAAAGTTACCTTTTGAGAGGCATGATAGTTGTTATAACCATTGGTCGTTCAAAGCTAGACTCCTAGCATAAGATTGGACCTCAATCTCAAAATCAACAAGGCATTCATAGTCCCAAAAGTCATCTATGTGTGGTTAATCCCAAAAATTATGATCCGAATATAAAACTAGATCGGACCAAGATGAGTAAGCATAATCCAATCCAATCCATTTAGCGGGTCGGATCAACTAACCAAATAATGGTAGCCTGAATGGTATCAGGAGCATGAAATATACCAGCCAAGACACCAATTATGTGCCCATGGAACAGACCTATAGCCTAAAGAGAAAGCCACTAAGTACCACAAGGAATTGGTCCACTGTCCCTTGTCACAAAAACCAGGCCAGATTGAAGGGAGCCTCAGGAGGCAAGCAGTGGAGTGGGATTTGAACCCAAGAGATGGGGAGACAAAGGATTCCTTATGGGCATATAGTCCTCAGCAAGTGCACTGGCAGACCTCACCGTTCGAGTGGGGTTGAGGATGATATTCTTGACATAACATTGGGTTATGGTCACAAATTCAGCATTCAACATAATGGGAAACTTACAGTAAGACCTTAAATTTGATCGGTTTGCGCATTGATTTCAAAAGAAAAGAAATTTCCTTGAAGATCTTAAAACTTTTGTTTTGGCCTACAACAACTCATTTCATTCATCTAACTCTTATGAAACCAATGTGCAAATCATAGTGATTTTGCTTCCATTCGGAGTTCGAAACCAAGTTTGAAAGATAAGCTTACTCTTATCGAAAAATTCACTATCATATGAATATGACATGGTAACATCTTACGATGAAAATGATCGAAGAGAATCTTTATGTACTAAAATAAAAATTTTAGGATTTTTAAACTTTTTTGTTTTGAAATTAATGTGCAAATCAATCAAACTTAAGGGGTCTTCTTGTAATTTTCTCTAGAGATAAAGGTAAATATTTTGAAAAAAAAATGCAATTTTTAACATATTTTGCATCCTTATGTTCTTAAAAATAAGTGTAGGAGAGACAATAGCAACAAATGTTAACAAAAATATCACCATCAACAAAATATATGGTGTCATTAATTTGTAATGCAAATATAGGTCATAAATAACTTGTCAATTAATCATAAATTAATGTATAATTTGAGAGTAACCGAATAGTTTTGGATTGAATTGTGACTGGAGAATCATCCAAAGAATTGTGAACCCAGGAGGAAGACCAAGAATTCAGGATTTTTTCAATAATTCAGAGAATATTGTTAACAAGCTGCAGTTTGTGAGCTTTCTAAAACTTGCCAAGCCGAGTAAACAACTTCAGTTTTCAACTGGAGGTCATATCCTGAACTCAACAATGAAAGCATACCCTGGGGGTTGTCTTACCATAGAATTAGTGAACAAACTAATCAATGGGTGACAAAGGCTGAACACTTTGCACCTGGTCTGGAGTAAAGCATGGTTGTTGTCCTTGTTGTCCAGGGCACCCATGGGACAGGGTCCCTGACCTAAATCTCTTGGCATGGAGGAGATAGGAGACACTCCATGCTGCCTTCCATAAGAAAGGCTGGATCCTAGGGTGGGCCTCCACCTTCCAAAGACTCCTAATTGATGGCAGTTAGCTGGTAAGTGGTTTGGGTTTTGGCTTTGTGGACATTAAAACATTTTTTTTTTGTACAAACGGGCGATCACACTAGTCAAGTGCGATTCAACCTAGATAGATCAGAGTACAAAATTTGCTGCAAAAGAGAAGGACATAGATCGCCCGGCCTCTAAGTCCATGATCCAGCATGCTGCGCCACAAAAGTAGCCACCCAGTCCGCTGCCGAATTGGCTTCGCGGTAAACATGACGGATCTGGGCACCATCCACCTCCCGCAGGATAGTTCAAATATCTCAGAAAATCGGATTATTAAAACCCGGAGGGCAAGTCTCCTTCTTTAGCCAAGAGATGACCAACATAGAATCACCCTCAATGAAAAGCCTCTGAGCCTGAAGAATCCAAGCAACATAAGAAATACCCGTCCAGGCCGCATAAAGCTCGGTCATGGGAACAGAGGAGTCGAGAGTTCCAAAACCTCCCGCTGCCAATAAGTCACCATGAGGACCATGGATAATGAAACCAAAACCAGCAGCTCTACCACGAACACTCCATCAAAGTTGATTTTGACAAACCCTGGAGGGGGGGCTCCCACGAGATGCAAACCGTATGTCGGCTCGCTGCCGAAGCAGCAGGGGATCCCCAGAGGTCAGAGTTGTCAGAATCAATACAGGAATAATCCACAACCAACAATCTAATCTTCCTCACAATCTTGTGAGGAGAAATAGCACCATCAGAGAAAATGAGCTGATTTCTGAACAACCAAATCTGATAAGCCGTGACAGCCCAAAGACCTTTCTTCTGCTGAGAACCCTTCCGAAGATCAAGAAGGAAAGAGGAGCGCAAGGAGCCCGAGATATCCTGTCTAATAGAATAGCCAATCATATTCCAGACACATCTAGCTCTAGGACAGGCGAAAATAGCATGGTCAGACGATTCCTCTTCCAGACTACATAAAGGACAGGTCGGCTAGATAGGAAGACCCCTCCGAGATAGAGGACCGCAGTTGGGAGATAGTCTCACAGAAGCTTCCAGATAAATAGTTGAACCTTGGGAATGATAGGAAGCTTCCAAATCCACGCAGCATCCTTCGATCGCTGGGGTTGGGGCCTAAACAACTTCATCAGATCCTTAGAGGGGGCCTTAGAGAGACAGGATCTCTGCCAGAGCCTGGAATCAGATAACCGGCAAGGAGTAAGGGGCATCGAGAGAATCCATCGAGATAGTTCTACACCAAAGAATCTCATCACCGAAGGGACATGCCAGGCAGGGGATTTGAGGAAATCAAATCCTTAACCTTTAAACAGGCAGGGGCATCAATGCTAATAAAGGAGGGCCACCGAGAAAGAGGAAGCTCAGAAATTCAGGTATCCTGAATAACATCAATCAGTGATCCATCACCAATCATCCACGAAATATGATCTGAAATAGCCTGACCATAACGGCAAACCTCCTTCCAAAAGGAGGAACATCCCTGAGGCGGTAAAATGTGCGAGACTGACAACCAGTCATCATACCTCGCACGCATCAGAGAGCTCCACAAGCAATGCGGCTCCAGAAGGAATCTCGATGCATGTCTGGCTAGAAGGGCATGACGTCTAACAATTAGGGACTGGATCTCGAGACCACCCTCAATGATAGGCATACATATACTGTCCCAAGATAGGAGGTGAATACCATGACCTTCTTGCATAAGTCCATAGAAAATCTCAAAAACATCGCTCAATCCTCCTCAAGCAAGTAATCGGAATAGCAGCATTTGATAGAAGGTACAAGGGAAGGGAGGAAAGAACTGAACGAATAATGATAACCCTTGCCATCATCAAAAGGCCTGTGACCTGCCATCCCTCGATGCGTTGGTGAACCCGCCTCTCAATCTCAACAAAATTAGAACAATGGGGCCGTCTCCCGTAATAGGGATCCCCAAATACATCAGCCTGTCAGTCTGAGAAGTTATACCCGACAGATTGATAATGGCTTCCCTGATTTTTCTAGAAGTCTTCAGGCTAAAACATATGGAAGACTTTAGAAAATTAACCTTCTGACCCAAAGCCTGACAGTAATGCTGAATAATTGAATGAAAAGAAGCCGCATTATCAATAGAAGCCTGGCCCAGAATGATACAATATCAGCAAAAAGAAAATGAGAAACAAGAGGCCCCCAGACCCGGCCATAAATGGGACAATCTGCCTATCTAACTGTGCCTGACATAAAGCACGAGAAAGGTCATCCGCTGCTAGGATAAACAACAAAGAAGATAAAGGACATCCATGCCGAAGTCCCATAAAAGAGCGAAAGAACTCAGTCGGGCTCCCATTGACGATCAGCGAAAAGGAAGGCCTTTGAATGCAAGCCATAATCCACTCAATAAATAGCCCATCAAACCCAAACTCCAGAAGAGAGCGCTGCAAGAAGGCCCAACTTAGTCTATCATAAGCACGCTCTATATCAAGCTTCACAGCCATAAGACAACGACTGGCCGGAGCTCTCTGAAGATCATGCATAAACTCCTGAGCTATAAGAACATTGTCAGAAATGGAACGCCCTCTAATAAAAGCCCCATGTTCAACATATATGAGACGAGGGATCACCAGATAGAGGCGGCGGACTAAAAGATGAGCACAAACCTTATAGAGGGTAGTGCAAAGACTGATAGGCCGAAAGTGCTGCGGGAGGGAAGCATCAATACGCTTGGGCACCAAAGTAATAAATGTCTGATTCCACTCTGAAGGAATGTGATGAGCTTGGAAAACATCCTGAATAGCCTGAACCACCTCTTGCCCGACAATATCCCAGTAGTGACGATAAAAGAAGGGCGAAAAACCATCAGGGCCAGGAGCCTTGTCCGGACCAAGCTCCCAAAGGGCCAACCTAATCACCTCCGCAAAAATTGACTTGACAAGCATACTATTATCCAAGGAAGAAACATTCCTAGAAGCCGGAACTTGAACAACCGGGCCCCCATCACCAGTAGACTCAGCCCATCTGGACTGGAAAAAGTGGAGAAGCAAGTCCCTGATAGTGTGGATGTCCTCCTGAATGTGCCCTTCATCATCAACTAACCTTCGAATCCTAGTAGCCGCATGCCACTTCAGAGTAGCCTGATGAAAGAATCTAGTGTTACGATCCCCATCACAAATCCATTGAAACTTGGACCTTTGCCACCAGTACACTTCCTGTTGCCGAAGAAGGGAGTGATGACGAGCAAGCAAATCCCTAAGAGAGGAGAGGTCTGAATCTACCAGAAAACCTTCCTGATCCTTCTTAGCCTGCAAAATACTAATATCATCTTTGACCTTTTCAACTTGTCTGACCAGATCCCCCACCTCCAGCCTATTCCATATGAACAACCTATGTCTCGCCATCTTAAGACGATGCGATAACCGATAAACATCATTACCCCTGACTGGAATATGCCAGATCTGAGAAATGATAGAACGAGCAGTAGAATGGCCAGTCCAAAACTTTTCAAATCTAAATTGTTTATGTAGATGCTGATTATCCTTAGTGGAAATCAAAATGGGGTAGTGATCAGATGCAATCCTAGGGAGGTGAGATTGTTACACCAAGTGAATTGGGGACCAGAAAACCCCAAATCCAACAGCCCAGAAGAACCAATAAAGGATCTAAATTCAGTGATATCAGCTGAGGCAGTAACCCGTCTTCCCCCACGTTTTTCATTAGCCGCAGTGATACAGTTGAAATCTTCAGCAATAATAGATGGAATACCTTGCACAAGGAGAGAAAGCAGTTCGGACCAAAGAACCCTTCTCTCCCGATAGTCTGTACTAGCGTAAACAACCGATAGAAGCCATGGGTTAGAAGCCCCCTCGAAAATCATAAGGCCAATCTGCTGGTTACAGTGATGGAAAGCATCAATTGTAGCAACCGAGTCATGCCACATAGCCAACATTCCCCCCGATAACCCTTCAGCCTCCACCGCATAGGAGGACCAAGATCGGGCAATCTACCTACGAAACCGGGCTAGACTATCACCTGACATCCTGGTTTTCAAGAGGACACAAATGTCAAAATTATGTAACTGTAATAATCTACTAAAAGAGGATCGAAATGAAGGCTTTCGAGCTCCTCTGACGTTCCAAAGTAAAATCTTCATTTACAAACTGGAGGAGGCTGAGACCCACCCTGGTCCTCCATCATAATGCTATCAGCAGGTTCCCCATTCAACATGAAGCCTTCATCAGACATTGGTAAAGGACATGCCAGCTGACCTTTCGAACCATAGCCAGACTCAATAGAACGGGAAGGTTGCACCAAAGATGAGGATCCTGGACCAGCATTCTCCGAGGAAAAACCAATAAACTTAACTGATTGGGTCCTAACCAGCTCCTAGGCTCCTTCCTGGCTACATGGGGACAACTCCAGCTGAATTGGAGAAAAACTGATCACCCTCCCGTCTTTGCAAGGAGGAACCTTCCCTTTTCCTTTCCGCTTCTCCAATTTGGAAGTAGACCTCGGAGCCATAGAAACCTCTGGTATGGCTCGTTTAACAGGACTTGGAAAAGCATCCGACTATCTAGGTAACCTTCTACACCCGCAGCCAATACAAGAGAGGCAAAGGGATTCTTGGATATCACAGGAATGTTCATACAAGACCCTTGGGAGCCACCCTTCTCAGAAGTCTTCAAATTGGAATCTTGAGTCACAGAATCGGCACGCCCCATCTTAACCGGCATGGCCTCCTTCCCTTTTGATTTCAGCTCCAGGTCCCCCCCAGAGTGGCTCAAAACTGCACCTGGGTCCGTTACCCCCTTCATTGCCGACGAAGACCTCCGGCGAGCCAGCTTCACCGAAGACATCCAACCGTCAGCCTGAACTTCAATACCCGATCGAGGCCCATACTTCTTCCTTCAGGGAATCAGAGGAAGAACCAGTAGCTGCCATTGAGGACTTTGACTGCGCCATCCCCTTGACAGCCATCTGCGGACCAAGGCAACCTTCCTTTGCCGAATGCAACAAGCCATGGTCCAAAAGCTTGGTTCGAAGCAGAGCAAACCCCATCATCCTTCTCCGTAATTGAACAAGGACCTCCCAGATGCAGAGTGCCGCAACTCATGCAGATACCCTCTAGATTTTCACACACAAATGGCTGCCAAAAAGGATGATTCAACCTCTAAACACGAACCCCTGGCCGGAGAGGACGAGTGAGGTCAACTCTGATACATACCCTGGCAAACCCCCCCTCTGTTTTTCGCCAAGGTAGCAGCATCGACAGAAACAAATCCTCCCGCTGGCTCCAGAATAGCTCTGAGGAAACCTTCATTCCAGAACTCCAATGGTAAATTCAGCAGCCTCACCCATACAAGAACTGACTTGATTGAGTCCTCCGCCAGAGTAAACTCTGGCCTCCACGCCTCAGTCCCTATCACCTGGCCATTTACCACCCATGACCACTGCAGAACCAGGTTACTGGCTTCTAGAGAATCAAAGTGAAACAAATGGCATCGAAATGCCAGATTGATAGGAACGATCTCTCCGGGAACTCCAGCACGCCTAAATTCACGAATTAAAGCTTCAGCCGGAACCCATTTGTGGAAAGATCGGGCGATGACGGTCCTCTACTGCCAGGCCGCCACCTCTGCTTCAAGCTTCGCCGCCGGCACCCTCACTACCTCCGGAAACGACTCCTCCAGCCTCGCCACTACAGCTAGTGAGGGAGAAGCCGAAATCCATTGAAACCCAAGCACCCCGGCCCTCCTCCCAGGGATCCGGCCACCAGCAGCCGAATCAGATGCCATCAGAGAAGGAGGGAAAGCGGGGGGGGGGGGGAACCGAAGAAGAGGAGACGCAGAGGAAACAAGGATCACTGGAAGATCAAGGAAGAAAAGCTCAGAAACCGAATCTTAAAGCACGGACGAAACCAGAACCAGAGATCTCTCAAAGCACGATTCTCAAAGCACACTACTCTACGAAAACCCTTAGCCGTGGGCTCTTTACTCGACCATCCAGGCAGCAAGAAGAGATCCATTCAGATGACATTAGATGTTAAAGGTTCCACCCCCTCATTAAAGATGAATCTACACTAGATTAACCAATCTTAACAAGAGGAAATAAGAAATAGCAAGCAAGGAAGCATGGCAGTAGCAAGAGATATTTCAGACATGGAGGGAAGTGTTATTTATTGAGATCATTAATAAAGATGAAAGAATTCTTCTACTCAAATGATACAATGATATTAATTCTTATGTTAAACAAATCACCTTCAAACTTCCAACACCAAAAGTAAGATTAATTTGAATTAATGAAATTGATGCCAACTCGCCTTGTCTCATCACTTTCTACACAGGAGAGGTTCTGAATTCAATCCCAAAACAAAGAAATAAGAAACACACACATTCTCTTTCTGATATCAAAAAATCTATATGTACAATTATCCACATGATAAAGTTAAGAGACCTTTTTTGATCCTGCTTGAAATGCGGTCCTAATCCTCTTTACAATGTTGGGAATAAACATATCATACTACATTAATCAAGGATCAACATTTTCAATTAAAACTGCAGAAATTTTTCTTTCATATTTAGACACATTCTTAATTAACAAATTTATTAATCGGGAATCTACTGCTGACAGTTTATCAAGTATGATACTAAGGTAGTGTTTGAAATAGAAAATAAGAGAGAATATCCCATGAATATCCCCTTTTATTCCCAAAAGCCATAACTATAAAGGATAGTTGGAAATAAAGTTAACCAGAGGAATAATCCATGGTTAACCATGAGTTATCCCCTCAATTTATTTCCTAAAAAATGCAAGAATAGCTGGTTATCCCTCCAAATAAGAGTAAAAAAAAGTTATCCTATGGATTTACCTTTTTGCATTTGATATGATCAATGGGATAGCCAAGGAATATCCCTAGGGATAGCCAGGGGATAAACTCTATCCCGTACACTTATCCATGGATAATATTTTTTCTATCAAACACTACCTAAGCACTATGATAACTCATTCTCAGTTTACAGTCATCATGACTTAGAATACATGCTAGCAAGAGTGCCATCTAACAACATTCATGAAAAAATAAAATAAGTTCGGCTTACATTTGCACCTCGGCAGCAATAAAGGATAGATGGGAAAAGAAGAAGAAGAAAAACTAGAGAATAGGTTCCAGCCAAGCAAGCAATACTATAAGAGAATAAGGCAGCTAGCTTTACCAGGAGAGATGGGAGAAAGAATTGCAGCATACGGCTTCCATGACAGAGCACTTCGCTGTTCTTCATACCTCGATTATAATAGGTAAATTTTTGTTACATGCATCCTGCTAAAGATTACATCCAACAGGGATGATTATTTATAACTCAGATACATGCAAGATAAGTTTATAGCATACCGGCATATGGTCATACAATCATGGGACTTTTGGTTGGTCATGAGCATTACAACACTGAAATGGTAATGTAAGTTTGATGACACAAAAGTAGACATGATACGTGAAGGTTGAAGTGGATGTTTGATCAAGGAGAACCATGCTCGGGATGGTTAGGGGGTGTCGGTCGTGGGACATATGGCATGAGAGGAGTTCCATGCTCAACTGGCCCAGCTTTTATGGCTGCCTTTGAACTAGGAGCTGGGTCAAAGCGGGGGTAGTCCTCCAGATTTATTCTTCCAAAGTCCATTGTGCTCTTGGCAGTGTTGATGCTATAGCTTCCTTCCTGAAAAAAAGCTTGATTTCTTGTTAGTACCATGAAATTTTTTGTTCAGCTACTATGAAATTCTAATGGCTGAGTCAGGTAACAAGCATGTTCATAAAATCACCCCCACAAGAAATGAGTCCAATCAGTATAGGTATCTGCCAAAATCATCTAGGAGAAGGAAAATTACAATGCTGGCTCAAATCATATATTCGAATTGGAAATTATATTTCCAATGATAGCCCAGCTGGTTCCTATTAACAAGGCAAGAAACTGCAAATATTTTCACATTCACTAGGCTAGCATGAGATAGGTTCTGCTTTGGATTGAATGGGCAGTCCTAACTCTTATAAGTAAACAAGAAGTTCCATGCCAAGGCTTAGTTTTGGAGGCTTGTACTGAAACAAGTACCTTCAATTTCCTGTTAGTTATTGTTGCCATTACACCTTCAATAGGCAGAGTAGTTTCAATTCGATGGCTTGAGTTGGCAGAATCTGCATTTAATTATAAATGGATAATCAGTATATTGATCTACAACAATTGGGTGCCATATATGTCGCATAATGAAGCAAATTTGACATTGATCTATGACAATTAGGTATTATATATGTCATATAATGAAGCAAATTATGACACATCTGACATTTTCCTTTCCCCATATACATGCAATGACTGCATGGCAGGATATCTCCAACAAATAACTGCCTAAGATTATTTCATTTAAAGGTTTTCAGAAAAAAAAAAGAGAGATGGAATATTGCCACTACATCAACAACAAAGGCTCCAAAGTTTCAACTCCGTGCTTGTATAAGCTGAATCTAAATTTAATTATTAAATACACATTCAATATATTGATCTATGACAGTTGGGGTCCCATATATGTTGCATATTGAAGCAAATTAATGGTACATCTGAAATTTTCCTCACTCCATATCCAAGCAAAGACCAATTGAGAGTATCTACAACAAGTAACTGCCTAAGATTATTTTTTTAAAGGCTTCAAAAAAAATAAATAAAGAATTAGACGGAAGAAGTAAATTCACAACACAACTGACATTTTCCTTTATTCATATACATGCAATGACCAAATAACCGTATCTGCAGTACATCTTGCATTTCATTACCCAAAGATGGCTTTGCCGCACTCAGGTTAAATTGGTTAAATTCATGTATGAAATCAATGTCAAAACAGTTATTACTCTTCAAGGATATAGATAATAAATCTACAATCTGATGCTTGTCAAAGGGTTCCTTTAAGTACTTTGTGTTATCTCATCATCCGGATATGAGAACTATAGGTCCTCACTTCATTCTCTTCAAGGAAAAAACTCTAACTTCTAAAATCTTGTGTTCCACAGTCCATCTTGGCTTTATGAATCCTCTCACAACCAATTTCACATTTCCTATTAGCTAGTCAAACACTGGTCTTAATTCCAAAATCTAAAACCTGCTTAGCGTGAAGAATTCCCAAAGAAATAAACTATATCTGAAAAAAGGAATTCTGCAAAAGGCACCTTGAGAAGCTCAAGTTTAGGCTCTTAGTCTCTATTAAGCAAAAATCAGAAAATTTTATGGTAAAACAATTGTAAAAAATTATCTAAAAATCATATGATCCATCCTTCATTATTGTAAAAAAATTCTCTAAAAATCATTATTATCCATCCTTCATTGATAAAAAAAAAATTTAATCAGAACTAACTAACCACTTTATCTAATATGATTTGCCCAAAGTAGCTTTATTTTTTCTATCAAACAAAAACATATATGAAGATCCCACACATCAAAACAAACATCATAAATTCCCCCAATATTCAAGAAGTCACTTAAATATATGTTTTCAGAATAGGAAGAGTATACTATAATGTTTAAAGGTTTGACGAATATATTTGTTTTTCTTTCTTTCTTTTTTCTTGTGTGAGTTAATTAATATAACTTTTCAATCATCAATTGGATCATGATAACTGAGATATAAAGCAAATAAAACCCTACTGCATACAGAAGGAGATTTGCAATTTATTGAAACATAGTACCATGTACTGGGATCACCCCCCCCCCCCCAAAAAAAAAAAAAAGAGCAACTACTTCCATCCAATTACAAAATTAATAATAAAATATAACCGCAATATTCTCTCCTAAATGGGAATCAAAATATGCATCTGTGTATATTTGCTCACAAAATTCCTTTCTTTCTTCATTTTTACACTATATGTAGCAAATCAGCTGATCATTTTTCATCTTTAAACTCTTGTTGGGTTGGCTGTTTCACATAAGTTCCAAGCAATTTGGAGAAAGAGAAAAGGTGGGGAACTTTCATCCAACATGTCATTAGTTACAGAAAAAAATCAGAGAGGCAAACTCTCTGTTGAATTCTCGAAGCAATTCTTCCATATGTATGAAGGAAACATAAGATACTTTCAGCTGACAAAACCCAACATTTAGACTGGAATGCCATGAAGGACACTCCCATGAGCAATGATCAAGAATATACTCTAGTTTTCTTGAAATTTTGGAGGAAAAAAAATGCAAAGTTGTGGTATAAAGGATGATAAGGATATGGTTGAGTTGTTTGGATCCACTTAGTATTATTATCTTCTTAACTGCTACATGATATGGAAGAAAACTTTAGACTCTTAGACAAGACGTTGGCCATTTATTTTCTCCTTGTTTTCTTTGTTTGAATTTCTTTTCATTTCATTGCAGAATTATGGGAAAAGAAGATTCCCATGTAACTAACTTTATCTTTTCCTCACTTTCTCAGCAACCAAACAAAGCCATTGTTGCGGAAATCAGATTCAATAAACAAATCAAACAATAAACAAACAAAGGAACACCAAGATTTACGTGGTTCGATCATGGTGATCTACATCCACGGGCAAGGCAAACAAAATTCCATTATCAAAAGGAGGTCACAAACCCTTACAGAAGTTTTCACACGTATATATATATATATATATATATATATATATATATATATACGCCCCAAAAAAATACTTTCATAAAATAAACCCTAGCGGACCGGTTTGGTCCGGACCCAACAAGAATATCGGGTCGGGTCAAAAAACCAGGCCCGATATATAAAATTCAAGACATATTTAACAAATCTCCACCTTGGCTTGAATTTAACAAACTAGAAGTCGAACATATTCTCCCAGCATCCCTAAGCCTACGTGAGCTAACTCGGTGTAGGAAACAAGGGATGCAACGAAAAAACATATCCACTTCAAGAAAAAACAAAAATAGAACTTTCATTCACCTCGCCACCAAGCCCCAGAAGGAGCAAACCTCAAACAAGCATGCCAATCAAGTCCAAGCAATGCTTAAACTTGTTGGCGGGAACTATCTTGGTCAGCATATCAGCAGGATTGTCAGCAGTATCTACTTTCTTTACTGTAATATTTCTCTCAGTAAATGCCTCTCGAATAAAATGATACTTGATATCAATGTGCTTAGTCCTCTCATGATATGCTTGATTTTTAATCAAGCAAATAGCACTCTGATTGTCACAAAAGACAACTGAATTGTCTTCCTGCTTGAGCCCAAGTTCTTGAACAAGATTTCGTAACCAAATAGCTTCTTTTACTGCTTCTGCTGCTGCCATATACTCTGCCTCTGTTGTAGACAAAGCAACTGTCGACTGTAAAGTTGATCTCCAACTTATAGCCGAGCCAGATAATGTGAAAAGATAGCCAGTCAAAGATCTTCTCTTATCAATATCCCCAGCATAATCAGAATCCACAAATCCCACAACAGAAGTACAGTTAGAACTATTTCTATCAAACATTAGGCCCAATTTTGTGGAGCCTCTAAGATACCTAAGTATCCATTTCACTGCCTGCCAATGGACCTTTCCAGGATGTGCCATATATCTGCTCACCACACTAACTGCCTGCGCAATGTCGGGACGAGTGCATACCATAGCGTACATCAAGCTACCAACTGCACTGGAGTATGGGACAGGAGACATTGCAGCCTCCTCGACCTCTGACTGAGGTGAATGTATAGCTGAGAGTCTAAAATGTGATGCTAAAGGTGTACTGACAGGCTTAGAGTTTTGCATGCCAAACTTCTCAAGTACCTTCTCAATATATCTCCTCTGTGAGAGATATAACTTACCTGCTTTTCTGTCTCTCTGAATCTCCATTCCTAAGATCTTCTTGGCAGGACCCAGATCTTTCATTTCAAACTCCTTACTGAGACATTTCTTCAAGATCAACACATCTGTCATGTTCTTTGCAGCAATGAGCATGTCATCCACGTATAAAAGGAGATAGACAAAGGATTTATCTGAAACCTTCCTGAAGTACACGCAACTATCATAGCTGCTCCTATGATAACCGCTCCGTATCATAAAACTGTCGAATCTTTTATACCACTGTCTTGGAGACTGCTTCAAACCATACAACGATTTCTTCAATCGACATACATGATCTTCCTTGCCTTCTACATAATAGCCCTCAGGCTGGGCCATATAAATAGTCTCCTCAAGCTCACCATGCAAAAAGGCTGTCTTCACATCGAGTTGCTCAAGCTCTAAGTCAAATTGAGCAACTATAGCCAGCAACACACGAATAGAAGTGTGTTTCACAACAGGAGAGAACACTTCATCATAATCAATTCCCTCCCTCTGATTGTAACCTTTAGCTACAAGTCTTGCCTTGCATCTACTAATTTCAACGCCTGGAATACCTTCCTTTTTCTTAAAGACCCATTTACACCCAATGGCTCTTTTTTCTTTAGGCAATGGCACCAAGTCCCAAGTCTGGTTCTTGTGAAGTGATTCCAGTTCTTCAGCCATAGCAACAGTCCACTTTTCTGATTCCGAACAAGTAACAGCTTCAGTATAAGTAGATGGTTCCTGAATACCCATATCTTCTGCTGTCGTAAGAGCATAAGCCACCAGATCAGAAAACCCATATTTTTGAGGGGTCGAATCTCCCTCCTTTCTCTGCCAGTAGCAATAGAGTATGGCTGCTCCACCTCATCTAGAGCTTCCTCATCTGAACTAGAATCAATAGTAACAATTTGCTCGCTCAAATCATTTTGAGAGCCCTTTTTTCGAAGCTCGACCTGAACCTCCACCTCATTTGTATCACTCTCATGGTTTCCTGCAGACTCATCAACAACATTCCTTTGATCTAGCATAAACTTTTCATTAAAGTAACATCCCTACTAATAATGAATTTAGGTGAATTAGGTTCTATGCACCACAGACGATAACCCTTCACGCCATCAGCATAACCAACAAAGATACACTTCTTTGCTCTAGGTTCAAGTTTACCATCCTTAACATGATAGTAAGCAGGGCATCCAAAAACCTTTAGATTTGAATAATCACAAGGCTTACCTGACCACATCTCAAAAGGAGTCTTGCATTCAATTGCTGTTGAAGGAGAACGATTAACCAGATAGCAAGACGTGTTAACTGCTTCAGCCCAAAAAGCCTTTTCCATGCCAGCATTAGAGAGCATGCATCTTGCCCTCTCCAATAAAGTTCTGTTCATCCTTTCTGCCACTCCATTTTGCTGTGGAGTGTACCTGACTGTACGGTGTCGAACGATACCTGCATCTGCACAGAATTCATTAAAATCACCACCACAGAACTCAAGACCGTTATCGGTCCTCAGACGTTTGATCTTCTTCCCTGTCTGATTCTCAACAAGGGCTTTCCACTTCTTGAAGGTTTCAAACACTTCACTTTTTCTTTTCAGAAAATAAACCCAAACTTTTCTGGAATAATCGTCAATAAATGTCACAAAGTAAAGAGCACCACCCTTAGATGGAACCTGTGCCGGTCCCCATAAATCAGAATGTATGTAGTCGAGTGTACCCTTCGTTGAATGTGTGCCTGTACTAAAACTGACCTTGCACTGCTTGCCAAGAACACAGTGCTCACAGAAATCTAGTGAGGATGTCCGCTCACCACATAGTAAACCACGTTTACTCAAAACTGTCATGCCACGCTCACTCATATGGCCCAAACGCATATGCCACAATTTTGTTCTATCATCAGCAGAAACAGAATTTGCTGTGCCAATCGAAGAACCCATAACTGTGCTACCCTGTAGATGATACAAGTGATTCACCTTGTTTCCTCTCATCACAACTAGATTGCCTTTGGTGACTTTTAGAACTCCACCTCCACCTGAGTACATACACCCAATGGAATCCAAACAGCTCAAAGAAATAAGGTTTCTCTTTAAGTCTGGTATGTGCCTAACTTCAGTCAAGGTTCTCACAACTTTGTCATGGCACTTAATCTGAACAGTACCAATTCCCACAATTTTACATACTGCATCATTTCCCATAAAAACTGATTCACCATTCAATGGTTCGTATGTGGTGAACCATTCCCTATTTGGGCACATGTGATATGATGCTCCTGTATCCATTATCCAAACATCGTTTGAAAAACTAACAACAGAGCATGTCGTAAGAACTCTGTCTGACACACTAGACTCATCTTTCTCAGCAATATTCGCCGCATCTTGACGTTGACTACGTTGCTTATCCTTTCTCTTGAGCACAGGACAATCTGACTTGTAATGTCCTTTCTTGTGACAATAGTAGCACTCAACGTTCGTCGTATCTCCAGGTGGCCTAGATTTTGAACGACCAACAAATTTCTTTCTAAAAGCTTTATCCTTCTTCTTGGCCCTACCTCTCACGAATAAACCATCTGCCCTGTCTCCACTAGTATTTTCATTCAATTTTGTTCTCAATTCTACAGAATTCAAGGATGCTTTAACATCCTCTAGAGTTATGGATTCACGTCCATAAAGCATCGAGTTCACAAAATTTTCGTATGAGGCAGGCAATGAGCATAACACAATCAAAGCTTGATCTTCTTCCTCGAGTTTAATATCTAGATTTTTCATATCCATAACAATCTTATTAAACTCATTCAAGTGTTCCTTAATAGGTGTACCTTCTCGCATCTTTAGGGTATAAAGACGCTGCTTCAAATAAAGTCTCGATGTTAAAGATTTCTTCATGTAGAGACTTTCCAGTTTCTTCCAAAGACCGGCCGCTGTTTCCTCATCTGCGACTTCTCGCAAAACATTGTCTTCTAGAGACAACTGGATCGCACTATGAGCCTTCTCATCCATCTCTTCAATCTCAGCTGTGGTCATGTCATCTGTATAATTATTATCTAGTGCCCTAACAGAACCCTCTCGCTTCAATAAAGCCTTCATCTTTATTCTCCATAATCCGAAGTTGTTCTGTCCATCAAATGGTGCAATCTGAAACTTCAAAGATGACATCCCAAGAATTCCTAAGAACGAAACGATCTTTCCGTTTGGATTGAAGAAGAAGAGATCCTTGGAACAGCTTCACGGACGGAACAGCTTCACGGACGAAAACAGAGGAGGCTGAAATCCGGTGCAAAAGCCCTAGTTTTTGGATGATGAAGAAACCCCGAACGTTTGACTTCAAAAGAGCTTGCCGTGAGTCAAGATCCTCACGAATAATTGAGGCAGAGTCTGCGGTACTTTAGTTTGGATGGGAGTCCTCTAATTCGTAGCCGAAGCCTATCGAATTTTCAAAGGTTTCCCAGGCCATGAACTTCTTCCGGCCTACCTACCACTCCTTGGTGAATCCCCTCCGACGGCTCCAATGCCATTATCGTCTGACACGACGGATTCGACGTCCGGCATCCGGTGTCTCGCCTTGCGATCCCCAGGGGGGAGAGATCGCTGCCACGGCCTCCTCCAGGCGAAGCTTAAGGTTTGCGTCGAGTGGCGAAAGACGACCGGTGAAGTAATAATAAAGGAGAGGAGAAAGGAACGAGATTGGAACTCACGTGGAAGGATCCTTGCGAAAGAAAGAAGACACGTTTCCGGCCTCTGAAGCGAGAAGAGCTCCCTCTCCCCAGCGGCAGGGCTTCGCCCGATCCGCAGCAAGGAACAACCGCGTGGAGAACCCCAAGGCCACGGCCAACGACGGGAAGTCAGATGAAGACCTCGGCGGCGACCCTCTCGTGGCAAATTCCAAGGCTAGGGCCAGCGGAAGAAACAGAGGAGGCGGCAGGCGGTAGATTAGGGCTAGGTTTTTCCCTTTTTTTTTCAACAAAATTGTTTCCGAACCAAGGCTCTGATACCAGTTTGTTGCGGAAATCAGATTCAATAAACAAATCAAACAATAAACAAACAAGGAACACCAAGAATTTACGTGGTTCGATCATGGTGATCTACATCCACGGGCAAGGCAAACAAAATTCCATTATCAAAAGGAGGAGGTCACAAACCCTTACAGAAGTTTTCACACGTATATATATATATACGCCCCAAAAAATACTTCCATAAAATAAACCCTAGCGGACCGGTTTGGTCCGGACCCAACAAGAATATTGGGTCGGATCAAAAAACCGGGCCCGATATATAAAATTCAAGACATATTTAACAGCCATAAAGATTGTCATATTATTACAACAAATTCTAGTCTAGGAGTTTCAGATTCTTAAGAAAGAGCTTGAACCAAAAAATAGATAATTATTCAAAAATTATGTTCATGATTCTTCTTCATGGTGACCGATGGATTTTATTTTAACTTTATTTTGATGAAGACCTTTTTGTCATATTGGACCTTCTTTTACCAAGTATGAACATCAGTTTCACTTTTCTTTGAAACAAACTTAAATTCATTTTCCAAACAAGTTTAGTCCACTCAACTAGCAGGCCATATTCACCATAGTCCATATGTTCAAGTTCTGCATGACCATAAATCTCTTCTGGACTAAGGAAAAAAAAATCCAATTGGTCTAAAGGTGAATAATTTAAGATGCAGTTAGTTCCATGAGTTGACTATGATCACCACCTTGAAATTAGAAACCTATCACCAGTGGCAGATGACTGCAGCAACATCAGTACATTACCACAAAGTAATATGTTAAAGAAAGGTTAGAAAACCAACCAATAGAGAACAAAGAGAAGACTTTAATGTGGTCTGCATGAGCACAAAACAGGGTAGAGATGGCCCTACTAGGTTGGGGAGGAGAGATGGGTTGAAGGAATTAATAGCAATTAATCAACCCTGAATAAGTGAAGTTTTCTATGTCAAAGTTTATGTAGAAAAAAAGTAGTCAAAGCATGTCAGAGCACAAGAACTAACCAATCCTTGACAACTAAACAGGGTAGTCAATAAGTCTAGCATGGCACCTCAAAAGAACATATTTGACTGATAATAGTTCATGAAAATGAAAGCAGTGACACCAGTCAGACTGCATGCCAACCAGAAAATAGGTGGACATAGATGCCACTAATCACTCATGACTCATTGATTTTACTTCTAACAGTCTATAATAACATCATAGAGGTCACGAGTTCAAAACACGGAAACAGCTTCTCTGCACTCGGGGTAAGGCTGAGTCTCTTGGACTCTTCAATGGCAGGGGAAATATACTTTTTTTAAGTCATATAACAACATCAATCCAAACTTAACTTAGGTGTTCAAAAATAAACGAAAACAGTGGCAAGACAATGAGGCCATGAGCTAACAATACACTTAACGACATGCTGATGGAGAGACCAAAGCAAAATATTTTTAAGTCCTTTTTCTTTTTTCCCCATCCTTGTCTGTCACATAGATGAGTCTAAAGCCAACGGAAAAATCATAATATCAAACACCAGAAATACAAAAGATGACTCTTTTAACAGCTCAAACACGAATCTAACGCGAGAAGAAAATACCTCCAGCCTTGCCGCCACTTCTGCTCAAAGAAACGAACGCCAGAGCCGCTCCGGCCGCCAGAAACAGAAGCCAAAACCCTAAAGTTCTCATCTTTTCCTCGGATCCTTCAGTCCGCAACAAAAAAATTCTATCTTTCCTCTTTAGACTTCACCAAGAACGATCGTTCTAGGTTCTTAAGTAATGAAAGAGCACATACAGAGTGTCGCACAGAGGAAAACAGGGGACGAATGGTTAGAAGAAAAGAAGAGGAACAGGAGTTGGTTTCCTTCCGTCACCACAGCCAGAGAATTCAAAGACCCCGCGGGAAATCCGTGAGAGATGGCTTTCATTTCCCTCTAGTTCTGTCCTTTGGTGTTCCTTGTAGAATGGAGAGAGAGAGAGAATTCAATGCGAGGGGGGCGGTGGAAATCGAGCCAACAGCTCTGGGGCAGAGATGGGCCTGTTTGGAAGCAGATTCATTCCGGGGACCATGCAGCAGAGTGTTGAAGCTTGGAGTAATGACTCAGGCTGTGGCCTGTGGGCTCCCCTCTAGCTAAAATTCTTCTCTTTCCATGGAGAACAGATAAACTTCTTAAGAAATTGTGGGATTATCAGCAGATAGTTATGGTATTAAATAAAAATGATAACTTGTCAATGACGTCAAAGTGGATCATTTAGAGTCTTGGCTCCCAAAACCTAGCCTTCATTAAATGTCCACATTTATGAACTTGGTTTGGGTCACAAATTTGGAATCTAATCTTGTATAATGTCACTCATGATCTAAATGAGTTATGATTGGAGATATCAAGGGCTGGTTGGGTTACACTGAACTCTCTGGGCTGGGTCATAATATATTGAGGTTCCACCTCATCAATCATGTTTGTACTTTCTTACTAGGAGAATAAGAGAAAAAATATAGAAATATAATAATTATATTTTATTAATTTGTGAACAAGTGAGAAAGAAGAATCCAAACTTAAAGACAATTTGGAAGGCTGACAAATCTTGAAGGAGAGGAATGATGGAGTTTTCCTCAAGAAGAGCTCCCCTCATCACTAGCTAAAATGCTCTCTTCTTCTTCTTCTTCTTCTTCTTCTTCTTAGGCTGTGGGGAAATCTCTCCTTTTTGAAGACAAAGAAAGGACATGCATTGATTTTCATCTATCTACAATCTCACACTGCTACAAATCTTTTACCCTAACCTGTATCTTTTTCTCCCTTCTCCTCTTTACATGTAAAGCCTTCTTGCTTGGATAAATTTGCATGAAAGATTTCCTTTCCTTCGCTATACACATTTTATCTTTAACTTAGTTATTTGATAAGTTCTAAAGAATTACTTCATTGCATGAGTTAGATACTCGAGTAAAATGCTTACACTAGATGTAGTGAAAAGGGTGCACGCTTAATTTATATCGAAACTAACGTTCTAAGCTATATCCTTTTAATGAAAGAGTGCATGCTTTTTAAAATCATAGAGCCAACTTGATTGCTTTGTATACATTAAAATTTTGATCCTCACAGATTACTTGATGTTAGAGGTAGTTTAAATTTTTTAAATAAAATAAAAATAAAACTTTAATGATTCTAACTTTTCTTTTCTTTTTTTTTTTAAAGAGGAATTTCCTTACAATCTATAAAGAGGGTTTCATGACATTGGCTTGCATTATTTGGTTAAGTTGACGGGAAAATTGTTTAGATCATATCTTCAACTCTTGAAGATTATGAGCCATACTTACTATGAAGTTAGTAGTTTGGTTACCTTTTTTAGGTACATGTTGATAAACAATACTCATTGGAGATAATATAACAACCTTTAGACTCCACAATAGCAAGGAATGAATATATATGGATTCACTAATTAGCTTACTAATAATTGTAGCTGAATCATCCTTTATGTTATACCTTGAAGTAGAGAAACTCTGAATGTCTTTGTTCAAACCCTAATAGGCCACTATTAATTTTGCAATCGGAACAAAAGGTGCTTGAATTGATCCCACAACAATATAATTCATGAATAGTCCCTCATCAAAGATCCAACACCAGCATTATGAGCACTTGCTAAAACATCAAAATTGATTTTGAGTTACCTAATTGAGGGGCTACCATGAAATTGATGGGGAAACAATAATACAGTAGTAACAAATCACAATATGCAGCGGAGATATGTTCCCCCAACTTGTAAGAATCTGTGAAAAGCAATAACAAAATTTGTGGCAGCAATTAAATATCACAAACACACAAGAGACATCAAGATTTTTAACGTGAAAAATCTCTCAAAGCAAGGGTAAAAACCACAGGTCATCCAGACCAAAGAAATAGCTCCACTATGATCAAATAAGGGTACAAGAGAGTCTCAAACAAGAATTCAAATGAGTGCTCACAGCCAACCAAACAATAAAACTAAGAAGCTTACAATAGAGAACCAAGAAGTTTAATAAACCCAAAAATAGAGCTGCTGTCCGATCTGAGTTTTTCATACCTTAGACCTTGTTTCATCGATTCAACCATTCAGAATGAAGAACCAGATCTTCCGAACCTACTATCAAAATTTCAGTCCGATTCAACGGTAAACGAATCTGTAGTAGCAATTTTACGGTGGCTGCTCTGAGTATGTATGGGAATGGCTTCTTCTTCTCCTCTCTCTCGAATGGCGGCTCTCTTTTCTCTTTTTCAAAAAATTAACCCTAGTATCACCCTAATAGACTTACCGCTGATTATGGATTCTTACCGAGTTGGATTCTTACCTAATCAGACTCACCACTGATTAGGGATTCTTACCAAGATGGATTCTTACCTAATCAGACTCATCATTGATTAGGGATTCTTACCAAATCAAATTCACCATTTAGACAAGTGTGACACAAAATAGGCTTACACATTTGGACCTTTTCTCCACATAGAAAGGGAGCCCAAATCCAACAGAAATTAAGGTTATCTAAGGAGAATCCATAAAAAAGTTATGGAGAACAACCACATATGTTAGAGATAAAAGAAAGCATGGTATGAGTCACAAAGAACTCCTGAGCTTACTCACTTAGATGCTACATAAAGAACAATTCATAACTTGAAATTTAGGTGCTAAAAGATAAACTTATTTTGACTTTTTCAAATCAATCATAAGAGACATAAAAGAAATGTTTGAATAAAACTCGTACTCAAATTTTTTGGAGCAGAAATAATAAAATCCATTGCATTAATCCGGGTTGATTGGACTTGGTTGAGGCATTGAATCTCAATCATTTCTTATAAGAGTTTGGATTAAGGACAGATGAAAAACACATGATCATTGGTTTCATTTTGATGATTGCATCTACCAAACATATGTTCAATAGATAAAATCTAACCTATTAGTTTAGAAAATATGAGGAAACCATCTTTATACAACTTCCAAATAAAATGAAGGACCCTATATTGAGCCTTTTTTTTTTCTACTAATCCAAAAAATATGAGGGTTGCTTTTAGGACAATTGGTTGAACTAATTGATTATAAACTACTATAATAGGTATTTCAACCTCATAATTTGTTTACCAAGCTAGCATGTCCATCTGGTCAGACCCACTAACTGGCATATGTAGAATTTGATTGGTAATACATGGAGGAAATAACTGTTGTATAACATGTACATTCTATTTCGCTCTCTCATACAAAAAAAAGTAGAGATGATTGAAAAATATTGGATATCATGTGAGTTGAAGGATAATGCCATTCTATTCTTTATTTGTTAGGCACCCAATCAATTACCTTCCTTTGTTAGCTAGACACTGTTAACCATACAATATATTTCTATCATCTTTTGTTTACTATAACTTCTAAAATATTTCTCTCTCTTTCAAGAATATTTCTTAGTATTAGCATTTGATTATTCTATTCAAATAATAATAATAATGTTGGACATTTCTCTCCCAAGAACATTTCCAAGCACCATATTTTTGCCATGTTAGTCTAAAAAAAAAAATGGCAGCTCCACTATTTTCATGGCAAATCTATTAAAAAAGAGCCAAAATATGGCAGCTACACTATTTTTATTAAAAATAATAAAAATAATTTTGGAGATATGGGTCTAATGGAACCGCCTTCTTGCAGGTACATCATATTTGGAGGAAATTTGGTCAATAGGAAATTAGTTATCATTATTTTGACATAGGCATGGAAATATTAATTTGATATCTTTCACTCTCCAGTTCAATATATTTTTAATGCCGCACCCTGCAATCCCTATTGAAGTCATGCATAATGTCTAGAATTAACCAAAAGACAATTGTTGAAGCCATGCACATACAACTCCTCCATAAGATGTAGTGTATACAAATCACAGAAACGTTCAAAACCTATGCCCAAAAATAAAAAAAAAATAACAAAAAAAAAAGAAGAAAAGAAAGAAAGAAATTATTGCTATTAAAAATCTTCAGGCTCCATTACCCTTCAAGTAATTAATGTCTAGAAGATGGAGCTGCACATGAAAAGTAGGTAATGAAAGACGTCACATAACAGCACAAGTTTCCAATGCCCATTCCCTCCCCCAAATAAAAGAACACTCTGGGCGTTGGGAATGAACGACCAGCTCTCATTTTTCAAATACTCTTCCCGTCCTTCCTCCGAGACTTGCCAGGAGTTGTCCATGATTTCTTCCCTTGACCAAAGCTTGCATGGGAGTGAGTGTTTCCAATTCCCAGGGCATGGTAGAAGTCTTAGTGTTGGGCTCTCAATTTCCCAAAGTTACAAACTATATATGGTATGAGGTAGCCTACAAGATCCATTATTATTTCCACTCCCTGTGTCTTTTATGAGTTCTTGTCCATTTTAGCAGCAAGAGGTTGGTTACAATGGATTCCTTATATATTGTCTTAAGGCATGCCTGCTGTTGTATCTGATACAATCAGTTAACAGGCCCATGGGCAGTAAAAACAGAAAATTTTAAACAATTTAATGACCTCATAAAGCCAGGCGGCCCCGGCACCTTCCAGTCGGCCCCGGCGTATCCAAGCCAGGCGGCCCTGGCACCTTCCAAGCCGGCCCCGGCATGCCCAAGCCAGGCGGCCCCGGTACCTTCCAACAGGCCCTGGCGTGTCCAAGCCAGGCGGCCCCGACACCTTCCAAGCCGGCCCCGGCATGTCCAAGCCAGGCGGCCCCGGCACCTTCCAGCCGGCCCCGGCGTGTCCAAGCCAGGCGGCCCCGGCACCTTCCAGCCGGCCCCGGCGTGTCCAAACCAGGCGGCCCCCGGCACCTTCCAGCCGGCCTCGGCGTGCCCAAGCCAGGCGGCCCCGGCACCTTCCCAGCAGGCCCCGGCATGTCCAAGCCAGACGGCTCCGGCACCTTCCTAGCCGGCCCCGGAATGTCCAAGCCAGGCGGCCCCGGCACCTTCCTAGCCGGCCCCGGCTTGTCCAAGCCAGGCGGCCACGGCGCCCTCCTGGCCGCCCCCGCCCCGGCACTTCCTGGCCGGGAGGACGGCCTCTGCTTTCCCCTCTTCGTTGGAACAGGACCCACCAAACAGCTGCAGCCATCCACCTTGATGGGACTTGACCTGCAGCCCTGACATAAAGGAAGCAAGCTCTGCCATTGCTGCCATCACCATAAAAGTCTTGACAAGTGGCAGCATTTTGGGCCTCACAGATGTCAGCCCTGACGTTTCACCCCCCAAAAAAGTCCCTAGTCATCATGACACTTCAGCCACTCAGACTAAATGAGCTCCCAAAAGTCATGGTCCATCATGAGGCTCCACGTAACTCCTTCCCACTAGAGGACAAGAACCCAAACTTCTCAAGCAAGTTTACAGAGTATAAAGGTAAATAAATTATAGGTAAGAAGGGGTAACTCAAAAAAACTCTCGACACGCTCATACTGAGCCTCTGGCTCTTTCTCTTTCGAGCTTCCTCAAGCTCACGGCTGTGACCTCGATTGCTGACTTGGGCGTCGGAGGGTCCCGTCGGAGACCCCCTCCGGTCCCGGGACTTTTTCCAGGCAACCCGGCGAAGTAAGGATTCGAGAAGCACTTCATTCCCGACGTCCAGGAGAGGTGGTTAAGCATCAACAGATTGGCACGCCAGGAAGGGGGGCGACACACTGAAGGAAAGAAAGCTCTGTCTCCTTGAGCTATAAGTCTTTGTCCCCTCTAAAATAGCCATGGTGGTGATGCGCATGCCGAAGGTCCTCACCAATCATGCTGGGGGGCATCCACATCGCACTGGGTAGCAAAGGACCACTCTCTCTGCCCCTCCTTCACCACCAGCCTCAGCTGCTCTAATCAACTAGCTGATTATCCTTAATCAATGAGTTCAAGCCTTGAATGCAGTAGTTCATGAGCTGCAGAAGCAACACTCGTTAGCCACTCAGATCACCCATGATAGCTGCACCAGTTAGCCAGCGATTCACCCGCGAGGAATCTCGTAATAGAGGAGCTTATCGCTATCAGGCTTCACCTAAACGCTGCCACTGCGAAACTTTCAAGAAGCTGCGGTCTCCTGCCCTCCGCTCATCTTCTGAGTCATCTTGGAAGGACCTTAATCAGGAGATGAGGAGGCATCTGGATGAACAACACCGGCGGCTGGAAAAGCTCGATCAAAGGCTCAACAATCAGCCAGTGGTGGACTGCAACATGGGTAGTAGAGTAATTTCAAAAAGGGATGAACTTAAGATAGTCCATCACCTCAACATTTATGAGCATTTTAATTTCTGGTGATAGTGAGCCGAGAGGTGTTAGTGCAATTAATGCAAGGTGGAAGATGAGGACAAAAGCTTTGACTATTGACTTCGCCTTCCCCCTCTCTCCCCTTTCTCTTTCTCTCGACTGCACCCAAGAGCCAACTGAGCCTCGGACCTCCTACGGATTTCATCTAGCTGCCCTCAGGCTTCAGCACTAAGGGCGACAAATCTCTTCAAAGAAAGAGCTCTCAAGCCCAAAAGCTCTCAAGCCTTTAATCGATGACGGCATCAAACAGGACACGAAGACAAAAAGCTACGAAAGCTAAGTATACTACACCAATAAAAACAAAAGAGAAAAATAAAGTTTTTATTCAATTTCTCAAAAATCACTCAGGCTGGCCAAGCGACCGCCAAGGTAGTTTTCCGGTAGCCACATGATCGTAAGGACACCCCCGGACCGGTGCGAGAAACCTCCGAGGCGGTTCAAGTCTATGGTCTCGGCGGCCCCGAGTCAAACTCCTTGACCGACCGAGCGACCCCCGAGATATTTTCAAAATGACTTTAGTGATCCCGAGATCGTAGGCACTCCGGACCGGTGCGGGAAGCCTCCGGTGGTTCAAGCCCCGTGATCTCGGGGCCCAAGTCAACGCCCGGGCCGGTCGCAAAACCCCCATGGCAATTTTTATTTTTGCCCCATCAATAAGGCTCCCGAATGGTCCTACCACAACGACTCTCGGGTCACCCTTCGGGGTCTCAAAAAGGACCCTGAGCCAGGTCAAAGTGCCCTCAGGTCACCCTCTGGGGTTAAAGGCTCCCGAGCATGGTCCTTCCACAGCGACTCTCGGGTCACCCTTCGGGGTCTCAAAAAGGACCCTGAGCCAGGTCAAAGTACCCTCAGTCACCCTCCGGGGTTAAAGGCTCCCGAGCATGGTCCTTCCACAGCGACTCTCGGGTCACCCTTCGGGGTCTCAAAAAGGACCCTGAGCCAGGTCAAAGTGCCCTCAGGTCACCCTCCGGGGTTAAAGGCTCCCGAGCATGGTCCTACCAGCGACTCTCGGGTCACCCTTCGGGGTCTCAAAAAGGACCCTGAGCCAGGTCAAAGTGCCCTCAGGTCACCCTCCGGGGTTAAAGGCTCCCGAGCATGGTCCTTCCACAGCGACTCTCGGGTCGCCCTTTGGGGCTTTAAAAGGACATCGGCAGCCCAAAAGACACAGACACCCCAGACCGACGCAAGAAACCTCTGGAGGTTCAAGTCTAGTGCTCTAGGTGGCCCCGAGTCAAACTCCCGGATCGGCACGCGAAACCCCCAAGACAAGTGTGTTAGGCCCCTAGCCGGCCCTCGGGCTAGCCTAGGCGGCCACAGTATGATAAGGCCCTAGGCCCTCGGGCTGGCCTAGGCGGCCACAAGTATGATAGGCCCCTAGCCGGCCCTCGAGCTGGTCCTAGGCGGCCACATATATGTTAGGCCCCTAGCCGGCCCTCGGCTGGCCTAGGCGGCCACAAGTATGTTAGGCCCCTAGCCGGCCCTCGGCTGGCCTAGGCGGCCACAAGTATGATAGGCCCTAGCCGGCCCTCGAGCTGGCCTAGGCGGCCACATATATGTTAGGCCCCTAGCCGGCCCTCGGGCTGGCCTAGGCGGCCACAAGTATGATAGGCCCCTAGCCGGCCCTCGGCTGGCCTAGGCGGCCACAAGTATGATAGGCCCCTAGCGGCCCTCGGCTGGCCTAGGCGGCCACATATATGTTAGGCCCTAGCCGGCCCTGGCTGGCCTAGGCGGCCACAAGTATGTTAGGCCCCTAGCCGGCCCTCGGGCTGGCCTAGGCGGCCACAAGTATGTTAGGCCCCTAGCCGGCCCTCGAGCTGGTCCTAGGCGGCCACATATGTTAGGCCCCTAGCCGGCCCTCGGGCTGGCCTAGGCGGCCACAAGTATGTTAGGCCCCTAGCCGGCCCTCGGCTGGCCTAGGCGGCCACAAGTATGATAGGCCCCTAGCCGGCCCTCGGGCTGGCCTAGGCGGCCACAAGTATGTAGGCCCCTAGCCGGCCCTCGAGCTGGTCCTAGGCGGCCACATATGTTAGGCCCCTAGCCGGCCCTCGGGCTGGCCTAGGCGGCCACAAGTATGATAGGCCCCTAGCCGGCCCTCGGGCTGGCCTAGGCGGCCACAAGTATGATAGGCCCCTAGCCGGCCCTCGGGCTGGCCTAGGCGGCCACAAGTATGTTAGGCCCCTAGCCGGCCCTCGAGCTGGTCCTAGGCGGCCACATATATTAGGCCCCTAGCCGGCCCTCGGGCTGGCCTAGGCGGCCACAAGTATGTTAGGCCCCTAGCCGGCCCTCGGCTGGCCTAGGCGGCCACAATGTTAGGCCCCTAGCCGGCCCTCGGGCTGGCCTAGGCGGCCACAAGTATGATAGGCCCCTAGCCGGCCCTCGGGCTGGCCTAGGCGGCCACAAGTATGATAGGCCCCTAGCCGGCCCTCGAGCTGGTCCTAGGCGGCCACATATATGTTAGGCCCCTAGCCGGCCCTCGGGCTGGCCTAGGCGGCCACAAGTATGATAGGCCCCTAGCCGGCCCGGCTGGCCTAGGCGGCCACAAGTATGTTAGGCCCCTAGCCGGCCCTCGGGCTGGCCTAGGCGGCCACAAGTATGTTAGGCCCCTAGCCGGCCCTCGGGCTGGCCTAGGCGGCCACAAGTATGATAGGCCCCTAGCCGGCCCTCGGGCTGGCCTAGGCGGCCACAAGTATGATAGGCCCCTAGCCGGCCCTCGGGCTGGCCTAGGCGGCCACAAGTATGTTAGGCCCCTAGCCGGCCCTCGGGCTGGCCTAGGCGGCCACAAGTATGATAGGCCCCTAGCCGGCCCTCGAGCTGGTCCTAGGCGGCCACATATGTTAGGCCCCTAGCCGGCCCTCGGCTGGCCTAGGCGGCCACAGGCCCCTAGGCTAGGCCACAAGTATGTTAGGCCCCTAGCCGGCCCTCGAGCTGGTCCTAGGCGGCCACATATATGTTAGGCCCCTAGCCGGCCCTCGGCTGGCCTAGGCGGCCACAAGTATGTTAGGCCCCTAGCCGGCCCTCGGGCTGGCCTAGGCGGCCACAAGTATGTTAGGCCCCTAGCCGGCCCTCGGCTGGCCTAGGCGGCCACAATGTTAGGCCCCTAGCCGGCCCTCGGGCTGGCCTAGGCGGCCACAAGTATGATAGGCCCCTAGCCGGCCCTCGGCTGGCCTAGGCGGCCACAAGTATGATAGGCCCCTAGCCGGCCCTCGAGCTGGTCCTAGGCGGCCACATATATGTTAGGCCCCTAGCCGGCCCTCGGCTGGCCTAGGCGGCCACAAGTATGATAGGCCCCTAGCCGGCCCTCGGCTGGCCTAGGCGGCCACAAGTATGATAGGCCCCTAGCCGGCCCTCGAGCTGGTCCTAGGCGGCCACAATATGTTAGGCCCCTAGCCGGCCCTCGGCTGGCCTAGGCGGCACAAGTATGATAGGCCCCTAGCCGGCCCTCGGGCTGGCCTAGGCGGCCACAAGTATGTTAGGCCCCTAGCCGGCCCTCGGCTGGTCCTAGGCGGCCACATATGTTAGCCCCTAGCCGGCCCTCGGCTGGCCTAGGCGGCCACAAGTATGTTAGGCCCCTAGCCGGCCCTCGGCTGGCCTAGGCGGCCACAAGTATGATAGGCCCCTAGCCGGCCCTCGGGCTGGCCTAGGCGGCCACAAGTATGTTAGGCCCCTAGCCGGCCCTCGAGCTGGTCCTAGGCGGCCACATATATAGGCCCCTAGCCGGCCCTCGGCTGGCCTAGGCGGCCACAAGTATGTTAGGCCCCTAGCCGGCCCTCGCTGGCCTAGGCGGCCACAATGTTAGGCCCCTAGCCGGCCCTCGGGCTGGCCTAGGCGGCCACAAGTATGATAGGCCCCTAGCCGGCCCTCGGGCTGGCCTAGGCGGCCACAAGTATGATAGGCCCCTAGCCGGCCCTCGAGCTGGTCCTAGGCGGCCACAATATGTTAGGCCCCTAGCCGGCCCTCGGGCTGGCCTAGGCGGCCACAAGTATATAGGCCCCTAGCCGGCCCTCGGGCTGGCCTAGGCGGCCACAAGTATGTTAGGCCCCTAGCCGGCCCTCGGGCTGGCCTAGGCGGCCACAAGTATGTTAGGCCCCTAGCCGGCCCTCGGCTGGCCTAGGCGGCCACAAGTGTTAGGCCCCTAGCCGGCCCTCGGGCTGGCCTAGGCAGCCACAAGTATGATAGGCCCCTAGCCCCCTCGGGCTGGCCTAGGCGGCCACAAGTATGATAGGCCCCTAGCCGGCCCTCGGGCTGGCCTAGGCGGCCACAAGTATGTTAGGCCCCTAGCCGGCCCTCGGGCTGGCCTAGGCGGCCACAAGTATGATAGGCCCCTAGCCGGCCCTCGAGCTGGTCCTAGGCGGCCACATATATGTTAGGCCCCTAGCCGGCCCTCGGGCTGGCCTAGGCGGCCACAAGTATGATAGGCCCCTAGCCGGCCCTCGGGCTGGCCTAGGCGGCCACAAGTATGTTAGGCCCCTAGCCGGCCCTCGAGCTGGTCCTAGGCGGCCACATATATGTTAGGCCCCTAGCCGGCCCTCGGGCTGGCCTAGGCGGCCACAAGTATGTTAGGCCCCTAGCCGGCCCTCGGGCTGGCCTAGGCGGCCACAAGTATGTTAGGCCCCTAGCCGGCCCTCGGCTGGCCTAGGCGGCCACAAGTATGTTAGGCCCCTAGCCGGCCCTTGGGCTGGCCTAGGCGGCCACAAGTATGATAGGCCCCTAGCCGGCCCTCGGGCTGGCCTAGGCGGCCACAAGTATGATAGGCCCCTAGCCGGCCCTCGAGCTGGTCCTAGGCGGCCACATATATGTTAGGCCCTAGCCGGCCCTCGGCTGGCCTAGGCGGCCACAAGTATGGCCCCTAGCCGGCCCTCGGGCTGGCCTAGGCGGCCACAAGTATGATAGGCCCCTAGCCGGCCCTCGAGCTGGTCCTAGGCGGCCACATATATGTTAGGCCCCTAGCCGGCCTCGGGCTGGCCTAGGCGGCACGGCCCTAGCCGGCCCTCGGGCTGGCCTAGGCGGCCACAAGTATGTTAGGCCCCTAGCCAGCCCTCGAGCTGGTCCTAGGCAGCCACATATGTTAGGCCCCTAGCCGGCCCTCGGCTAGCCTAGGCGGCCACAAGTATGTTAGGCCCCTAGCCGGCCCTCGGGCTGGCCTAGGCGGCCACAAGTATGTTAGGCCCCTAGCCGGCCCTCGGGCTGGCCTAGGCGGCCACAAGTATGATAAGGCCCCTAGCCTGCCCTCGGGCTGGCCTAGGCGGCCACAAGTATGTTATGCCCCTAGCTGGCCCTCGGGCTGGTCCTGGGCGGCCACAGTCATGTTAGGCCTCAGCAGCTTTAGTGCAGCCCCATCAGCTCTATGTTTCTTAAAATTTTTTTTTACACTCCTTCAGCTTGGTTAGCGCAGGGCCTACAAGCTTAAGAAGTGTAGGGGGCATCTGATACAACCAGTTAACAGGCCCATGGGCAGTAAAAACAGAAATTTTTAAACAATTTAATGACCTCATAAAGCCAGGCGGCCCCGATACCTTCCAGCCAGCCCCGGCGTGTCCCAGGCGGCCCCGGCACCTTTCATGCCGGCCCCGGCGTGCCCAAGCCAGGCGGCCCCGGCACCTTCCAGCCGGCCCCGGCGTGTCCAAGCCAGACGGCCCCAGCACCTTCCAAGCCGGCCCTGGTGTGTCCAATCCAGGCGGCCCCGGCACCTTCCAGCCGGCCCCGGCGTGTCCAAGCCAGGTGGCCCCGGCACCTTCCAAGCCGGCCCCGGCGTGCCCAAGCCAGGCGGCCCCGGCACCTTCCAGCCGTCCCCGGCGTGTCCAAGCCAGGCGGCCCCGGTACCTTTCAGCCGGCCCCGGCGTGTCCAAGCCAGGCGGCCCCGGCACCTTCCAGCCGGCCCCGGCGTGCCCAAGCTAGGCGGCCCCCGGCACCTTCCAGCTGGCCCCGGCGTGCCCCAGCCAGGCGGCCCCGGCACCTTCCCAGCCGGCCCCGGCGTGTCCAAGCCAGACGGCTCCGGCACCTTCCTAGCCGGCCCTGGAATGTCCAAACCAGGCGGCCCCGGCACCTTCCTAGCCAGCCCCAGCTTGTCCAAGTCAGGCGGCCACGGCGCCCTCCTGGCCGCCCCCGCCTCGGCACTTCCTGGCCGGGGAGGACGGCCTCTGCTTTCCCCTCTCCATTGGAACAGGTCCCACCAAACAGCTGCAGCCACCCACCTTGATGGGACTTGACCTGCAGCCCTGACATAAAGGAAGCAAGCTCTGCCACTGTTGCCATCACCATAAAAGTCTTGACAAGTGGCAGCATTTTGGGCCTCACAGATGTCAGCACTGACGTTTCACCCCCCAAAAAAGTCCCTAGTCATCATGACACTTTAGCCACTCAGACTAAATGAGCTCCCAAAAGTCATGGTCCATCATGAGGCTCCACGTGACTCCTTCCCACTAGAGGACAAGAACCCAAACTTCTCAAGCAAGTTTACAGAGTATAAAGGTAAATAAATTAGGTAAGAAGGGGTAACTCAAAAAAACTCTCGACACGCTCATACTGAGCCTCTGGCTCTTTCTCTTTCGAGCTTCCTCAAGCTCACGGTTGTGACTTCGATTGCTGACTTGGGCGTCGGATGGTCCCGTCGGAGACCCCCTCCGGTCCCGGGACTTTTTGCAGGCAACCCGGCGAAGCAAGGATTCGAGAAGCACTTCATTCCCGACGTCCAGGAGAGGTGGTTGAGCATCAACAGTATCATAGCTACTTCTCATTCTTGATTAAATGCTACCAAGAACATCTTCAAGCGAGGCACTAACACAAAACTTGAGGAAAAGTTTTATTGTATCAGAGGTGGTAATTAGTGTACGCCGCATGCGTGCATGCATGCCAAAGCAAAAAAGAACAATTTTATTCTTAACATGCACATGCGCTAATCATCGAGGGCCAATGCGCACTTGCTGCACTACCTCCGGTATAGCAAGACTTTTCCCAAAACTTAGTTCTTGGACGAGTGACCCAAATCTGATATCTCTACTCGTTCTAAATCTGATTGATATCCCTTTTAGGTAGGGATGGCAATTAGGTTGGGTTGAGTCATAAATGGATCGGATCTAATGCGGATTGGCCATAGAAACCATTAATTTGAACTTGATCCATTTATTAAATTGATAAAAATTTTAAATTTAAGCTTGACCTACTTAATAAACAAGTATTCCAACCTAATCCGTTTACTTGATAACTAATAACAAAAAGGTTAAATATCAACTGATTTAACTTATTAACCAATAATATAAATGGATTGGTGTGATGCCCCTCCCAATAGTCCCATATCGAGAAATTGGAAGGTGGTTGTATGGTTTATAACATGTTAAGAAAGATGAACAAGTACCAATTGGATCCCTTTTAGACTGTGATGGCCCAAGTTGGTATGGACCTTGTCCGTCTTGCTTTCTTGTAACAAAATGGGTTCATGAGTATTGTGGGCTCGGATCGTTACAATATGGTATCAGAGCCATGCACCAGCTGAAACCTGGTGGTTATGATCATGTGCTTCTGGCGACGAAAACGTTACTTCTGTAAGAGGGATAGATTGTGATACCCCTCCCAATAGTCTCACATCGAAAAATTGAAAGGTGGTTGCATGGTTTATAACCAGTTAAGGAAGATGAACAAGTACCAATTGGATCCCTTTTGGACTGTGATGACCCAAGTTGGTGTGGACCTTGTCCGTCTTGCTTTTTTGTAACGAAACGGGTTCGTGGGTGCTGCGGGCCCGAGTCGTTACTATATGGCCACCATAGCCCAAAAGGGATTCAATTGGTGTGGACCTTGTCTACCTTGTTTTCTTGTAATAAAACGGATCGTGAGTGCTGGGCCCGGGGTCCGGATCGTTACAATTGGATAGACAAATCAACTTGAATTGATCCAATCCAACTAGTTATTTAAATGGATTAAACAAGTTAAATGGGTTAGGAACATGAAATTTAAATCCGAACCACTTAATATACTGATCAAAATGAGTCAAATTCTTTATGGTCCAAACCAATGCATTTAGGATCTTGCTGGATATGACTTAAGTTTGTGTCAATTCAAGATAAAGGAGGCTCCACTATTTTTTGACATTCTGGGGGTTCACGCAACTGGCTAAGATAAATTTGTTTAAATAATCTTTTGTAGATTTGAGCTAGTTTTCAAAACAACATTAGTTTGCTTAAAATTGGCTTAGTTTTAGTCTAAAATAGATATTATTTGGTTACATACTTTTAAACTAGTTTTACTGGTTAAATTTGTGCATGGAATAATTAATATTTTAAAATTAAATTAGTATAGAAAATTAGCAACACACACCTGTTATAATTGGTTGCTTATTTTTTTAATAAAAAGTAGATTACCAGTTGGAGAGAAGAGTGGGAAGAGAGATGTGAGTAATTTACAAAGTTGCAGTAGTGGACAGTAAAAGAAAAATATGAGAGTGTAGGATTTAAAAAATAAAATCTCAAGTTGGCACAAATTTTTGGCATGAAACTGATAGAAGGATTTTTATGAGCTAGTTTTGGCTCTTTAAAATTAAATTGGGGATTGCTAAGCTATATTAGTTTTATAACTGTCCAAATGTCCCTAGCGAACCGGTTTCATAATGCTGCCAAGGACTCATCACAGGTGCAAAATTGAGCCTTCGTGCTCAAAATTACTAGCCTTAGGAACATATATGGTAGAGAGAGCAAGTGACAAAGGAAATAAAGATTTCAAAGTCATAAATTTTGGGACTGGATTGCATCAAGCAAGCCTAGAATATTGGATCGTTTTTCAAAACCATATAAAAGCTGGCTCAACCAAATCAGGTGACAAGTTAACCGGATCTCTTTTCAGCCCTAGTTAGAACTAATCCATGGCTAATAACGAAGACAATGGGCTGCCAACTATAACCAAAAGGACTTTTGGGTGACATGAACCCACACACTTAACCAGAGTATCACCATTGGAGCTAGACAATGAACTAGTGGTTCATGGAAGTATTAGGTTAGGCACTTTGGGCCAAAAGTAACTCAATTTTAGTGGGCTTTCTTGAGTTGGTCAAGCTCAAGCCCAGATGGATAGAAAAAAGTTTTTGTGGACTAGGCACGGTGCAAGTCGCACGCATTATATGGACATGTGGCCGTATGCTAAGAACAATTTCACTTTTTCCATGCACAGCTAATCAGCATATGCAACACGCGCGAACGCATGTTTCTGTGCCCGTATATGGTGCATAAAAACTTTTTTGATGGATAGATGCCTGTGTGGAAGGACTCTTTTGATGCCAGATATTTCATTCTCTTGTTTCATCCTTTCATTTTTTGACTAGAATGGATCGTGTATGGAGAGTTCGAGAGCCTTGTTTGCTCTTTACAGAATCTGGCATTAAGAAATAAGAAGGCTGCAAGAAGAAAGTAGAGCAGCACTGTTTCCATTGATGGTGCGTTTGCTTTGCTGTGAGCATCGCTTTTCCTTTTTACATATTTGGATTTTTTTTTTTCGGCTGCGCTCATGTCATGCCCTTAGTGCGCGTTTTGTGCATCGAAAATTTATGCATAAAATTTTTTTCATATATTTAAGCAGACTTAAATGTATAAATTTAAAATATTAAAATATTAAATAATAATAAAATTTATTATCATACCTATTTGCCTTATCATTGATTTATAAAAAAAAATTCAACGTGAGCACCAGCTAGCTTTGGTAAAGCTCTCCGTCGTTTTGAGCCTGCTTTAAGATTAGTGCTTCTCCTCTTTGCTGTTGCTGATCCCCGGTGCTCTCATCGCCATTTTCGATCTTCGACGGTGGGCAGATGGCTTCTTCCCCTGCGTCTTCTCCGGTGGTGCATGATGAGTCTGGCCCGACTGTGAGGGCATCGCGGAGTGCTCCTGTTTCCCGATTTGAGTGGATTACTCCTTCTCCATCTTCGGCGGAGGTGGCGGAGCTCGAGCGCTTGTTCCCAGACATCATTCATGTCCCTGAACGTTCCCTGGAGGTGGAAGCTGCTGCTTGGGAGAGGTCGTCGTTGATAGCTCGCAGCCTCTCCCGCTGGGTTCCGCCAGAGGCGATCCTCAGAGAGCTCCGTCGAGCTGGTGTGCAAGGAGAGGTGGAAGTTGTTATTCTCTCCCATAAGCATTACATCCTTCGTTTCCATGATCTTCAAGCCAGGGATCTTGTTCTGCACCGTCTGTGGATTGTGAATGGGCAATCGATTGCGGTTGCGGATTGGCAAGCGGAGTTCGTCCCTGGGAACAATACCCTTCTCAGTGCTCTACTGTGGATCCGTCTTCCCTAGCTTCCGCTGGAGTTCTGGTCAGATGACATCCTCTCCTTGATCCTCTCGGCTGCAGGGGAATTCCAATTTTCAGATGATGCAACAAAGATGAAGAACCGGGGGGGGGGGGGTATTCGCCCGTGCATGCATTCTAGTTGATGTGGGCAGCCCTCTCAAGCCAGGGGTGAGAATTCGTGGGAGCAAGGAACCCTTTTGGCAGCAATTCTCCTACGAGAATGTTGATGGCATTTGTCCGTTCTGCGCTTCTCTGCATCTTGTGGAACCCTGTGGGGTGGAGCCGGAGTGTGTTCCGTCCCAGGCTGCGCCGCATTTCGGTTCGTGGATGGCTGCAGTCTGACGGAGGAAGTCCCCCCTGGTTCAGGCTACGGCTCCCACGGTGATGGCTCGGGGGGAAGCGTCGCATTCCCCTGCTTCGGTTGGTGGCTGGCAACTCCCTAAGAAAATGGCTCGTCGATCAGGGAATGGTGCTGTGCAGGTTTCTCAGTCTAAGATTTAGTCTGGGGTTCAATTGGGTCGTTCAGGGAGTGGTGCCGTGCCAGTTTCAGAGTCTGAGACTCACACTGGGGTTCAATCTGGAGGCAAGGTCTCCCTTTCTTCTCCACGGGCGTCAGAGCACAGTAGGGAGGCTTCTGGACTGCTGTGCCGGTTCGATGGTGCCGTGCCGGTTTCAGATCCTAAGGCTCTGAATGGGTGTCAAACGGCTGAAGCTGTTCAGCCAGGGATTAAGGTCCTTAATCCATTCTCTGCACTGATTTCTGATTCAGACATTACACCCTCAGATTGCTGCTTGGTCTCGACTCCGGTCACTTCAAAGCGGGGCCGACCAATTGAGTCTAGGTCGCAGAGTTCTGCTCCTAGGGGTTCTAAATCAAAAGGAAAGGCCCCTCATGCTGGAAAAGGCAAAGGATCTGTATCCTTTATTTTCTCGGCTGCTAGTTATTCAATTCCAGGTTCGGGTGTCCAGACTCACCGGGGCGCTAAGAAACTCCGCGGCTTGGCTGAGCCTATACCGGGGTCCACATCTGGGTCCCCCTACAGAAGCTAGGGGGGGGGGGGGAAATTACCATCGATGTTACGGTCCCTCAGTCTAAGCAGTCCATTCTGCATGGTGACTCTGTGAAGGAACCAGAGTCCTCTATGCCCCCTATGGTGTCAGGGAAGGATCATGACTCTGCTGTCTCCCTTCTTAAGGAAGTTATTCAGCAAGATGACTCAGTTATGGCTATTGATTTGGCACGGGATGTGTGTCAGGGACCGGGGGGATGCAGTGATTCGGAGCTTGGGGACTCCCACACTACTAGCAACTCGTTTGTCTTGCAGATATATGGGGATATGGATGCAGTGCCCCCCACTCAATCTATTGTATGAAGATTCTCTTTTGGAATGTGCGAGGTGCTCAGAAACCTTCGTTTCGCTCCTCGTTTGGCAGGTTATTGCAGCTTCATGATTTTGATATTTGTGTTTTGGTGGAGACCCGTCTGTCTGGGGATAGCCTGGCTCGTCTTCGGAGACAGCTTTCCAGATTGTGGGATTCTTATACCATTGAATCGGTTGGACTATCAGGTGGCATTCTGGTTCTCTGGAGAAATAATAACATCAGGGTTGATGCCTTCCACGGATGTGGTCAGCAAGTGTCACTAGTCATCTCTGAGGGTTCCTCAGCTCCCTGGCTTCTTTCGGGTGTCTATGCCAGCACTGACTTCAGACTGCGACGTGAGCTATGGGTGGAGCTTCTTTCTCTTCTTGCTCAGGGCTTACCCTCCCTTATTGCAGGTGATTTTAACTGCATTGTTGGGGCTAATGAGAAAAGAGGGGGTCGGCCGTTTCTCGGATCTCCGGATGTTGTTGAGTTTAGATCCTTTATATCTTCTGCTGGGCTCTTGGATTTGGGATTTTCTGGATCCCAATTCACCTGGTATAATAATCGCCAGGGTACTACCCGTGTGTGGGAAAAACTGGATAGGGCCATGGCGTCTCCTTCTTGGCTCCAGCTCTTCCCTTCTGTTACTGTTACTCATTTGTCCAGAATTGGCTCCGATCATTGTCCTATTCTTGTTTCCACCGATCATACTACTCATCAGAATAGGATGTTTAGATTCGAGAAATTCTGGACTTTCTATTCATCTGCTAGATCTATCATCTCTCAGGTTTGGAGATTACCTGTTCGAGGGAGCGCGACCTATAGACTGTCTCGACGTCTGATTCTTGCTGGTCGTCGGCTCTCTAGATGGAACAGAAGAGAGGTGGGGGATATTGTCAGGCAAGTTGAGTAGGTTGAGTCTATTATCTCCACTTTGCAGTCGAAAGAGGACCAGGAGGGGTTCCTTCACCAGTCTGATCTTTTGACTCTCAGATCCAGTGTGGCTAAGCACCACTCCCTTTTATTGCAGCAGGAGACTTTTTAGAGGCAAAGGTCCAGAATCCAGTGGATTAGGGAGGGGGACCGCAATACTAGATTCTTTCATCAGGCCACATTGAAGCGCCGTGCGATGAACCGCATTAGGCGTTTAGTTGATGATGAGGGGATATTCAGGAGGATGTTTAGGTGATCAGAAATTGTTATTTCAGTTCTTTCAGTCTAGATGGACGGAGCATTCTGGTGTGGGCTACCCAGTGTTTCCTATTTTGCCCCCCTTCAGGGTCACCTCTACGGAGAATGCTCTTCTTACTAGGCCGATTTCGGTGGACGACATTCAGCAGGCTTTATGGGATCTGGGTCCTGACAAAGCCCCTGGGCCTGATGGGTTCCCTCCATTGTTCTTCCGCTTCTATTGGAATATAGTGGGTCAGGAGGTTGTGCAGGCCATTCAGCTTGTGTTTCATTCTCACTCTATTACCTCTGACTGGAATTGGACCCTTATTACCTTGGTGCCCAAACGCCCTGATGCCTCCTCCCCTCAGTATTATCGGCCTATCAGTCTGTGCACTACCTTATACAAGGTGTGTGCTCGCCTTTTGGTGTCCTGTCTATCTCCAGTGATCCCTCATCTCATATCCATTGAGTAGGGTGCGTTTATTAGGGGACGAAGTATTACTGACAACGCCCTTTTAGCCCAAGAATTCATGCATGACCTTCAACGAGCTTCTTCGCGTCAGAGTCTTATGGCTGTTAAGCTTGATATGGAGAGAGCTTATGACAGAATGAGCTGGGATTTTCTGAGATATACTCTTGCTGAGTTTGGGTTTGATGGTCGTTTTGTTGACTGGGATATGGCGTGTGTTCATCGGCCATCTTTCTCACTTATCATTAATGAAGGTCAGACGGATTATTTTCACTCTGAGGTTGGATTGAGGCAGGGTTGTCCTTTATCCCCTTTTCTCTTTATTCTTTCTGCTGATGCTCTGTCCAGGGCTCTCATTCAGGCTCAGATGGATCTGTCTCTTGTTCCCTATTCTGCGAGTCCCAGCGGGCCGACCCTCTCCCACCTTCTATTCGCTGATAACTGTATTCTTTTGGGGAAGGCTTCTATTCATAATGCTTCCATATTTGCATCCATTCTGCAGACTTATTGTCGGGCTTCTGGTCAGAAAATTAATTTAAGTAAATCTCTGATCTGCTTTAGTCCAAAGACGTCTGCAGCTGTTAGAGGATACATCTTGCACATCATGGGCATTACTTCTCAGGCTGATCGGCTATCCTACCTTGGGATCCCAATTACGGGAAGAAGGCCTCGTTATTCTGATTTCAGTGCTCTGGAGAGGAGGGTTCGTAAACGATTGGATGGGTGGCTGGTCATCGGTCTATCAATGATGGCTCGGCTCACTCTCTTACGTTCAGTGCTATCTTTTCTTCCTCTCTATCTATTATCTAATGCAGCCATCCCAGTGTCTTGCCTGAGGAAGATTGAGCGATACTTTCGGGACTTCCTCTGGGCCTCAGGGCAGGATGGTCATGGGGTCCATCTTCTGGCTTGGGATATCATCTGTATGCCGATTGCTGATGGTGGTCTTGGTATCCAATCTCTCGTAGCCAGGAGAGAGGCTTTGATAGCCAGGCATGCCTCGCGGTTCTTGCTTGATCCGCGTTGTTTGTAGAGCTCCTTTATGCATGGCAAATATGGAGATTGGGACCAGTCCATTACCTGTCAGTCCTCTCGTGGGCACTCCTTCTTTTGGAAAGAGGTTTTCCGGTATGCTTCGGATGTTCTGGACTGCACCTCTTGGATGATTGGTGATGGTACTACTATCGATGTCCTTCAGGACACTTGGATTGCAGATCTCCCCCTATCACGGTGGCCAACCTTCGTTACCACAGATATCCCTAATGGTATGAGAGTTTGTGATCTCCTTTCCTATGATTATACTGATTGGGACTTTTCGCTGGCGGCTAACCTATTCGGTGGAGAGCTTTATCGCCGTATTACTTCTATTCCTCTCATTCCGAGTCACACTACCGATATTAGGGTATGGCGGAGATCCTGCATGACTCGGGTTTCTATCAGGGACCTCTTGCATATCTATAGGCCTCTGCCCTTGCATGTTATGGACTTAGCATGGATTTGGCATCTTCCTATTCACCCTAGAGTTTGCCTATTCATATGGAAGCTTGCTTGGAATATTCTTCCTACATGTTCTTTGCTCTCTGGGAGAGGGATGATGATCATGCCTATCTGCCCGGTGTGTAGTCTGGAGGAGGAAACTGTGGATCATGCTATCTTCTTATGCCCCAGAGCTAGACAGATTTGGCAAACGGTTGGTGCGTGCCCTTGGCTGCACGATCGGGACTCCCATCGTATATCTTTCCTCCGACATATCAGACGGGACACGAGAAGAGGGAACCATCAGTTGGGTCCGAGGTTGGCTTATGTTGCTCACCAGATTTGGTTATCCTGGAACCATTTCGTATTCTCGGACATGCTCACTCCTACGTTTCGGGTTGTCAGGACTGCTGTCTCCTTATCTACTGAGTACACTCTGCATCATAGGTCTATTGATGTTGATAGCCCTGGCCTCTGGGACTTCCATGCTGCTTTAGCAGCGAACCGGCATATGGTCTTCATTTCTTGGGAGCCCCCACCTCTAGGGTTTATCAAAATTAACTTTGATGGGAGTGTTCGTGGTAGATGTGCAGGATATGCTTTTGTGATTCGAGGGTCGGAGGGTTCACTGCTTGCGGCCGGTGGATTTGGGCTTCTCGATGCTTCTGTTCCCCTTGCTGAATTATATGCAGCTTGGGCCGGTATCTCTCATGCCCTTCGGAGCTTGGGCGGTCGGAGGCTTATTATTGAGGGCGACTCAGCTACGGTTATTAGTTGAATCCGTCAGGAGTCCAATGTCCACCTGCCGACTATCCCTTTGATTAGCGACATCCGATATCTCCTTCTGGGTGCTGTCAGCGTCCAGATTCGCCATATCTACAGGGAGGCCAACTCAGCGGCTGATTGGATTGCCGCCAGGGTGTCCTATCATTCAGGTTTCTAGAGTTGGAAGCAGGGCGACCCTTGTCCCCTTATCTTGTCACAAATTTTGTATTAGGATATATCGGGTTTGACTCACCCTATAATGGTGTGATCACCCGTCTGTACCAAAAAAAAAAAAAAAAATTTCGACTTCAAGAGTGCATTCATTTTCTTTTGTATAGCACCCGTTCTTCTTCTTCTTTATCCTACTTTATATTATTATTTAGTGGGACTAATAATCCTCTAACTCTTTATGTAAAGATATATCAGAATTAGAGTTGGATTAGGATGTAAATAGGGACCGGGCGAGAAATAAAATAGCTATCGGGCCAGAAATAACATAGCTATCGGGCCAGAAAGTGAAATGGACTTGGTTAAACTTTATGAAACATGCACTTTATTTAAACTTACACTAATTATTTAATGAAAACTATATTCAATCTATTTTTGCAAAACATAAAAGTATGTAACTAATAGTAGCCATGTTAGGTTTAAATTTTATATTCTCCCACTTAGACAACATTGATTGCTAAATTTTTTTTTAAAAAAAATATTTTAAATTTTAAAAAATAATACTTGAGCTAAACAATTTTAGTAGCTATATAAAACATGATTTAGATTAATATATCTCGGTACAAGCTCTAGTCCAATAGATAATATTAATGTAGAATCATAATGGGTATGCATTATTTACTAACACAATTCCTTTCATGATTATAATTATTAATATTGCACCGATTTAAATTCTTTTATGCATTAAAATGTAGCGTTGAATGTAGCACAAGTAATCCAAAAATATATTATATGTTAATTCTACATCCAGTCCCCTTCATGGTCTTACAAAAAAACTCTTTATGGGTTTTAATATCATGTATACTTCAATAATAAAAAAACTTTTATATTTTTAAATCAAAGTATCAAATTGTAAGTAAACTGTACACTTCTAAATTGAAGCTTTTATCTTTCTAAACCAAAGTGTTAAAATTTTTGCATCTCGAGGTTAAATATAATATATGAGTTCATTAAAATGAAACACAAATGTAACAAATAATACTCATGTGTGAATACATATAAGTGAAATAGATCAAATAATTAAAAAGTAAACTTTATTAATTTTAAATCATTGTAGGCAACTGCTTGAATAATACCAATGGATCTAAGTTTATAGAAAACCCTACTAACCAAGCACACCACAACACAATAAAATACTTCTATTTTAGTATCTTCTAAAAGTTAGCATACCTAAATTGTTTGGTTAATAAATCAGCAATCTTGGCTTTTTCACAATATGTTCATAAATTATATGACTATTATCAATTCATTTTTAAATTTTGAAGTACTTTAGATCAATGTACTAAGCACCACTAGAGTTTTTGGTATTCTTTATAAAGAATACTGCAGCCATATTATCACAATAAATCTTTAAAGGCTCATAGATGGAATTAACAAACTTAAGTCTTAAGATGAAATTCTTTAGTTATATCTTTGAGCCCCAGCTTCACAATAAACTATCACTTCTACTTGTATAGTGGAGGAAGCTATGAAAAATTGTATCGTTAATGAACTTCATATCATTTGGATAATCATCAAAGTTTAATTCTATATGCCAGTAATTTCAAGATGATCAATCCTTTTGTAAACAAGCATATTCTCCTTAATCTTTTGTAGGTATTTAAAAACCTTCTTCACCCTTATCCAGTGATGATAACTTAGATATTAGGAGATTCTACCTAATAAACCAACTGCATAAATTACATTTCACATACTGAAAATGTTGTTATACATTAAATTTCCTACAACATTTTTAGTACAACTAACTCTTCATAAACTCCTTTTCTGGATTGATCTATGGGCATTGAATCTTATTCAACTTATCTCTTTTATAAGCAAGAGATATACCAAATCTATGACTCTTTGTATTAAATCTTTCAAGACATAATCAGTCTATGCTCTTTAAGATCAACTTAAAAAGTTTCTTGAATTTATATCTATATATTTCAATATCAATATATATGCTGCTTCACTTGCATATTTCATATCAAAATACTCAATAGTATATTCTTTACTTTATGCAACAGTCCCAAGTTACTACTACTACTAGCAAGTAAGATATCATCAACTTATAAAACCAAGAAAATAAACTTTTTCTCATTGACCGGAGATATATGCATGAATCAACTATGTTTTCAATAAAATCAATGGATAAAATAACCTAATAAAACTTCAAGTATCATTGCCTAGAGGTTTGCTTAAGGCCATATATCAACTTCTGTATGATGATGATATTAGCCTATTCATCTTTCTTATATATAGTAAATGGCCTTTTGTTCAGCAAGACAGAGCTCAATAAGCTTGGGGTGCCTCGTTCTTAATTAAAGCAATATCAAGATTAGCTAACCTTAGGCTAGTTCAGCTTCTTTAATCTCTTAAAGCTATTTCTATTAAAGTTTTGATAATAGAATTTTGATTATTTATGATGATATTGCTAGTAGTTAAAATACAATATAATATAGTATTGACTAAACATACAAGGGTATTAATAAATCATAAGAATATGCTGAATAATAAACTTTATAGTAATATTCTCAAAAGTTTAAAATGTATTACAATATAAACACCTTTGGATAGAATATATAGGATATATTTAATTATCTTCTAATAAGTCAATTAGTAAGAATGACCCCTTAGAAAACTATTCCTTTTGGGTAGAAAAAATTCTTTAGAACTGATGAAAGTTTTCTTACTAATTACCCCCTTTGGGTAAGACATAAATGCTACAATCTTAGAGGAGATTTCTAAAATCCTTATTGAAAAAACTCCATGAATCTTAATGAACGATATACTTTGGTGATACCACCCACATCGACCCAAGAGCTCTTCAACAAGGACCAGAACTAAATTTTATGCCTATAAATTAGATTTATGCATTTATTTATTATGAATGCCTTAAATAAAGTACAACCATGTTATCCATAATTATAGTGAACGACATTAGTAATCAATATAATCATAATAAAAAAGAAGTCTTACCTTAAGTAGGCTTCAAAAGAGAGTCCTAATACTAGGTCAAACTCAAAGGGACTCCTACTCCTATATCAAAAGAAAGTTCTACTTTTAGGCCAGCCTCAAAGGAAGTACTACATCTAAGTCAGCCTTAAGGGAGTCCTATTCCTAAATTTGCCTCAAGAGGAATCTTATTTTCAAATAGAGCCTTAAAAGAGAGTTCTACTCCTAGACCAGTCTTAAAGGGAGTCCTACTCCTAGGTAAAGCCTCAAAAGAAAGTTATATTCCCAAGTTAAGCCTCAAAAGTGAGTTTTATCTCAAGTCAAACTCAAAAAGTGTCCTACTCTAAAATCAAAGAAGAGTCATACTCTCAAGTCAATCTCAAAGGGAGTCCTATTTTAAGTCATCCTTAAAGGGAGTTCTACTCTTAGATCAGCTTTAAAAGGAAGTATGACTCTCAAGTTAGCCCTCAAAAGATAGTTCCACTTCCAAGTCAAGTCATAAAGGACTCTTAGCATCAAAGAGAGTCCTATTCTCAAGTGAAGCCTTAAAACGGAGCCCTGCTCCTAAGCCAACTTCAAAGAAAGTTCTACTCCTAGGTCAATTCAAAAGGTGAGTCCTACCACTACATAAGCCTCAAGGAGAATCCTACTCCTAGGTATAGTCTTCGAGGGAGTCTTACTTCTGGGTACAATCTCCAAGGGAATCCTACTCCTAAGCAAGGCTCAAGAGAAGTCCTACACATAGGTCAATCTCCAAGGGAGTTCTACTCTCAGACTAGTCTCAAAGGAAGTCCTACTCCCAAGCAAGTCCAACACATAGGTGATCCTCAAAGGGAGTCTTACTCTTAAGTTAGCCTTAAAGAAAGTCCTACTTTTAAGTAAAGCCTGAAAAGGAAAGTCCTATTCTTAGGCTAGCCTTAAAAGAAGTTCTACTCTTAGACAAGCCTCAAAGGAAGTCCTACTTACAGGCCAACTTTAAAAGGAAAAAATCCAACTCTTAGATGATCCTCAAGAGAGAGTCATACTCTCATGCTACCCTCAAAAGGAGTCTTACTTTTAGGTTAGCCTCAGAAGAAAATCCTACTCTTAGGTGGAGCCTCAAAAGGGGGTCTTACTCTTAGGTAAAGCCTTAAAGAAGAGTTCTACTCTCAAGTTGGACTTCAAAAGAAAGTCTTACTCTCAAGTCAGGCCTCAAAAAGGAGTTATACTCTCAAGTCAATCTCCAAAGGAGTCCTATTCCTAGCCCAACCTTAAAAGAGAGTTTTGCTCTCAAATTAGCATCAGAAGGAGTCCTACTCCCCCTAAAGGAGAGTTTTACTCCTACTCAAAGGATAAAACCTTAGAAGGGAGTCTTACTTTCAAGTTAGCCTCAAAGAGAGTACTACACATAGATAAAGCTTCAAAAGAGGAGTCTTACACTTAGGCTAGCTTCTAAGGGAGTCTGCTTCCAAATCAGTCTCAAAGAGAATCCTAATTCCAAATGGAGCCTCAAAGAGGAATATTGCTCGCAGACCACCCTAAAAGGAAGTCTTATTCCTAAATCAACCTCAAAAGAAAGTCCTCCTAGGTGGGGCCTCAAAGGGAAGTTCTACTCTCAAGGCACTCTCAAAAAGGAGTCCTACTCACAAATCACCCAAAAAAAAAGTCCGACTCCTAAGTCAACATCAAAGTGAAGTCTTACTTTCAAATAAAATCTTAAAAAAGAGTTCTACTTTCTAGCCAGGCTTCAAAAAGGAGTCATACTCTCAAGTCAAGCCTTAAAAGGGAGTAATGCTCCCAAGTCAAACTCCAAAAGAGTCTTTCTCCTTAATAGGAAAAGAGCCCTATTCTTAAGGTAGTTTCAAAAGGAGTCTTACTCCTAAGCCAACCTTAAGAAGAGTCCTATTTGCAAGTCAACTCTCAAAAGGAGTCCTACTCTTAGGTCAAGCCAACTCAAAAAGGAGCTTTATTCCTAATTCAAGGCCTCTTGACTAGAGATGGGCACTGGGCCATGCCGCCCATGGGCCGGCATGACCCATTAAGCCGTGCCGTGCTAGGTTCAAAAAATCCAGCCCAGCATGGCATGGTTCATGACGAGCTTGGGCTGGCACGGCACGGCTCATCAGGGACTGGGCCGTGCCGGCCCATCAGGGACTGGGCCGGTCTAGGCCCATAAGGGCCGGCACGGCCCATTAGGGCCTTATAAAAAATATAAATAATTTTTTTAATAAATTAAAAAGTTATTAATATGAAGCCACCTTAATGGTGAAGGGTTTGGCATAGACCCCTAGCAGTTTATTAATTTAAAATTAAAATGATATATGAAGGGTGGAGGGCTAGACCTGACCTCCTGAATGCAATAAGAAAGAAGAAAAAAATAGAGATGACTCACTTTAATAATTAAAAATAAAAATATATAATTACAAAAATAGAGATGACTCACTCATCAGTAGTATTTGTGTCATCATCATCTTTGCTGGTTTAATCATGTTCACCTTTATCTTGATGCCTTGCCTCAGCATCCAACTAATCTTTGAAGCAGAAAAGTATCTCAACCGTCTCGCTAGTTATCCTATTCTCTTTTCATTCATAACATGCTGACCTACACTGAAAGCAAATTTTGATGCTACTATAGACATCGGCACAACTAAAATATCCCGTGCAATAGTAGATATAACATGATATTAATTTCTAACACTCTTCCACTAAGCAAATACATCTAGATTTTCTATTTGATCTTCATCATATGCAGAATAAAGATTGTTTCGTAAATAAAATTTTAATTATTATATATGGGAAATATCTTTTTTTTTTTAAGTTTATCATTGCTATTATTTTGACTAAAATGACAAATGCCTTTTGTTTATTTGTAAGAATGTATTATAATATATATATATATATATATTAATAAGATAAGTACATCATAAAAGTTTAGTACTTTATATTATTTGGTGCTGTTACTGAAACTATGGGCTATTATTATATATTTTGATATTCCATAATGCAATATTGTTTTATAAAATTTTTCAAATCATGAATTTAAAAAATTTAAATTTTAATAAAATTATAATTTGTTGGCCCAGATGGCAACCCAAGAGGGGGGGTGAATTGGGTTCTTTATAAATTTTAACACTTTAAGACTATGTGCCTGATTTGAAAGTGGTTGAGTGCAATGAATAGATAAATGCTAAGCACAAATAAATGAGAGAGAGATAAAGCACAACAAACACAAAGATTTTATAGTGGTTCGGTGTATCTAACACCTATGTCCACTCCCAAGCAGCACTTGGGTCCACACTATAATCCACTTGATTATAGTCGAGTTGTTTTACAAGCTCGCAACTCAAACTTGTTGTTTTCCCGGGGTCACAACGAATTCAGTCAATTTTTTGGGCTTACCAGCACAAAATCCAACCACAAGCTAACCTTAGCTTGTCCCGAGATATACTACCTCCATTAATTCAATCCCCTGATTGAATTAGCCAACAACAATGAAAAAATAGAGTTTTGAATACACAACAACTCCTCAAATGAGCAAATATGTAATTGAATAAACAAAGGGTAAGAAAAGCATGTTTGAAGCGAATTTGATTTGAGATTTTATTCTTTTTTCTTTTCCTCTTCTCCTTTGAAAGATTGAATCAGGCCTCAGCTCAGATTCTTCATAAAAATTGCAGTTGAGAAATTGGAGAAAAATAGGGCTTTTACTTTCTGTTTTTTTATTTAGAAAATCCTTCGATTTTGAACTTGAATGCTTTGTATTTCTCTTTGGACTCTCTTGGATTGATGGATTTGAGCTCTGAGTCATTTCCTCTTTGATTTCTCTCTCTTTCTTTTACAAGATTTTTTGATTTTTCAGTCTCTTCTTCTCTCTCTTTTCAAACGAACAATTCTTCCTTTTTATAGATCCCTTAATCCAAGATTAGGTGGAAAAAATAGTCATTGCAGAGTAGTTGGATTGCTTCTACACACAAAGAAAAATAGCCGTTAGAGATTAGGTGAAAAAATATTACCGTTGGAGTCCGTTCTGACATTTGAAAAATCCGTTCCTGACAGGTTGGAGTCGGCTCCAACTTTTCAGGTGTCGGCTCCAAATCGGGGTGTCCAAAAATAGTAATAAGAAGTTCATTGAGGAGTCGGCTCCGAAAAAGTTAAGTGTTGGCTCGGCGCTATCGGGAGTCGGCTCCGGAATTCAAAGGTATCGACTCTAACTTTGTCCAAAAATATGCTCTCTGTTCTCAGGTTAGAGTCGGCTCCAGAAACTTAAGTCTGCTCCATAACTTTCAGGTGTTGGCTCCCAAACTCCAGGTGTCGGCTCCAGAAACTGATGTAGAAATCACTTCTCTGTATCTCAGGTTGGAGTCAGCTTCGAAACTCTAGGTGTCGACTCCGGACCATGCTGAAAATGTAGAAAGGTCCTGATACTTCCTGGGATCGGCTCCTGACTATTTGTGTGTCGACTCTAAGTTCTAAACTTACATATTTTCCTTTCAATTTTGATTCAAAACCATTTCCTTACACCTTTTGACTGATTAAATATTTTTAATCTCTGAAACACTTATCAAATTTGTTAGAAGCATAGTGAATATACTCATGTCTTTTGTTAATCATCAAAATCAATCCTTGGGTCAACAATCTTTCCCTTTTTGATGATGACAAAATATAGAGTATATGCATGATTAAACAATATGAATTTAAATCAAATTTCTTAATTTTAAGTTCTCATAGTTAAGCTCCCCTGAATGAGGTAACTCCCCCTATGATACTCAACTTAACATCTTTTCTCCCTTTATTATTAAGACTTATTGAGCATATCAAATTAAGGTCATTTAAAGCTTGATACTTATTAACCTTGATACTCATTAAACTTATCTCATCGAAACTACTTGATACCAATTAATTAAGCTTATTTGTTCCAATGCATATACAATCTTTTCTCCCCCTTTTTTGTAATCAACAAAAAGGTTTTAGAAAGATTTAAGTTCAATTAATCTTTCTCAAAAGAATAATCAAATTGCATTGCAAAATACAAGTAATTCATTCATTTCATTTCATCATCCAAAATACAACATTACATTTGATAAAAAGTAAATATTTTACATCAAAAGAAATTTCATAATATCAAAAGAAACTTCATTACATCAAACGTCATTACATTAAAAGTATCAAAATGCAGTATTTAATGATTTCTAAGAAGCCTTTGCAATTCTTCTACAATTTTTTCCATTCCTTCACTTTGAGTTCTGACAAATTCCTTCAGTCTTCTGTCAATGAATCCACATGCAGTAATAATTTTGTCTTGAAGCTCTGCATTGCATTTGGAACAAGTCTCAGAATCTCCTCCAATTTCTTTAAGTTCTTCAAAAATGTTCTTGAGATTATTCTTTAATGCTTCTGAAGAAGATCCAAGGGTGGACTCAATCTTGCTCACCCTTTCATCCAAGGAATAGAGAGTCTCTCTCAAGTTCATAAATTTGCTATCTAACTCAATCTTCATCTCTTCTTTATGATTCAAAAGTAAAGATTTTAATTATTTCATTTGAGTATCAGAAAAACTGGTAGAAGCTTGAACAAATGAACTTGAAGTAGGTGCAAGAGCTGTTGAAGGTACAGGGCTACTAGGTCCTGGCAAAATATGTCTCACATAGGGTCCAAGTACTGTAGCTCCAACATCAATAGCTCTTTCATCCAAGAGACTTTTCCTTTCTCAAATTCCATCCTTTTTCACAAATCCCATTCTATGCACAATTGCTAAACTATAGTAATCTGTGTGCGTTAAATTCTTTTTGGGTTCATTTTCAGAAATAATAATACCCTGACTCTGAAATGCTAAAGTCAATATCATACCATAGGGTAAAGTAGATCTTTTCTTATTCCCAGCTTCAGCCATATACCATACCATCATACCAACCAAATTAATTCACTGACCAGTCAAAACACTGTCCTTAATTAAAATGTCTTGCTCTGAGACATACTCAAACCTACCGATCTTGGGAAATAAAATCCTTCCACAGATATTATGAAGTAATCTCAACTTAAGAGGCAATTGGTTTGCCCTAATTTCTTCAAATTCAGTTACTTCCCTTCCTAGCATCCTTGATAAAGCATTTGACCTTTCACTGTGAATGCTTCCAGCAAGCCCAGTAATAGAAATTCCTAAAAGATTTCCTAAGATTTCTGAGGTTATATGAATCCTTTTCCCTCTTATTAAACTAACTATTCCTCCATCTCCTCTAGACAGATTGAAATAAAACTCGTTGACTAAGGCTGGATAAGTAGGTAAATCAATGGAGCATACCTTATCCCAACCTAGTTCTATCAATTGTCGTCCAATGCTGAAACCTTCTTTCTTAAAGAAATGAAAGTCTATCTTCCTGCCCATTGTGATTACTCGGCCTGCTAGAATGTCGATTTGAGGTGAGGAGGGGCTTGAAGTAGCGCTCGGTGTGGATGATGAGGACGAAGAACTTGGTGAAGATTGTCTCGCCGGATGCCTCACTGTCCGTTTTTCAGTCGTCACCGCTCCACCAAACACAGATCCTCTACGTTTGGGTGCCATTGAGAGCTAAGGAGTGGTTAATTTGAGGGATTTTGGGTTTTGGAAAGAGTTGGAGAGAGTTTGGAGGGGTTAGGAGTCGATTGAAATGATCGAGGAGTCGGCTCTGCCCTAGATAAGTCAACTTGGGACCACTTGGAGTCGACTCCCGCAAAGCGAGGTGTCGGCTCCAGGTCGCTAACACAGTCAGCGCTCGAACTGGAGTCGGCTCCGCTAAGATGGGTGTCGGCTCTAAGGTCTCAGACTGTGAGCGACACAGACAAGGTGTCGACTCCACAAATTGGGGTGTCGACTCCACTGATAGTTTCAAAAAAAAAGAGAGTTTCAAACATCCGAAACTTGTCAAAATAAAATCAATAAATTTTGGATAAAATCTTTGGAATGTAGAGAATCAAATTGTTCAAATATCTAGATAAATTATCCTTAAAATCATGAAAGAAATTTTAAGAAATTGATTAAATTCTAGATAATCATTCCTTAGGGGTTTCAAAATCATTCCAAAGGGTCACAAATCCCTAACTCTCCTCTAAGATAAAAAATCTTTCTTCACTCAAGGGTTTTGTAAATATGTCAGCTAATTGATCTTCAGTACAAACATAATCAAGACAAATGTCACCATTATCTACATGTTCTCTAATAAAGTGATATCTAATTTTAATATGTTTAGTTCTTGAATGTTGTATAGGATTTTTAGTTAAGTTTATTGCACTTATATTATCACATTTAATAGGAGTTTTATCAAGTGTTATGCCATAATCTTCAAGTTGTCGCTTAATCCAAAGGATTTGAGCACAGCAACTTCCAGCTGCAACATATTCAGCTTCAGCAGTAGATAATGCAACTGAATTTTACTTTTTACTAAACCAAGAGATTAAGTTACTTCCTAAAAATTGACATGCACCACTTGTACTCTTTCTATCTAATTTACAACTAGCATAATCAGAATCAGAATAAGCAATCAAATTTATTGTTGAGTCTCTAGAATACCATAATCCTACATTTTTAATTCCACTTAGATATCTTAGTATTCTTTTACAGCAATTAAATGAGATTCTTTAGGTTCAGATTGAAATCTAGCACATAGACAAACAGCAAACATGATATCAGGTTTACTTGCAGTTAAGTAAAGTAGAGATCCGATCATACCTCTATAATGCTTTTGATCAACTTTCATACCATCTTCATCTTTGTCTAATTTGCATGAAGGACTCATAGGTGTTCCAAGGGGTTTGATTGATTCTATTCCAAACTTCTTGAGAATTTTCTTTGTGTACTTTGTTTGGTTGATAAAAATCCCCTCTTTGCTTTGTTTGATTTATAGTCCTAGGAAGAAATTGAGTTCTCCCATCATGCTTATTTCGAATTCACCCTACATTAACTTAGTAAATTCTTGACACAAAAGATTGTTAGTAGCACCGAATACAATATCATCTACATATATTTGTACTACCAATAAATTTTATCTTTTCTTTTCAAGAATAGGGTTTTATCAATATTTTCTCTAGAAAAATTATTTTCAATTAGAAATTTGCTTAACCTATCATACCAAGCTCTAGGTGCTTGTTTTAAACCATACAGTGCTTTGTGTAATTTAAAAATATGATTTAAAAATTCATGATCTTCAAAACTAGGTGGTTGTTCTACAAAAACTTCTTCATTTATAAAATCATTTAAAAATGCACTCTTAACATCCATTTGAAATAAATTGATATTCATGTGACATGCAAATGCAAGTAATAATCTAATTGCCTCTAATCTAGCTACATATGCAAAAGTTTCATCAAATCAATTCCTTCTTCTTGATTATATCCTTTTGCAACTAATCTAGCTTTATTTCTAATTACTATGTCATTTTCATCTAATTTATTTCTAAATACCCATTTAGATCCTATCACTGAGTTACCTTTAGGTCTATCGACTAAGGACCATACATTATTTCTAATAAATTGATTTAATTTCTCTTGCATAGCTAGCATCCAATTACTATCTTTTTCAGTTTCTTCAATAGTTTTAGGTTCAATTTGAGATACAAATACAAAATGATTATTGATATTTCTCATAGATGATCTAGTTCTTATACCTTGAGATGGATCACTAATAATCAATTCCTTTGGATGACCATAGGCATATCTCCCACTACAAGAAAATACCGAAATAGCGACGCAAATTTAGCGACGCAAAATTGCGTCGCTAAATTGCGACCTCTTTGCGACGCCTTTGTGACAACAAAATATTGCGACGCATTAGCGACTCATTAGCGACTCAATTAACCAAAAAATCAAAAAAAAATTAAATTTTTAATATTGCGATGCAAATATTGCGTCACAATATTTTTAAATTAATTTTTTATGAAATATAAATATCAATAAAAATATTGCGATGCAAATATTGCGTCACAATGTTTTTTACAGAATTAAATATTTTAAATAGCGATGCATTAGCGACGCAATAAAATAGATAATTAGAAAAATTATTTTTAATTTAGCGATGCACCAATTGTGTCACAAATAATTGAAATTAAATTAAATTTTATAAAATCTAATTATCGGAAAAAAATATTGCGACGCATCACAGTGCGTCGCAATGTTTTTAAAAGAATTAAATATATTAAATAGCGACGCATTAGCGACGCAATAAATTAGAAAATAAGAAAATAATTTTTAATTTAGCGACGCAACAAATGCATCGCAAATAATTTAAATGAAATTATATTATTTAAAGTATAAATAGTTTACAAAATATTGCGACGCATAACAGTGCGTCGCAATGTTTTGAAAAGAATTAATATTTTAAATAGCGATGCCTTAGCGACACAATAAAATTAGAAAATAGAAAAATTATTTTTAATATAGCGACGCAACAATTGCATCGCAAATAATTTAAATGGAATTATTTTTTATAGTAGTAATATTTTAAAAATATTGCGATGCCAACCAGTGCGTCACAATATTTTGAGAAGAATTAAATATTTTAAATAGCGACGCCTTAGCGACGCAATAAACTAGAAAAATAGGAAATTTAGCGACGACACAATTGCATCGCAAATAATTTAAATGGAATTATATTTTTTACAGTACTAATATTTTAAAAAATATTGCGACGCCAACCAGTGCATCGCAATATTTTGAAAAAAATTAAATATTTTAAATAGCGACGCAATAAACCAAAAAATAAATTAAAATTATTTTTAATATAGCGACGCAATAAATGCATCGCAATAATTTTAAATAAATTAAATTTTATAAATTATAAATATGAGAAAAAATAATTACGACGTAACACATTGAGTTGCAATGTTTTTAAAAAATTAATTATGTTAAATAGCAACGCATTAGCGATGTAATAAGCAAAAATATTAATTTAGAAAATTATGTTTTAATATAGCGACGTACTTGTTGCATCGTAATTATTAGAATTAAAGTTAATTTTTTATATATTATAATTATCATATTAAAAAAATATGACGCAACCCTTTGCATCGTTATATTTAAAAAAATTAATTATGTTAAATAGCGATCGGTCCAAAATCGATCGTGACCGATCAGAATAAGGGCTTGGATCGATCACAACCCTCGGATCGTCGCCGATCGGACCGATTGCCGCGGTCCGCGATCGGTCGTCGCCGATCGGGATCAGGGCTTGGATCGATCGCAAGCGTTGGATCGTCGTTGATCTCGGACGGATCGCCACGGTCCGAGATCGGTCGTGGCCGATCGGGATCAGGGCTTGGATCGATCGCAACCGTCGGATCGTCGCCGATCTCGGACGGATTGCAACTGTCCGAGATAGGTCATGGCCGATCGGGATCAGGACTTGGATCGATCGCAACCGTCGGATCATCGCCGATCTCGGACGGATTGCAACTGTCCAAGATCGGTCGTGGCCGATCGGGATCACGGCTTGGATCGATCGCAATAGTCGGATCGTCGTCGATCTCGGACGGATTGCAACTGTCCGAGATAGGTCGTGGCCGATCGGGATCACGGCTTGGATCGATCGCAACCGTCGGACCTTTGCCGATCGGACCGATTGCCGCGGTCGCGATCGGTCGTCGCCGATCGGGATCAGGGCTTGGATCGATCGCAACCGTCGGATCGTCGCCGATCTCGGACGGATTGCAACTGTCCGAGATAGGTCGTGGCCGATCGGGATCACGGCTTGGATCGATCGCAACCGTCGGACCTTTGCCGATCGGACCGATTGCTGCGGTCCGCGATCGGTCATCGCCGATTGGGATCAGGGCTTGGATTGATCGCAACCGTTGGATCGTCGCCGATTTCAGACGGATCGCCACGGTCCGAGATCGGTCGTGGCCGATCGGGATCAGGGCTTGGATCGATCGCAACCGTCGGATCATCGTCGATCTGGGATGGATTGCAACTGTCCGAGATAGGTCGTGGCCGATCAGGATCACGGCTTGGATCGATCGCAACCGTCGGACCTTTGCCGATCGGACCGATTGCCGCGGTCCGCGATCGGTCATCGCCGATCGGGATCAGGGCTTGGATCGATCGCAACCGTCGGATCGTCGCCGATCTCGGACGGATTGCAACTGTCCGAGATAGGTCGTGGCCGATCGGGATCACGGCTTGGATCGATCACAACCGTCGGATCGTCGCCGATCTCGGACGGATTGCAACTGTCCGAGATCGGTCGTGGCCGATCGGGATTATGGCTTGGATCGATCGCAACAGTCGGATCGTCGTCGATCTCGGACGGATTGCAACTGTCCGAGATAGGTCGTGGCCGATCGGGATCACGGCTTGGATCGATCGCAACCGTCGGACCTTTGCCAATCGGACCGATTGCCGCGGTCCGCGATCGGTCGTCGCCGATCGGGATCAGGGCTTGGATCGATCGCAACCGTCGGATCATCGCCGATCTCAGACGGATTGCAACTGTCCGAGATAGGTCATGGCCGATCGGGATCACGGCTTGGATCGATCGCAACCGTCGGACCTTTGCCGATCGGACCGATTGCTGTGGTCCGCGATCGGTCGTCGCCGATCGGGAGGGCTTGGATCGATCGCAACCGTGGATCGTCGTCGATTTCGACGGATCGCCACGGTCCGAGATCGGTCGTGGCCGATCGGGATCAGGGCTTGGATCGATCGCAACCGTCGGATCGTCGTCGATCTGGGACGGATTGCAACTGTCCGAGATAGGTCGTGGCCGATCGGGATCACGGCTTGGATCGATCGCAACCGTCGGAGCCGATCGGACCGATTGCCGCAGTCCATGATCGGTCGTCACCGATCAGGATCAGGGCTTGGATCGATCGCAACCGTTGGATCGTCGTCGATCTCGGACGGATTGCAACTGTCCGAGATAGGTTGTGGCCGATCGGGATCACGGCTTGGATCGATCGCAACCGTCGGACCTTTGCCAATCGGACTGATTGCTGCAGTCCGCGATCGGTCGTCGCCGATCGGGATCAGGGCTTGGATCGATCGCAACCGTTGGATCGTCGTCGATTTTGGACGGATCGCCACGGTCCGAGATCGGTCATGGCCGATCGGGATCATGGCTTGGATCGATTGCAACCGTCGGATCGTTGTCGATCGGACGGATTGCAACTCCGAGATAGGTCGTGGCCGATCGGGATCAGGGCTTGGATCGATCGCAACCGTCGGATCTTGCCGATCGGACGATAGCCGCGGTCCGCGATCGGTCGTCGCCGATCGGAATCAGGCTTGGATCGATCGCAACGTTGGATCGTCGCCGATCTCGACGGATTGCAACTGTCCAAGATCGGTCGTGGCCGATCGGGATCACGGCTTGGATCGATCGCAACCGTCGGATCGTTGCCGATCGGACCGATTGCCGATCGGTCGTTGCCGATCGGGATCATGGCTTGGATCGATCGCAACCGTTGGATCGTCGCCGATTTCGGACGGATCGCCACGGTCCGAGATCGATCGTGGCCGATCGGGATCATGGCTTGGATCGATCGCAACCGTCAGATTGTCGCCGATCTCGGATGGATTGCAACTGTCCAAGATCGATCGTGGCCGATCGGGATCACGGCTTGGATCGATCGCAACAGTCGGATCGTCGTCGATCTCGAACGGATTGCAACTGTCCGAGATAGGTCGTGGCCGATCGGGATCACGGCTTGGATCGATCGCAACCGTCGGACCATTGCCGATCGGACCGATTGCCGAGGTCCGTGATCTGTCGTCGCCGATCGGGATCAGGGCTTGGATCGATCGCAACCGTTGGATCGTCGACGATCGTCGCAATCTTTTTTAAATAAGTTTATGTAATTAAAAATTTTATAAAATAAATTACGACGCCATTTCTCATCGCAATTATTAACATTAATTATAAATATAATCATTTATAAATATTATTAAATAAATTGCGATGCCATTTGTCATCGCAATTATTATAATAAATTTAAATATTTTCATTTAAAAATATTAAAAAAATAATTGCGAAGCAATTGTTGCGTCGCAATATTGTAATAAGTTTTTATTTTAATCTATTTAAATTATTAAAAAATTATTGCGATGCCTTAGCGATGCAATTATTAGAAAATAAAAATATTTTTCCCGCCAGGTGATGGCGCCAATTTAGCGACGCTTCAGCGACGCATTTAGTGGCGTCGCTATGTTTTCAGAAAATTATTAAAAACATGTTTTAACGATGAATTAGCGACGCCCTAGTGCGTCGCTAAGAAAAAAAAAAAATTGCGATGAAAATGGCGACGCAATTTTGGCGTCGCTAATTCCCTATATTTAAGCCGGGTCCCTTCTCCTTTCCTCCTCCCGTCTTGACCTAGCGCCGCCGTGAAGCTAAAGCTCCAATCTCCGGCGCATCCCCATCCTCTGGCTACCCGACGATCGCATCCGACTCCGGCAACCCGGCGATCTCATCTCAACCAAGGTAAGCTCCGATAATCTAAAAAAAAAATGATTTTTTTTTTATTTATTTCCCTACGGCCACGGTCGCTGCCGTGGCCGTCTTCTCCGGCCACGGTAGGGCCGTGGCCATCTTCTCCGGCCACGGCCGCTGCCGTGGCCGGCAGTGGCCTGGCCACGGTGGCCAGGCCACTGTAATCAAAAAAAAATTTTTTTTTTAACAGGGGGGAGGGGAGGAAACCCCCCGCCCCCCCTTTCTTTTCTTGTCCGGCCACGGTCGTGGCCGCGGCCGGACAAGGCGGCCACGGCCGCTGCCGTGGCCGTCTTCTCCGGCCACGGCCACTGCCGTGGCCGGCAGTGGCCTGGCCACGGTGGCCAGGCCACTGTAATCAAAAAAAAAAATTTTTTTTTTTAAACAGGGGAGAGGGGAGGAAACCCCCCCGCCCCCCTTTCTTTTCTTGTCCGGCCACGGCCGTGGCCGCGGCCGGACAAGGCGGCCACGGCCGCTGCCGTGGCCGTTCTTCTCCGGCCACGGCCGCTGCCGTGGCCGGCAGTGGCCTGGCCACGTGGCCAGGCCACTGTAATCAAAAATTTTTTTTTTTTTTAAACAGGGGGGAGGGGAGGAAACCCCCCGCCCCCCCTTTCTTTTCTTGTCCGGCCACAAGGCGGCCACGGCCGCTGCCGTGGCCGTCTTCTCCGGCCACGGCCGCTGCCGTGGCCGCAGTGGCCTGGCCACGGTGGCCAGGCCACTGTAATCAAAAAAAAAAAAAAATTTTTTTTAACAGGGGGGAGGGGAGGAAACCCCCCGCCCCCCCTTTCTTTTCTTGTCCGGCCACGGCCGTGGCCGCGGCCGGACAAGGCGGCCACGGCCGCTGCCGTGGCCGCAGTGGCCTGGCCACGGTAGCCAGGCCACTGTAATCAAAAAAAAAAAAAAAATTTTTTTTAACAGGGG
>UESW01004311.1:538536-627260 GCA_900491605.1 Calamus simplicifolius
ATATATATATATATATATATATATATATATATATTGATGCGTTTCTAGTATTTATATAATATCATTAACCCAAGTTCCTCAATAAATAATAATAATAATCCTAACAAAGGCAAGCCACAGATCGATGGTGCAAGAAATACTGATGTATAATCAAAGGATGTAGGAACTTAAAAAAATCTTACTAAAAAAATCGTCGCCATATTTCATTTTTCACAAACACTATTGCTGTTTTTTTTTTTAAAGGCAATCTCTGTTAGAAAAAAAATGTTTGGGATCTCATTCTAGAATTTATAGTCTGCTCTCTCTCTGTATTCTTCCTTATCAGTTTTTTTTTTTTTTAATATTAACAAAACTGTATGGGGATCCTCTCCTACTCTCCCTTTACCAACAGGGAGCCAAAAAAAAAAACTCAACCAACAATAATTAAACGATAATCTTCTAGCCAGATGGTGCTATTTTAATTATGACATGGAGTAGCATTTAGGTACGTTTCTGGCCACCCTATGTAATTTCTAAATTCCTTCAAGTTGGACTCAAGATCCCATTCTCTCCACGGAGTTGCATTTCATATAAATGATGTAGGCTGATGATGTGGGGCATGAGCGCATCTAACTTTGTATCTGGGTTGTCTAACACGAAGAAATGCGCTAGTGTGAAGTGATATTAAATTGAAGGAGAGTGGAGAAAGGGGATAAAGAGTAGACAAATTATGGAAGCTGCATGGATAATAACAAAGAGTCGTTGTCGACGCCAGTAGGTGAATCTCTAATTCTACCAACTCCCATCTAGCCTGGACCCAACTGAAACTGACCAAATGATTTCACCATGATATGGCCCGTGAGGCTCTCTCTCTCTCTCTCTCTCTCTGACAAAACCCAACTCAGGAGTTCCAGACAATCCCATGGCTGGGTAGTGGTCACCTCACATGCCCCCAAAACCCAACGCAAATCACCTTCGCTGCAACCTTCTCTCCCAACCTTCTCTCCCTACTCTCTCTCCCCTTCAGCCGCTCCACCGCCTCCATTTTTCCTCTACTGCACCCTCTCATCTTGTACCCTTGCCACTCCAAGGGCTTTCTTTTCTCAACCTAACTCAACTCGGGTTCTGTGCTGTAGCTTAATTTCCTTCCATCTAGTCCTCGGCGAAACCAGTGGTCATCTATCGCTCTCTCTCTCTCTCTCTCACGCACAAATTAAAACACACGGACGCGAACAGCTAAGCAACACAAGCCTTAGCCCTTGCGGTCTTTTATTTCTCCAATGAAGTAATCGTGTCCAGGGGGTCGTTTCTTGGTTTCCTTCCCTCGAGTCGAAAGCCAACATCCAGTTGGGGCTTTGGATTGTACCTTCCCTTCCTCTTCTCTCCTCTATCTCCATGGGAACAAGAACTAGAGATCCCAAAATGCACACCCCTCCATATATTCTAAGTACAAATACCGAGTCCACAGATCTACAGCTAGTCTTGTATTAGTGCTCCCCCTCTCTCATCCCATATGATGCAGTTCACCGAGAGTGCACCACCCCCATCACCCAGGATCAACCTCAATGGGCTAGGTCTGTGCCTCGACCTGAACCCATCTAAAGCCCCGCTCCACCGCCCCCGGCCGTGGCCCGGCTTCCCCACCTCCGCCAAGTCCCTTGGCAGCTTCAACACCGCCGGCTGCATGGAGCAACTGCTGGTCCACTGCGCCAACGCCATCGAGGCCAACGACGCCACCCTCGCCCAGCAGCTCCTGTGGGTTCTCCACAACATCGCACCGCCCGACGGTGACTCCAACCAGCGCCTCACCGCCGCCTTCCTCCACGCCCTCCTCATCCGCGCCTCCAAGACCGGCTCCTGCACGATGCTCGCCGTCGCCGCTGCTCGAGCCGATGCTGACCTTGCCCTCCACACTCACCGCTTCTCCGCCGTCGACCTCGCGAGCTTCGTCGACCTCACTCCATGGCACCGCTTCGGCTACTCAGCCGCCAACGCCGCCATCGCCGAAGCCGTCGAGGGTTTCCCCGTTGTCCACATCGTGGACCTCAGCACGACGCACTGTATGCAGATCCCCACCCTCATCGACTTACTGGCCAGCCGCCCCGACGGCCCGCCGATCTTAAGGCTCACCGTCCCGAGCCCTGCAACGACCGCCACTATGCCGCCGCCGATTCTGGACCTCCCCTACGATGAATTGGGTGCAAGGCTGGTAAACTTCGCAAGGTCCAAAAACGTAGCCATGGAATTCAGAGTCATCCCTTGGAATCCATGCGACGCGTTCGACACCTTGATGGAGCAACTGAGAGTTCACCAATTAGTCTCTGAAGGCGAGGCACTCATTGTGAACTCCCAGATGATGATGCATTACATCCCAGACGAGACCGCCGGTGCAATCTCCACCACCACCACCACCACCATGAGCATGACTTCGTCCATGTCCCTTCGAATGGTGTTCCTTAAAGGGCTTCGCAGTCTCGAGCCCACCTTGGTGACGCTTGTGGATGAAGACGCCGACTTCACGGCGAACGACGTGGCGGGGAGGCTAAGATCGGCGTTCAATTATCTATGGATACCGTATGATGCAGTGGATACGTTTCTTCCCAAGGGGAGCGAGCAGCGGCGGTGGTACGAGGCCGGAGTGGGCTGGAAGATAGAGAACGTGATAGCCCATGAGGGCTTGCAGAGGGTGGAGCGGTTGGAGCCCAAGGGGAGGTGGGCGCAGAGGATGAGGGCGGCGGGGTTTCGAGGGGTGGGGTTCGGCGAGGAGGCGATGGGGGAGGTGAAGGGGATGCTCGAGGAGCACTCGGCGGGGTGGGGGATGAAGAGGGAGGAGGAAGACTTGGTGCTCACTTGGAAGGGCCACAACGTCGTGTTTGCTTCAGCTTGGGTGCCTTCATGATCGGATTCGTGTTTGCTTTTGTAAGTGCCTTTCAGGCTGTTGATTCTTTTGTTACGTTTTAAGATTGTTATAAATAATTGGTTATTACCTGAAGCTGGTACTCTCTCTCTCTCTCTCTGTGTGTGTGTGTCCCGTTCTGCATGCTGACAATTAGTGAGAGGAGAATATAAATGCAAGGCTACGATTTCCGAGTTCATTTGTTTTCATAATTTTGTGGATCGTTCAAGATGGTAGAGAGAGCATAGATTTGCCCTTTATCAGCTACCATTTGTTAAGTTTATAATCTCATATGTATTCTTATTTTCTTTTCTTCATGCATGTTTGCTTGATCTTGACTACTATATATATCCTCTCAGCTTGTTGGCGTTCTTTTCTTCTTCTTCGAAAGTCTTTGTATCAGAGAACGCCGTAATAATTAACCACGCTCTATAGTAGTTGGTATTGAAGGAAAACTAACGGAGGAAAATGGTTGCGGTGATGAATATTGAATTCCAGGACCTGGGTGGTTGAGGTGATGAGAATAAAATCGATATGCTAATACCGGACAATTAATAATGTTCAGCCAAATATTCAGCTTCAAATTAAGCTCCTTCTCTAGCTAGATGCATGGAGTTTGCCTTCTTTAATTTCCTCAAAAAAAACTTGACTATCCATTTCATCTTCTTCTAACGCTCGAATCTGCAAGCTGAAGTCCGTTCAAGGAAAACGAAGCCTCAGTAAAATTTTTGTAGATGAATCAGATTCATTTCAATCTTCATTCTCATTGGATAAGGATGGAGATTTGTCTCTGCAGAGTATCTATCATACGTCACGCAATGAGATGGGGGTACATACATACATGTGTACACACGCACACCATTTATAGGTTTTCTTATTTAATGGGTTGCGTAGGGGTGACAATCGTGTCGTATTGTGTCGTGTCCAGATCGTGTCATGTTTTGATCGGGTTGAAAACACATCAACCCAAACACGACCTATGAGTTAAATGGGTTAGGTAATTTGGACACGAACACGACCTGACTCAAAACACGATTAACCTGACACGATCTGTGACCCGAGAGGACAGAAGAAATAAAACCCGCATGATATTTTATAATGGGAAATGAGCCGGCGAAAGAAGGGTAGAGTCGAAGAGAGCGGTGGCGCGAGTAAAAAATTATCGTCATTTAAACTCTCTAAAATGTCATTAAACATTCATTATTAGTATTTTATCATTTATAACGTAATTGCTTAAGAGTGAAGGAAGTTTTTCGAGAAAAAATAGTAACGACAATTGCTTCTATTTTTCACTTTCTTTTCGTTAAAGGGGATTGTGATATTTGGACTCAATCATCACAAAAGTTGCTCCCAAGACGTAGATTAGGTCAAATTGGTTGCTTGTTTGATCAACCTAATCAGATTAAAATATATAATTCATATAATCTAAATTTTGACTATTTAACCAGCTTCGTTTGGTGGAACCGTCAGCTTCGTTTGTTTGATCTAGAGGCCTCGGATAGCGGTGACGGATGGATCATGGCGACATACGTGCGGGCGAAGCGGGTGACGGGTTCGGGACAAAACAGGTCAGACGGGTTCGTGTCAACCCGATTAAATACACAGGTCAATTTGGATCAATTTGGGTTAAGCGGTTGAACCCGAACACGACCCATTTAAATTTTGTGTTGGCGGGTCGTGTCATACATGGGTTTGTACCAAAAAATAGTCAATCCAAACCCATTTAATTCGTGTCGTGTTCGTATCAAGTTATCGTGTCGTGTCAAAAATTGCCACCCCTAGGATTGTGAAGTCAAAAATACTTAAAATTATTTTTATCAAAGAGTAGTTGACATAACCAAATTAAGAATCCAAAACATGAAGAGCAATATCAGAATAGAAGTGAAATACTAGAAAAGAGAGAGTAAAATGTTAGATGAACTATTAGAATAAGGGTAAACTTCACGTGAAATTTATGCAACATGGTCATCAAGGGGGAAAGTCAAGTGTGTAACTCTTTGATGGAGATGGTGTTGGTAGAAAAACTTGGCTATCAAGGCAAAATAAAAATATCCACTATAAAACATCAATTCCTTATCTATTTCCTTCAAAAATTCGATGCCATGTGATCATGATGTACACGCACTACTCTTAGAGCAACCATGAACATTGTATAACAGATCTTGTGTACTCAATAAGGGTTTAAATCACCAATCTTAAACTACATATGGCCTACGACTCTAAGAACAAGGACAATCTTTTTTGCACCTTCAAAATGAAATGGTGGTGAAGAAATTTCAGGGATTTTGTCTAAATCAAAGGCTTTTAATGTGCATATCTTCCCTGAGCGCAAATTAATTCTCGACCATTTAATGAGTAAAGAAGACACACCACCTTAATTGTGCTAAAGTATATATTATTTATTTTTACGAGGGTGGTACAACGGAATCAATTAGCAGTCCTTCAGACCGTCAATCTTGAAACTGCAATCCAAGAAGTGGTGTTTGTCTTTTGAAGTCCAATTTTGATCATTCTAATTAACTGATACAAAAGATTTTTTTTCCCGATTCGCAAGCATCATTTTAGAAATCTTGGTTAAACTTAAAAGTTCTCGGCAATATGTTAAGTAGTCAATGGATCGCTATTTATATTAATATGTATGTGTGCGTGATCACATTAATTATTACTCTTATTACATTCTCTGGAGTTTTGTTTAGTCGGAAATCTACATCAATCACCAAACGTGGCTTGTAGGTGATTTTCACTATAAAAAAAATGACTTATTATAAATTAATTCATCGTAGTAAGTATAAAATTCATCGTAATAAGTTATTATGATGATAAAAAATTTATCATAATACGTCCAAAATTTATCGCAATAAGCTATTGATGTAATAACTTATTACAACGAAATTACTTTCATCGTAATAAACAACATATTATAATGAAATTATTTTCATGGTAATAAATAATTTTAATTAAAATAAAATTAAATCTTAGTACGATGAAATAATATTTTATCGTAACAATGCAAATTATTACGGCGAAATGTTTGTTGCGCCGTAACAGCTCAGAAAATAAAATTATTTTTTTTATTTTTATTAAGACATATTACGATGAAATTATATTTTATCGTAATAATCAGATTTAATATAGCAAACGTCTTCTTTCGTCGCAATAAAATGAAAAGAATAATTTTAATTAAAATAAAATTAAACGAAATAATATTTCATCATAATAATGCAAATTATTACAGTAAAATGTTTGTTGCACTGTAATAGATCGAAAAATAAAATTATTTTTTTATTTTTATTAAGACGTTACGATGAAATTATATTTCACCATAATAATCAGATTTAATACGGCGAACATCTTTTTTGTTGTAATAGAATGAAAAGAATAATTTTAATTAAAATAGAATTAAACCTTATTATGATGAAATAATATTTCATCGTAATAGAACAAAAAGATTAATTTTAATTAAAATAAAAGTAAAACTTATTACGATGAAACAATAATTCGTCATAATAGTTCAGACATATTACGATGATATTAAATTAATGTCGCCGTAATAACAATTTATTACGGCGAATTAAATTTTAATTTCACCGTTATAAAGGAAAATATAACAACAAAAATTATTCACCACAATAAATTCATCACAAATAGCCTCTTTCTTGTAGTGTTTCTAAAGATTTGTTGTTATATCCATGATTATAACTATTATATGCTATATTCATCAAATTAATCCTGCAAATTTAATCTTTGTTCTTGTTTAATTTCTTCTCCTGCTAGCTTATTTTTGTTCAACCTATGCGCGAAAGGCAACACCGAGTACTATTTGTGTATAAATAGGAAACGTTCAAATAGGGAATTATCTTGGAACAGCATAATGGAGGACGGAAACTTTTTAAATTGTGAAGGTAGATTAAATCATTAATGTTGGCATTATATTAGAATAATAACCAATCACTGATAAACCAAATAACTTGAAGTTGTTGGAGATATTTGATAAACATGATGGCAAACCATTTAACTATGACCTTCTACCTGATTTGGAAAAAGTGGTCAAGTTAATAGATGAACTTTGGTTCTACAAATTAACTATGTCATTGTTAGGTGCACCTAGAATTTCTGAATCCAATCCTGTCATATTATTTGGTCTAACATTTTTTAAGAAGAACTTAAAGTGAAAAATTTTGTAAGGCCTACAACGATAGCATGAAAAACTCTTTGTGCGCCATGCACGATGATTGATCTACGCACGTATGTGGCAACACATGTAGTATAAAAAGGACAAAAATGTCCTTATCACACGTGCATCAAACCCATCACCCCACATGTTGTTCATGTCTTGTACCATGCACAGTGTATAAAGCCTTTTCTTGATAGCAAAGGGTTTAACCCAATAAGTGTTGGGAGTGCCACTATGGTATGAACCTGTATAAAATTATTTTTTAGAAAGTTAACATTAGATTGAGAGTATTCGAGATTAAGGTTTTATGAGAAACTATAATTATATTCTGTAATTTTTTTGATTAAAAATTTTTTGACCTTCCTTCGCATATGGAGGTAGGCTAATGATCGAACCATATTAAATCTGTTTTGTTTTGTTTTGTTTTGTTTTGTTTTTAATCTTTCTCAATTCTTCATATTTGTTTGGGTCCTAAGTGTTGTGCTATCTGAATTTTTTTTAAGTGGTAGCCAAGCTTTATCTTTCTCTTCAAGAAAACTTACATTAATGATAGTTAGCCATCAAGGATGGCTGATTTTAATGGTTAGCCACCGTCATCTTCCCCTTACTAAGATATTTATAATATACTTGTCTACACTCTATATTTCTTCAATGAGGATTGATACGGCTGGCCGATTTCTCTGGGTGATATTATTTTTTGTGCAATTTTCAAAAATAATATGACAGCTGAACCCAGAGCCAGCCTCCAGCTCCGGCCTCCAGCACCGGCCTCCAACGTCGGACTTCAGCCATATGCCTTCGGCTAAGGCCTCCAGTGCCGGCCTCTAGCATCGGCCCCAGCTCTGGCTTCCAGCGTCGGCCTTCAGCGACGGCCTTTGGCTCCGGCTTTTGCCTACGGCCTCCAGCGTCGGCCTTCAGCGACGGCCTTTGGCTCCGGCTTTTAGCTACGGCCTTCAGCGTCGGCACCCAGCGCTGACCTTTGGCTCCAGCCTCCAGCGTCGGCCTTCAGCGACGGCCTTTGGCTCCGGCCTTTGCCAACGGCCTCCAGCGTCGGACTTCAGCCATGGCCTTCGGCTAAGGCCTCCAGCGCCGGCCTCTAGCGTCGGCCCCAGCTCTTACCTTCAGCATCGGCCTTCAGCGACGACCTTTGGCTACGGCCTCTGGCGTCGACCCCCAGCTCTGGCCTTTGGCACCGGCACCTCCAAGACCGGCACCTCGAAGGCTGGCACCTCAAAGCTGCCAAGCTCCCTCACCGCTAACAGTGCCATGCAAGTGAACAAAGCCTTGTATATGAACAGTGCCATGCAAGCCCATCCAAGGACATGAGCAGGGCCACGCAAAGAATTCCAAGTGACCTTTCCAAGATCACGAACGGTCACCGAATATGATGAACCGGCAACTTCTAAGGTCACGGACGGTTTCCAAAAGGTCAAGAGGCGTACTTATGACACGTTATTACTCGGCTGTTACCAGCAAAGGGTAAGAGGGACCCCCGAACAGGTATATAAAGACCTCAATCCCCCAACGTAGGAGGGAGAAAAAAACTCAATCTCTACTCTTGCATTAACGAAAACTATATTGTTCTACAAATCATTAACTTGGGCGTCGGAGGGTCCCCACCGGAATCACCGGTTCGAGACTTTTCTTGTAGGCCCCCGAGAGGAGACGGCGACCCTTCTACATCCTCGAAGGTCTGCGAAGATCCCAGCTTGCCCGGCGCTCATCGACCGTGATTTGGTGCCAACAGATTGGCGCGCCAGGAAGGGGGCGCTAGTTCTCCAGGTGACAGACTCCAATTCTGCGAAAGAAACGATGGTGACCACACGAGCACAGGAGGCTTCCACCAGCCAAGCCACGGAGCGCGTTCCTCGGGCTGATCAAACGGAGGCCAACCTCCATGTTTCGCCCCCTGCCCAAGTGAGCCAGCCTGACCGGTTGGAGGTTCTATCTCACCAAGTTCAGAACCTAGCGGCGATGGTACGGAGATTGCAGGAACGCTACTTTGCAGCCGCACCTTAGCTCCCTCCGCCCGACGAACGGGTGCGGGGAACGGTTCTATCCCATCAGGGCGGGACCCCGCCCGAGGCCTCCCATCACTCGCTTTCGGGAGACCGGCGTCAAGATGCCTCAAAGCGATGACGGTCTCTCTCCTGCTCGCCTTCGGGACCTCATCGCCGAGGAGCCTCAAAACGGCGACGGTTCCTTTCCCATCGCTCGCCTCCTGAGCCCCATCCCTGAGAGGCCTCAGGGCGACGGCGGTCCCCTTCCCGTCATTCTGGTCGCTCCCATCGGCGCCAAGACGGATCCAGGCGGGCGCATTCCTTACCTCGACGGCCTGCCCCAGCTTCATCCTCTGGTTCTTCTACAGACGACGCCCAGCGGAAGACTACCCGACGGCTCGACGAGTATCACCGATGGTTGGAGGAGCTTAGCCGCCGGATCACCAATCCTCATGGAGCAGACTACGAGCATCGCCCCCCACTTTCCCGACGGATCATGGAGGAACCGGTGCTGCCCCGTTTCTATCTCCCACAACTGGATCCATACGATGGCACGACGGACCCATTGGACCACCTGGAGAGCTACAAGGTCTTTATGCGGGTCCAGGGAGCGACAGACTCCCTTCTATGTGTCGCCTTTCCGGCCACCCTTCGAAAGGCGGCACGTGCATGGTACTCCCGTCTGCCGCCGCGCAGCATCGATTCATTCCGTCATCTCGAGCGAGCTTTCCTGGCCCACTTTAATGCGAGCCGGAAGATCCCACGAGTGGCAGATAGTCTATTTGCTGTCCAGCAGAGGAGCGGCGAGACCCCAAAGACTTCGTCGCCCGGTTCAAGGATGCGGCGCTGGAGGTATATAATTTAGATGATTCTGTAGCCACCTTGGCATTGAAGCGGGGACTTCGTCCTTTCAGGTTCGCCTATTCTCTAGAAAAGAAGCCCCCGGGTTCTTATGCCGAACTTCTGAGTCGTGCACAAAAGTACATCCGTGCGGACGAGGCGGATTCCTCCCGGAGGGAGGCTGATAAGAATCCTAGCAAGAAATCAATGCCCACTGAGCAGGCCGGAGCGCGACCTCGGAAGACTGAGCCCCCTCACCGTCCAAACCGCCGACCGCAGATGCTTGTTCCTAAGGAGTGATTCACTCCCCTCATGGCTCCGATATCCCACATCCTGCTGGAAATTGAGGAAGAACCTTACTTCAAGCGTCCGCTCCCCCTGAGGTCTGGGACCCCCCGAAATAAGGAGCTCTACTGTCGGTATCACTAAGATTATGGTCACGACACCGAGGATTGCCGCCACCTGAAGAGGGCTATTGAAGAGCTTGTCTAGTAGGGTCATTTGGGCAAGTTTGTCCGTAGGGGAAACCCTCCTATTCCAGGCCCAGCGGTGCCTCCTACACTCCAGGCCGGTGCAGACAACGCCCCTACAGAGAGGACCATAGCCATGATTTCCTGGGGGGCAGGCGGCAGTTCAAAGAGACAGCGGGAAGGAGTAGACCCCATAAAAGACTTAGATGGAGTAGTCAACAAAAATGATGGTGGCATGGTGGTATCCATGACCATAGCCAGGCATCCTGTGAAACGAATCTTGGTTGATAGTGGTAGTTCTGTGGACGTCCTGAGCTATGAGGCTTTTGTTCGAATGAACCTCTATGAATCTTCCCTTCATCATGTCACTACGCCTTTAATGGGCTTCACGGGAGACTCTATAAGTGCCGAAGGAGAAATTGCCCTCCCTGTCACGGCTGGGACACCGCCGCGTCAAAGCATGGTGATCATAAAATTCCTGGTGGTTCGGGTCCCACTAGCTTACAACGCCATCTTGGGGAGACCAGGGTTGAATATGCTAGATGCTGTCATTTCTACCAAGAGACTGTTGGTAAGATTTCCTACCAACGAAAGAGTCGGAGAAATGAAAGGAGAGCAAAGCCCACCGCCGCTGTGCTACCACTTGTCTCCCAGTCCCTTGGAGGCCGCGTTGGCAATGGCATCTGGGCCGCTTGACCCCCGAGACCCGGGAGGGAGGGGGGAGCCGACCGAGCACCTTCTGACCTTTCCCTTGGGAGATGAACCGACGAGGACCATCCAGGTCGGGGCGTTACTGCTCGAAGAGGCATGCGATCGACTCCTCGCATTCTTGCGAGCCAACGCCGACGTCTTCGCATGGTCTGCCGCCGACATGCCGGGCGTCCCTGAGGAGGTAATCACTCACCGGCTCAACCTTAAGCCAGAGTGTCGACCAGTCCGGCAGAAGAAAAGGAGCTTCGCTCCAGACAAGCAGAGAGCTATCGATGAGGAGGTTCACAAGTTGGTGGCTGCAGGGCACGTCCGGGAGGTTCACTACCCCGAGTGGTTGGCCAACATGGTGATGGTACGCAAGGCTAGTGGGAGCTGGAGGATGAGTGTAGACTTCACTGATCTCAACAAAGCATGCCCCAAAGACAGCTTTCCCTTGCCCCGGATCGATCAGCTAGTGGACGCTACATCCGGCCATGAGGTCCTTACTTTCATGGATGCTTTCTTCGGATACAATCAGATCAGGATGGACCCAATGGATGAGGAAGCCACCTCCTTCATAACCGAGAAGGGGCTGTATTGCTACAAGGTGATGCCATTTGGATTAAAGAACGCAGGAGCCACCTATCAAAGGCTAATGAATAAAGTCTTCGAGAGCCAGATGAGATGCAATATGGAGGTATACGTGGATGACATGTTGACCAAAAGTGTCCATGCCGCCGACCATATCACTGACCTAGCGGAGACTTTTGGCAACCTTCGCCGATGCCAGATGAAATTGAATCTGTGCAAGTGTGCATTTGGAGTGACAGCTAGAAAGTTCTTGGGATTCATGGTGACCCGCCGTGGGATCGAGGCAAATCCAGACAAAGTTCAAGCCATCCTGGACATGAGGCCACCTACCAACAAGAAAGAAGTACAGCGCCTGACGGGGAGGGTGGTGGCCTTGAGCCATTTCCTATCCAGGTCCGCCGAGAGATGCCTGCCTTTCTTCAAGGCCCTCCACAAGGTCAATGGATTCGAATAGACGAAAGAATGTCAGAAGGCATTTGAGGGACTAAAGGAATTCCTCTCTACCCCGCCACTATTATCCAAGCCAAAAAGTGGAGAAGAGCTCCTTCTGTACCTCGCAGCTTCTCCCGAGGCCGTTAGTTCTGTATTAGTCCGTGTAGACACCAACGGCATGCAAAAATTAGTGTATTATGCAAGCAAGGTGCTCCACGATGCAGAGACCAGATACTCAAAGATTGAGAAGATCATATTTGCCTTGATCATGTCTGCCCAGCGCCTACGGCCATATTTCCAAGCCCACCCGATTGCAGTGATCATAGACCAACCTCTGAGGGCAATTCTTGCTCGTCCAGATACGTCGGGTCGGTTAGCAAAGTGGGCGCTCAAGTTGGGAGAGTTTGATCTATCTTTTCGCCCTCGGTCGGCCATGAAATCCCAGGTCCTTGCAGATTTTTTGGTCGAGTGCACTTGGGGCGAGGAGCGGCCTGAAGAGACCCCAGCGGATCCCTCACCTTTCGACACCAGAGATGATGAATGGGTTCTGCATGTGGACGGGGCGTCAAATTCTCAAGGGAGCGGAGCAGGCCTCATCTTGGCCAACCCGGATGGAGTTGTAGCCGAGTGTGCGCTCCGTTTCCTCTTTCCAGCCACCAATAACTAGGCAGAATATGAAGCTCTGTTGTTAGGGATAAAGTTAGCCCGAGAGCTCGGGGTGAAGCGCCTTAGGGCATTCACTGACTCCCAGTTGGTCACTGGCCAAATCACGGGAGAGTATGAAGCAAAAGATCCCATCATGTCCCGCTACCTAAGTATGGTACTGTCGCAGGTTTCTCCCTTGGCATATTTCAGTGTTAGCTATATCCCCCGAGGGGAAAATGCTAGAGCCGACGCCTTGTCCCATCTCGCCACCTCAGCCGACGGAACGTTGGAAAGAGCTTATGTGGAGCATCTAGAAGCCCCAAGTATTGATGCAACAAGAGAAACTCTGCCGATTGAGCAGGGGCCTTCATGGATGGATCCCTACATCCAATATCTCACCAACGACACCCTCCCTGAAGACCCTGCCGAGGCCAAGAAAATCAGGAGACGGGCCCCAAAATTTTTATAATGGATGGAAGACTCTATCGCAGGTCATTCTCATACCCAGTTCTCAAGTGTGTTGGCCCCACCGAAGCAGATTACATATTGCGGGAGATACATGAAGGTATATGCGGAAGCCATCTGGGAGGCAGAGCGCTCGCTTACAAAGCCCTTCGGCAAGGTTACTACTGGCTGACAATGAAGGAGGATGCATCCGAGCTTGTCAAAAGGTGCGACAGCTGCCATCGCCATGCTAATATTCAACATCAGCCGGTGTCCCAGCTAACCCCCCTGGCCGCACCCTGGCCCTTCGCCCAGTGGAGTATGGACATCTTGGGACCATTCCCTTCGGCCTCCGGACAACGTAAGTTCCTGGTGGTAGTAGTGGATCATTTTACCAAGTGGATTGAGGTTGAGGCCCTCGCCAAAATCACGGAAAGCAAAATTAGAGCTTTCTTCTGAAAGTCGATCGTGTGCCGATTTGGACTGCCGCACACCCTGGTCACAGATAATGGCCGACAATTTGACAACACGGCCTTCCGGAAATTTAGCAACGGCCTGGGCATTCATCAGCGGTTCACCTCTGTGGGGCACCCTCAGACCAATGGCGCAGCCGAGGTGACCAATCGCACTATTCTCCAAGGACTTAGAGCCCGCCTAGATGGCTGCAAGGGGCACTGGGTGGAAGAGCTCCCCAGCATATTATGGGCATACCACACGACTCCACGAGCCCCTACAGAGGAAACTCCTTTCAGCTTGGTCTTCGGGACCAAGGCAGTCATCCCAGTGGAGATAGGTGTCCCCAGTCCCCGGACAGAGCTTTACCATGAAGAGCACAACCCAAATCAACTACGGGCCGATCTAGATCTAGTGGAAGAGTTGCGGGATCAAGCACAACTTCGCATGGCGGCCTTCCGCCAACGAGCGGCCAGATACTACAACGCTCGAGTATGGCCCAAGACATTCTGCCCGGGAGACCTCGTTCTGAGGCGAATCGAAGTATCAAAGCCGACAGAAGGAGGCAAGCTGGCACCGAGATGGGAAGGACCGTACCGCATCAAAGAAGTTCTTCACCACGGGGCGTACAGAGTTGAAGAACTAGACGGAAAGCAGCTCCCGCACACTTGGAACGCCGACAACTTACGCCGGTATTATCAGTAATATGCTACTTTTGTTAATTTGAACCCGCTTGATTAATAGCTTCTCAAAGTCTTTTCATTTCTTCCTCGAATGGTCGCTCTGCTCACCAAAGACCGGCTCCGCGTCGGCACCAAAGACCGGCTCCGCGTCGGCACCAAAGACCGACTCCGCATCGGCACTAAAGACCGACTCCACGTCGGCACCAAAGACTCGCGAAGGAAAACAGCTGCGAAAAAGCTAAGTATACTACACAGAAAAAAGTTCTTTTCATTAATGTCTAGATGCATTACAGGAAAATAGCCAAAAATCGACTCCGCGTCGGCACTAAAAGACTGGCGCCCAGCACCGGCACTAAAGACTGGTGCCCAGCATCGTCACTAAAGACTGGCGCCCAGCGTCGGCACTAAAAACCGGCTCCACGTTGGTGAAAGACCGGTTCTACACCGGCAACTAAAGAGACGACATTGCTCGAAGGAAATCCTCTATAATCTCAACAGCCTGAATAGGAGAAGTGATGGCGCGCAAATCGGCCGCCCAGAGGATATTAACACCCCTTTCGCGGGTGATTATGTGCTCACCCATCTCAGGGGCGAGGGGGCATCTGATACGGCTGGCCGATTTCTCTGGGTGATATTATTTTTTGTGCGATTTTTAAAAATGATGTGACAGCTGAACCCAGAGCCAGCATCCAGCTCCGGCCTCCAGCACCGGCCTCCAACGTAGGACTTCAGCCATGGCCTTCGGCTAAGGCCTCCAGCGCCGGCCTCTAGCGTCGGCCCCAGCTCTGGCTTCCAGCGTCGGCCTTCAGCGACGGCCTTTGGCTCTGGCTTTTGCCTACGGCCTCCAGCGTCGGCCTTCAGCGACGGCCTTTGGCTCCGGCTTTTGGCTACGGCCTCCAGCGTCGGCACCCAGTGCTGACCTTTGGCTCCAGCCTCCAGCGTCGGCCTTCAGCGACGGCCTTTGGCTCCGGCCTTTGCCTACGGCCTCCAGCGTCGGACTTCAGCCGTGGCCTTCGGCTAAGGCCTCCAGCGCTGGCCTCTAGCGTCGGTCCCAGCTCTTGCCTCCAGCGTCAGCCTTCAGCGACGGCCTTTGGCTACGGCCTCTGGCGTCGACCCCCAGCTCTGGCCTTTGGCACCGACACCTCTAAGACCGGCACCTCGAAGGCTGGCACCTCAAAGCTGCCAAGCTCCCTCGCCGCTAACAGTGCCATACAAGTGAACAAAGCCTTGTACGTGAACAGTGCCATGCAAGCCCATCCAAGGACATGAGCAGGGCCACGCAAAGAATTCCAAGTGACCTTTCCAAGATCACGAACGGTCACCGAATATGATGAACCGGCAACTTCTAAGGTCGCGGACGGTTTCCAAAAGGTCAAGAGGCGTACTTATGACGTATATAAAGACCTCAATCCCCCAACGTAGGGAGGAGAAAAAAACTCAATCTCTACTCTTGCATTAACGAAAACTATGTTGTTCTACAAATCATTAACTTGGGCGTCGGAGGGTCCCCATCGGAATCACCGGTTCGGACTTTTCTTGCAGGCCCCCGAGAGGAGACGGCGACCCTTCTACATCCTCGAAGGTCTGCGAGATCCTAGCTCGCCCGGCGCTCATCGACCGTGATTTGGCGGCAACAAGGATTAAAGTCTTAAGAAGATGAAAAACTTCAAGTACTTGTTAAACTAGTTCTAGGAAAACCTAGCACGGCCAATGAAGAAAAAAAACATCTTACCAGACAAATTGTACTGAAGAATGTTACTTGAAGTTTAAAAAATGTTCAAAATCATATTGGAGCAATGATTTAGCATAAATTGCATGCTATTTATTTCTTGACCAACATTTACTCATAATGAACCATCCCCCAAAAGAAGTTTAACCGTAAGCTTATCCGCTTGTGACAGCAAAGAGTAGCTGATCCAAAAGTGAAGGAAAAAAAAAAGAAAAAGGAAAGAACGGATTGCAGTGAATCCTACATGACCGAGTTGTGTACTAGCAGCTTAACAGTGAAAAATCTGGAGAAGCTCGAAATCCTTCAAAATAAGATATCTTACATCGAGTAAAAGAAACCACGCTTCAGAGATGTTTGTACACTTGGTTCCAGCTCTAGTATTTAATGCATCTGGAAGGATGATACACAAGAGATTTGAGACACAAGAGATTTGAGAGAAAAGGATTTTAAAAATACTAGCAAAATATCATAAAATGAAGGTGTAAGAGCCTGCTCAAGTATGTTATTGCTTGAAAAATCAAAAGTGTGTTATATAATTAAAGAGTAATAATAGAATAAAAGATTAAAAAAAGAAAGTATTAAAAAATATTTTCTCTTATTTCATCATGTCTCTCAAATACAACTCAATGCCATCTATTTATAAGCATATAAAAAAGATGTTACATTTATCAAAATTAATAAGAATTTATATGGATAATGCCAATAGACATAACCTTCCCTTGGAATACCAATAGACACCATCTTTACTGGCATAATCTCTTCTTGGAATACCAATGGACATCCATCTTTATTAATAGTATTATAACACTCCCCCTTGGATGTTCACTTATTTGATCAAGCATGTACCTCATTAAAACCTTATTAGGTAAAAACCCATAAAAAATTCTTAGTGAAGGAAAAGAATATATTATTCATGTCTTTTATTGAGAGGGGATACTGCATCATTAAAAACCTTGCCAAAAAAAAACCCAATGGGATAAAACCATAGCTAAAAAAAAGGGAACAGTATTTTGCTCCTTCTTTTGACTGCATCTCTTCATATATTTTCCTTAAAATTAGCATTCAAGATCCTTGAATCGTAGTCCAATTTTTCGGACTAACTCCTCAAATCTCTTTGTAGATAGTACTTTTGTAAATAAATCAACGAGATTATCGCTGGATCGAACTTGTTGAACATTAATAGCACTACTCTTCTGAAGGTCATGAGTAAAGAAAAACTTTAGGGATATATGTTTTGTTCTGTCACCTTTGATATACCCTCCTTTCAGTTGGGCTATGCAGGCTGTATTATCCTCATACAAAATAGTTGGTACTTCCTTTTGAAAGGATAATTTATGTCTTCTGAATGTGTTGGATTACCGATCTAAGCCAAACACATTCTTCGCTTGCTTCATGAATTGCTAGAATTTTGGTATGATTAGATAATGTAGCCACAATTATTTGCTTTGTAGAACGCCATGAAATAGCAGTGCCACTATATGTAAAGACATAACCCATTTGTGATCGATCATTATGAGGATCAGACAAATATCCTGCATCTGCAAAACCTACCAACTCGGATTTGAACTAATTTAAATAATACAAACCCATATCCATTGTAGCTCTGAGGTATCGGAATATGTGCTTAACACTTGTCCAATGCCTTTTTGTAGGCGAAGAACTATATCTTTCTAACAAGTTTATTGGACAAGATATATCAGATCGAATATGAGTTGCAAGATACATTAATACTCATATTGTGCTAAGATATGATACTTCATGACCAAGTAATTCTTCATCATCTTTCTTAGGTCAGAAAGGATCTTTATTAATTTCAAGTGACCTTACGACTATCGGAGTACTCAATGGGTGTGCTTTATCCATATAAAATCTTTTAAATATCTTTGCTGTATAAGCATATTGTTGCACAAAAATATCATTCTTAAGATGCTAGAGCTGTAGGCCAAAGCAAAATTTTATTCTTCCAAGATCTTTCATTTTAAATTACTATTTTAGGCAATCTGCTGCCCTTTGAAGCTCTTCAGGAGTTTCAGTTATGTTCAAATCATCAATATATACTGCAATTATCATAAATTATAATTCAGATCTCTTTATAAAGATGCAGGGACATACATGATCATTGTTATAGCCTTATTTCAACAGGTATTTAGTTAAATAATTGTACCATATACATCATGCTTGTTTTAATCTATAGAGAGACTTTTACAATTTTATCGAATAAAGTTCTTTTGAATTAGAGTTATACTTTTCTGGCAATTGTAATCCTTCTGAAATTTTCATATAAATATCATTGTCAAGTGAGCCATATACATCGACTGTCACTACATCCATAAGACACAATTCAAGTTTTTCATGCATTGCCAGACTAATCAAATATTAAAAAGTTATTGCATCCACCACAAGAGAATGTCTCTTCATAATCAATACTGAATCTTTGTGAGAACCCTTGGGCAACTAGTCATATTTTATACCTCACAATTTTATTATTCTTATTTTGCTTTCGCATGAATACCCATTTATATCCTACAAATTATACACCAGCAGGTGTTTGGATAATCGATCCAAAAACTTTATGTTTCTCTAGCAATTTTAATTCAGAATCGATTGCATCCTTCTATTTTGGTCAATCTTATCGATGTCTACATTCTTACATAGATGTTGATTCATGATCCTCATTCTTATTTTCAATATTTTGCGCAACATAATATGCAAACTTATCATCGACGATCATCTTATATCGGTTTCATCTGTTCTCAGTCATAACATAATTGATAGAGATCTCTTCATTTTTTTTTTTTTTAGGTACCTTATTCTCTTTTAGAATAGATTCATTTGGAGTCTCAATTACTTCTATTATTATACTGGAGATTTTTTCTTGAATCACAGTATATTCAATTTGGTCATTTAAATGTGTTGCTCATTTTCTTTTGCGAGGGTTTTTATCTTTGGAATCAACTGGTTTACCACGCTTTATTGTCCCTTTATCTCATTAGCAGTGGTGGGTTATCCTTTAGAGACAACAATTCTGATTGAAGCATTTGTAGCTGGTATATATGACTTTGTCACTCTTTTAAGGTCAGCGTATGGCAGTTGATTTGCTAGTTTTTGCATGTAAATTATCTTTTAAACTTCATATTCATGTTGTTTTGTATGAGGATCGAGATGGGACAATGATAATTCTTTTCAACTAATTTTTTTATTAGCTGCTTATTTTCTTTCCCTAATATTGAAAAAATAGACTCATCAAAATGATAATCGACAAAACATGCTATAAATAAGTCTTCTATAGATGGTTCAAGATATTTAATTATAAATAAAAATTTATATCCAACATATACCCTTAACCTCCTTTGAGGTCCCATCTTAGTGCATTGTGGTGGAGCAATTGGAACATAAATCGCACATCCAAAAATTCTTAGATGAGAAATATTTGATTTTTGATCGTAAACCATTGTAACGAAAAGAATTCATGTAAAATAGCATGTCCCCATATAAACAAAGAAAGTTTTGCTCTTATAAGTAATGATCTTACAATCAGTTGGATCCGTTTGATAAGTGATTCCACAAGACCATTTTGAGTATGGACATATGCTATAGGATGTTCAACAGTGATTTCAATAGTAGTACAATAATCATTGAATGCTTGAAAAGTAAATTCACCAGCATTGTCAAGGCATATTGTCTTAATAGGATTATCTAAAAATGTTGAATTAATTGAGCTAGTAGTCTCACAAACGCCATGTTATGAGTCGATAATAAGCATGCATGTGACCATCTAATTAAAGCATCAATTAAAAATATAAAATATTTAAATTGTCCACTTGGTGGGTGAATAGGCCCACAAATATCACTATATATTCATTTCAAAAATCTAAGGGATTCAATCTTGATTTTAGCCCGTGATGGCATAATAATTAATTTGCCTTGATAGCAAGCAGCACATGAGAATTCATTTGGTTGTAATATTTTTTGATTCTTCATTGAATGCCCACATGAATTTTCTATAATTCTTCGCATCATAATTGAATCGGAATGATCCAACCGGTTATACCAAATTATAAAATTATTTTGATTAGTAAACTTTTGGTTTACTTTAGCATATGCTTCAACTGTGCTTATATTTATGCAGTATAAATCAGAGAAAAATGCAGGCAGTTTTTTTAATACACATTTCTTGCCTGAGATCGTACTTATAATGCACAAATACTTAATATTGCTTTCATTAGTTGTCTCAATGTGATATCCATTTCTGTGAATATCTTTAAAACTCAATAAATTTCTTTGAGACATTTCAGAATATAAGGCATCATCAATTATAAATTTTGTTCATTCAGGCAAAATGATATGAGCTCTTCCAGAGCCTTCAATCAATTTTGTACTACCAAAATTATATTGATATTTATTGCCTGTGTTGGCCCAGATGGCAACCCAAAAGGGGGGGTGAATTAGGTTCTTAAAAATTTAACTCTTTTAAAAACTATTTGCTTTGATATGAAAGAGCTTGAGTGCAAAGTATAAATAAATGCTAATCACAACTAAATGAGATAGGGAGAGATAAAGAGACAAGGCACGATAAACACAAAGATTTTATAGTGGTTCGGTGTATCCAACACCTACGTCCACTCCCAAGCTTCACTTGGGTCCACACTATAATCCACTTGATTACAATCGAGTTGTTTTACAAGCTCAAAACTCAAAACTTATTGTTTCCCTGGGATCACAATGAACCCAGCTAGTTTTTCGGGCTCACCAGCACACAACCCAACCACAAGCTATCCTTAGTTTGTACCAAGGTATACTACCTCCACTAATTCAATCCCCTGATTGAACTAGCAAACAATAATGAAAAATAGAGTTATGAATACACAGCAGCTCCTCAAATGAGCAAATAAACAATAAAGTAAATAAAGATAAGAAAAGCCTGTTTGAAGCTCTTTGAGTGAATGCTTTTCTTCTTTTCTTCTTCTCTTTTGAAAAATTGAATCAGGGCCTCAGCTCAGATTCTTCACAGAAATTTGTAGTTGAGAAGTTGAGGATTTTGGGGGTTTTGCTTCCTTTCTTCTAATGATGGAAATCTCCTTGATTTGAGCTTAAGAAGCTTATGGATTTCTCTTTGAGCTTTCTGGGGTTGATGGATTTGAGCTCTGAGTCTTTCCTCTTGATTTCTCTTTCTTTTTCACTAAGTATTTTTTCGATTTTTTTCTCTATTTTTCTCTATTTTTCTTTCTCTTTTCAAACGAACGGTTTCACCCTTTATATATATCTCTTAATTCAAGATTAGGTGGGAAATATAGCCATTGTGAGATGTTTGGATCTTTCTACACACAAAGAAAAATAGCCGTTAGAGGTTAGGTAGAAAAAATCTTACCGTTGGAGTCCATTCTGATAAATAAAAAATCCATTCCTAACAGGTTGGAGTCGGCTCTAACTTTTCAGGTGTCGGCTTCAAATCGGGTATCCAAAAATAGCAAATAAAAAGTTGTTGAGGAGTCAGCTCCAATAAAGTTAAGTGTCGGCTCATCGCTTTTGGGAGTCGGCTCCACAAATCAAAAGTGTCGGCTCCAGAAATGCTCATAAAAATACGCTCTCTATTCTCAGGTTAGAGTCGGCTCCAGAAACTCAGGTGTCGGCTCCTGAATTCTCAAATATCAGCTCCCGAATACTAGGTATTGGCTTCGGAAACTGAAACAAAAAACACTTCTCTGTATCTCAGGTTGGAGTCGGCTCTGAAACTCTGGGTGTCGACTCTAGACCGTGCCAAAATTCCAAAAAACTTATGATACGCCTTGGGGTTAGCTCGTGACAATTTGGGTGTCGACTCCAAGCTCTGAACTCTGAAAAATTCTTTTAACATTTTGATTCAAAACTTGTTTCTTTATACCTTTTGCTTGATTAAACATTTTTAATCCCTGAAACACTTATTAAATTTATCAGAAACATATTGAATATACTCATGTCTTTTATTAATCATTAAAATCAATAATTGGGTCAACAATCTCCCCCTTTTTGATGATTATAAAAACATTGAGTATATGCATGATTTAAACAATAAGGTTTTCAAATCAAATTTCTCAAATATTTAGTTCTCATAGGTAAGCTCCTCCTAAACGAAGTAGCTCCCTTTATGATACTCAATTTAACATCTATTCTTTCCTTTTAACAGTAAACTTTTAATGTTTGATACCAATTAAACAATCATATCAAATTGTATCAAATTAAGTTTGGTAACCTTCTTCCTTTCAATGCACATATGTCAATTATTTCTCCTTATATGCAATACCAATTAATTAAGCTTATTTGTTCTAATGCAAATATTAAATACTTCTTCCTCTTTATAACTTTTAATGCATATACGACTATCAATTACTTCTCTCCCTTTTTTGTAATCAACAAAAAGGTTAAGAAGTTTCAAGTTAAATGACAGAATTGAGAGATGCTTCAAAGATTAAATGATATTCATTAAGTATCAAATAAGTTCATTACATATTTCATGAAGACAAGCATTACATCATATTACAAAAAGAAACTTTATTACATCAAAACTTCAGAAAAAAGTAAATCAACATCAAACTAAATTAAACATCATATTTTAATAACATCAAAGAACTTCATTACAAGATAATCAAAAATTAGCTCTAAGAAGTCTTTGCAATTCTTCTACTATTTTTTCCATTCCTTCACTTTGAGTTTGAACAAATTCCTTTAGTCTTCTATCAACAAATGTATATGTAGTTATAATTTTGTCCTGAAGCTCAGCATTGCATTTGGAGTAAGTCTCTGAATCTCCTCCAATATCTTTAAGTTCTTCAAAAATATTCTTGAGATCATTCTTCAAAGATACTGTGGAGGCTCCAAGTGTGGATTCAATTTTACCAACTCTCTCATCCAAAGAATAGTACATTTCTCTTAAATTCATCAAACTATTGTCAATTTCTGTTTTCATTTCTTCCTTATGAGTAGCAAATAGACTTTTAAGCTGTTCTAACTGAATATCAGAAAAACCAATGGATGACATAGGCAGTGGTACATGTGCAGGAGCTGGAGTAGATGCCGATGGTGGTGATGATCTGCTAGGCTCTGGTGATGGATGCCTCACTGATGGACCTGCCTCAGATGGTGCAGTGGCCCTAATATCAGCTACTCTCTCATCCAGATGACCTTTTCTTTCCCATCTACCATTCACTTTTACAAACCCTATTCTGTGCACAGTAGCCAAGCTGTAATAGTCAGTGTGCCTTAGGTTTTTTGCTGGCTCATTTTCAGAAATAACAACTCCTTGACTTCTAAAAACCATGGTCATGATCATCCCACAAGGCAATGAAGATCTCCTCTTGCCCCTGGCCTCAGCCATATACCATATCATCATTCCAGCAAGATTGATAGGCTGACCTATCAAGATACTATCCATAATCACTATGTCTCGCTCTGAGACATACTCAAAATGACCAGTCTTGGAAAATAGGATCCTACCATAAATGTTATGCAACAGTCTAAGCTCAAGTTGCAATTGATTTGCCTTAACTTCCTCAAACCCAGTTATTTCCCTTTCTAACATCCTTGATAAAGCATCCGATCTCTCACTGTGAATGTTTGCAGTAAGCCTAGTAACAGGAATTCCTAAAAGATTTCCTAAAATTTGAAATATGAGATGAATCATTTTTCCTCTTACAGAACTAACTATTCCACCATCTCCCCTTGATAAATTGAGGTAAAATTCCTTAACTAGGGCCGGATAAGTGGGAACATCCAAAGAACATACTTTATCCCAACCAAGCTCTTTAATTTGTCTACCGATTGCAAAACCCTCAGCTTCAAAGAAATTGAAATCTACCTTCCTTCCCATGGTTATGACTCGCCCAACAAGAGTATCTACTTATGGAGAGGAGGGGCTAGGATTATCTGAGTCAGTTGAAGAGGAATCAACGCTTGGAGTAGGTTCATGGACGGGATGCCAAGTCGTACGCTTCCTTGTAGCCATGGGAGCATCAAAGACCGATCCCCTACGCTTAGGTGCCATTGGAATCTTAGGGAATGGTTGATTTGAGGAGTATTTGGCTTTGGAAGGTTTGGAGAGGTTTTGGAGAAGATAGGAAGTGAGAAGGTGTCGACTCTGCCATAATATAATTAATTTGGGGCCACTAGGTGTCGACTTCCACAAAGTTGGGTGTTGACTCCAAGTCGCTAACACTGTTAGCGCCCGAGCTGGAGTCGGCTCCGCTTAAGCGGGTGTTGGCTCCAAGGTTAGAGACCGAGAGCGACACAGATAAGGTGTCGACTCCATAAATTAAGGTATCGACTCCACTGACAGTTTCAGAGAAAAATAGGTGAGTTTCAAACAACCGAAACATGTCAAAATAAAATCAAAAAATCTTTGGAATGTAGATAATCAAATTGTTCAAATGTCTAGATAAATTGTCCTTAAAATCATGAGAGAAATCTCAAGAAATTGATTGAATTCTAGATAATCATTCCTTAGGGGTTTTAAAATCATTCCAAAGGATCACAAATCCCTAATTCTCCTCTAAGATAACAAAATCTCTCTTCACTCAAAGGTTTTGTAAATTTATCAGCTAACTGTTCTTCAGTACTAACATAATCAAGGAAAATTTCATTGTTAGCTACATGTTCTCTAATGAAGTGATATCTAATTTCAATATGTTTAGTTCTTGAATGTTGGATTGGATTTTTAGTTAAGTTTATTGCACTTGTATTATCACATTTAATAGGAGTTTTATCAAGTGTTATGCCATAGTCTTCAAGTTGTCGCTTAATCCAGAGGATTTGAGCACAGCAACTTCCAGCTGCAACATATTCTGCTTCAGCAGTGATAATGCAACCGAATTTTTCTTTTTGCTAAACCAAAAGATTAAGTTACTTCCTAAAAATTGACATGCACCACTTGTACTTTTTCTATCTAGTTTACATCCAGCATAATCAGAGTCAGAATAAGCAATTAAATTCAGTGTTGAATCTCTAGAATACCATAATCCTACATTTTTGGTTCCACTTAGATATCTTAGTATTCTTTTTACAGCAATTAAGTGAGATTCTTTAGGTTCTAATTGAAATCTAGCACATAAACAAACAGCAAACATGATATCAGGTCTACTTGCAGTTAAGTAGAGTAGAGATCCGATCATACCTCTATAGTGTTTTTGATCAACTTTCTTACCGTCTTCATCTTTATCCAATTTGCATGAAGGACTCATAGGTTTTCCAAGGGGTTTGATTGATTTCATTCCAAACTTCTTGAGAATTTCCTTTGTATACTTAGTTTGGTTGATGAAAATCTCTTCTTTGCTTTGCTTGATTTGAAGTCCTAGGAAGAAGTTGAGTTCTTCCATCATGCTCATCTCGAATTCACCCTGCATTAGCTTAGCAAATTCTTGACACAAATGATTGTTAGTAGCACCGAATACAATATCATCTACGTATATTTGTACTACTAATAGGTCTTTGTCTTTTTTTTTTCAAAAATAGGGTTTTATCTACATTTCCTCTAGAAAAACCATTTTCAATTAGAAATTTGCTTAACCTATCATACCAAGCTCTAGGTGCTTGTTTTAAACCATATAATGCTTTGTGTAATTTAAAAACATGATTTGAAAATTCATGATCTTCAAAACCAGGTGGTTGTTCCACAAAACTTCTCATTTATAAAACCATTTAAAAATGCACTTTTAACATCCATTTGAAATAATTGATGTTCATATGACATGCAAATACAAGTAGTAATCTAATTGCCTCTAATCTAGCTACAGGTGAAAAAGTTTCATCAAAATCAATTCCTTCTTCTTGATTATATCCTTTTGCAACTAATCTAGCTTTATTTCTGATTACTATTCCATTTTTATCCAATTTATTCCTAAATATCCATTTAGATCCTATAACTGAATGACCTTTAAGTCTATCAACTAAGGACCATACATTATTCTTAGTAAATTGATTTAATTCTTCTTGCATAGCTAGCATCCAATTACTAGCTTTTTTAGCTTCTTCAATAGTTTTAGGCTCAATTTGAGATACAAATGCAAAATGATTATTGATATTCCTCATAGATGATCTAGTTCTTACTCCTTGAGATGGATCACCTATAATCAATTCCTTCGGATGACCATAGGCATATCTTCAATCTCTAGGAAGATCTACCTTATTATGATTAGTATCAATAACACCAACCCTAGGTGAATCATCATCTTTAGCTTCTTGTTCATGATCTGAAGATACATCTATATTTAATTTTTCAATATCTCTTTCTAGTATATTTGTATTTTTCTCATCATCAATCTTTTCTGAACTTGATGCTAAAGACTCATAAAAAATTACATGAATAGATTCTTCTACAATTAATGATTTTTTATTAAATACTCTATAGGCTTTACTAGTTGTTGAGTATCCTAAGAATATGCCTTCATCAGACTTTGCATCAAATTTTCTAATATTATCTTTTCCATTATTATGAATAAAACATTTAAAGCCAAATGCATGAAAATAACTAATGTTTAGTTTTCTATTATTCCATAATTCATAGGGAGTTTTTTTAAGAAATGGCCTAATTAGGGCTCTGTTAAGGATGTAACATGCGTGTTTATAGCTTTCGCCCAAAAGTATTTTGGTAGGTTACTTTCACATAGCATGATATGGGATATGTCTTCTAAAGTTCTATTTTTTCTTTCTACAACTCATTTTGCTGTGGTGTTCTAGGTGCAGAAAAATTATGGTGAATGCCATGTTCAATGTAGAAATTTTTAAATAAATGATTTTCAAATTCTATGTCATGATCACTTCTAAGAGACACTATGGTGTTGTTTTTCTCATTAGTAACTTTTTTGAAGAATTTCAGAAATATTGAGAAAGTCTCATCCTTGTGAGCCAAAAATAATACCCAAGTGAATCTAGAATAATCATCTACTATCATAAGGCCATATTTCTTTCCTCCTAGACTAGTTGTTCTAGTAGGTCCAAAAAGATCCATGTGAAGTAGCTCTAGTGACCTAGAAGTGAAAACTATATTTTTAGATTTGAAAGAGTTTCTAGTTTGTTTTTCAAATTGACATGCATAACAAATTTGATTATTTTCAAAATCTAACTTTGGAAGTCCTTTAACTAAGTCCATTCTAATCAATTTTGAAATCAAGTGTGTGCTTGCATGACCTAATCTACGATGCCATAGACAGCCAATCTTATTTACATTAGCATTATTAGCAACTAAGCAATGATTACTAGTAGACAAATTATCTAAATCAATTAAGTATACATTGCCATTTCTATTACCAACAAATATAATGCTATTGCCAATGGGATTAGAAACAGTGCAGATAGAAGCTTCAAATGAAACTTTGAATCTTTTATCACACAATTGGCTAATACTAATTAAGTTATGTTTTAAACCATCTACATAAAGATATTTTTAATAAAAGTGGAGGGAGTTTTCTGAATTTTATCAAATCCCATAATCTGGCCTTTACATTGTCTCTAAATGTAACAACTCCTCCTCTTTTATCCTCAAGGGTGATGAATTACTTCTTGTCACCCGTCATGTGCCTTGAGCAGCTGCTATCAAGATACCACTTTCGTTTTGATCTTTTGGCCGCAAGACACTCCTGCAAAGTGATCAAACTTTCTGTTTAGGTACCCAAGCTTTCTTGGGTCCTTCATGGTTAGTAGTAACAAAGATTGTTTCTTTCGAAACCAATATTTTCTTTTCTTTGATACTTAAGTTCTTGTTAATTTTTTAAAATTGTATTCATAGGCTTTATGTCCTTTCTTATTATAACAATAACATGAAACATCATTTTTATCCATTTCTTTTCTAAAGAAATTTTTAATATACTTTTATTTCTTGTTAGGCCTATAACCTAATCCAGCTTTATCAAATACAACTCTTTGATTACTCAATAACAAATTTAGTTTTTCAGAGCTATATATAAATTTATCAACTATATTTTTATATTTATCAACTTCTTTCCTTAAACTAACGTGTTCATTAGAAGTTGACTCTTTATCTTTTGATAAATTCTTATTTTCAGATTTCAATTCTTCAATTTCATGAGTTAGTTTATCATTCTCTTTGACAAGATTTAAATTGTCATTTTTCAAAACTTTGCTTTTCTTTTTCAGAATTTTAAAATTACTAACTAATTCATTAAATGCATCAAACAATTCATCAAAGGTAAAGTCATGAGTTTCGGTACATACCTTATCGTCTTCTTTTGCCATAAAGCAAATGTTTGCAACTTCCTTTTATTCTTTCTCGGATGAGGATTCTTCGCTATCGCTCCATATTGCAATGCATGCCTTTTTCTTTTTCTTGTATCCCTTTTTCAATTGAGGACAATCATATCTAAAGTGCCCCGGTTTCTTACATTCATACCATATGAGAGGGTCTTTCTCTTTATCCTTGTTCTTTTCTTTTTATTTTTCACCTTCCACCTTTGTTCCAAATTTTTTCTTATGGAAGGGTCTCCTTCTTTGCATAAATTTTCTGAACTTCTTTGCAAGAACGACTGTCTCATCATCTTCCTCTCCTTCCTCACTGCTGCTTGTTTCCTTTTCTGCAACTTTAAGGGCAATCGTTTTCTTCTTTTTGACTTCATCCTCTTGATGTTGCTTCATGGTCAGTTCATGGGTCATCAATGATCCAAGTAGCTCTTCCAAAGGTAATGTATTTAAATCTTTGGCTTCTTGGATGGCAGTTACTTTCGCTTCCCATAATCTTGGAAGAGACCTAAGGATTTTACGAACCAATTCAGAGTTAGTATAGGTCTTACCAAGACTTTTTAGACCATTTACAATATCAGTAAATCTAGTGTACATGCATGTGATAGTTTCATTTTGTTCCATGCTAAACAATTCATATTTATGCACTAAGATATTAATTTTAGACTCTTTAACTTGATTAGTACCCTCATGGGTAACTTCTAGTCTATCCCAAATTTCTTTTGCGGAAATACATCTAGAAATTCTATTAAACTCATTAGCATCTAAAGCACAATATAAAATATTCATGGCCTTAGCATTGAGCTGAGCCATTTTCCTATCATTCTCATTCCAATCCCTTTCGGGTTTAGAAACTATTGAACCATCTATTATGTGTGGGTGTGCTAGGTCCATTAGTGATTACACTCCAAAGCTCATAATCTAAAGCTTGAATAAAAATTCTTATTCTAGCTTTCCAATAAGAATAATTAGAACCATTAAATAAAACAGGTCTATTAGTAGAATGACCTTCAGCAAATGAAGATCCACCTTGAGTTGCCATTTGGATCTTTAACTCTTGATCGTTGGATCAAACAAGAAATGAGCACTAGCTCTGATACCAATTATTGGCCCAGATGACAACCCAAGAGGGGGGGGATGAATTAGGTTCTTAAAAATTTAACTCTTTTAAAAACTATTTGCTTTGATATGAAAGAGCTTGAGTGCAAAGTATAAATAAATGTTAATCACAACTAAATGAGATAGAGAGAGATAAAGAGACAAGGCATGACAAACACAAAGATTTTATAGTGGTTCGGTGTATCCAACACATACGTCCACTCCCAAGCTTCATTTGGGTCCACACTATAATCCACTTGATTATAGTCGAGTTATTTTATAAGCTCACAACTCAAAACTTGTTGTTTCCCCCGGGATCACAACGAACCCAGCTGGTTTTCCGGGCTCACTAGTACACAACCCAACCATAAGCTATCCTTAGCTTGTACCGAGGTATACTACCTTCACTAATTCAATCCCCCGATTGAACTAGCAAACAATAATGAAAAATATAGTTATGAATACATAGCAGCTTCTCAAATGAACAAATAAACAATAAAGTAAATAAGGATAAGAAAAGCCTGTTTGAAGCTCTTTGAGTGAATGCTTTTTTTCTTTTCTTCTTTTCCTCTTCTCCTTTGAAAAATCGAATCAGGGCCTCAGCTCAGATTCTTCACAGAAATTTACAATTGAGAAGTTGAGGATTTTGAGGCTTTTGCTTCCTTTCTTCTAATGATGAAAATCTCTTTGATTTGAGCTTGAGAAGCTTATGGATTTCTCTTTGAGCTTTCTGGGGTTGATGGATTTGAGCTCTGAGTCTTTCCTCTTGATTTCTCTTTCTTTTTGACTAAGTATTTTTCTTCATTTTTTCTCTATTTTTCTCTCTTTTCTTTCTCTTTTCAAACGAACGGTTTCCCCCTTTATATATATCTCTTAATCCAAGATTAGGTGGGAAATATAGCCGTTGTGAGATGCTTGGATCTTTCTACACATAAAGAAAAATAGCCGTTAAAGGTTAGGTAGAAAAAATCTTACCGTTGGAGTTCGTTCTGACAAATAAAAAATCCGTTCCTGATAGGTTGGAGTCGGCTCCAACTTTTCAGGTGTCGGCTCCAAATCAGGTATCTAAAAATAGCAAATAAAAAGTTGTTGAGGAGTCGGCTCCAATAAAGTTAAGTGTCGGCTCATCGCTTTCGGGAGTCGGCTCCACAAACCAAAAGTGTTGGCTCCAGAAATGCTCATAAAAACATGCTCTCTATTCTCATGTTAGAGTCGGCTCCAGAAACTCAGGTGTCGGCTCCCGAATTCTCAGGTGTCGACTCCCGAATACTAGGTGTTGGCTCTAGAAACTGAAATAGAATACACTTCTCTGTATCTCAGGTTGGAGTCGGCTCTGAAACTCTGGGCGTCGACTCTAAACCGTGCCAAAATTTCAGAAAACTTCTGATACGCCTTGGGGTTGGCTCCTGACAATTTGGGTGTCGACTCCAAGCTCTGAACTTTGAAAAATTCTTTTAACATTTTGATTCAAAACTTGTTTCTTTATACCTTTTGCTTGATTAAACATTTTTAATCCCTGAAACACTTATTAAATTTATTAGAAACATAGTGAATATACTCATGTCTTTTATTAATCATCAAAATCAATAATTGGGTCAACAACCTGCATTCTTAAGTAGGAGAAATATTTTATATCTTTAAGTATAATGTGCATTGTAGCACTGTCTACGAGGCGCAAATTGTTATTGTTGATAAAGGATCCTACTTGAGATAATTTTATTTTCTTCATTGAAAGAATGACATGTAGTGAAATACAAATTAGAATACAAGTTATATAAAAGCATAAAAACTAAAAGTCATAATTCATTATTGCATCAATTTTCTTAAAACAAAGATATGTATAATAAGACATTATTTTATTGCATGGTATTATTTAATAACGTAGGCATTCTTAAAATCATTCTTATGCATTTATGTTATCAATTAGATAAGCATTATTTTTTTCTGGTTGGATGAAGAAGTTAGCAACATCCAGATCATCAAATCCAGTAACAGAAGGGCCACATTCAAAAATAAAATTTGTTTCTATCTTTTCTCATTCTTTTTCAATGACTTTTGATAAAGTTCGATGAGGTATTTTGGCATGCAATAGGTACGCGACCAATGGCCCTTCATTCCACAACGATAGCATGAGTTTTTCATCAAATTTTTACTTAAGTCCCCTTTGCCTTTCTTAATTTTCTTCTCATTTTTCTTCTATTTCAGGTGGTGAGAAGGAGTTTTAACATGACCACCACGATAGCCAAAACCTCCTTGACCATGTATCCACTACTATGCCTTTGTTTATAAAATTGATATGTGGTCTCATTCACTTCAGGGAATGGTGCAGAACCAGTTGGACGAGCTTCATAGTTTTTCATCAAAAGTTCATTATTTTGTTCAGCCACAAAAAGGCAGAAAATTAGTTCAAAATAATTCCTAAAACCCTTTTGACGATGTTAATGTTGCAGAAGCAAATTGAAAGCATGAAAAGTGAAAAATGGTTTTTTTTTCAGCATATCCTCATCAATGACTTTTTCTCCACATAATTTCAACTGAAAAGTGATTCTAAACATAGCTGAATTGTATTCACTTACTATCTTATAATCTTGTAGACGTATGTGCATTCAATCATAATGAGCTTTGAAGAGAATGATCATTTTTTGATGGTCATAATGCTCTTTTAGGCTATTCCAAAGGATAAAAGGATCTTTTACCATTAGATATTCAGCTTTTAATCCCTCATCAAGGTGGTATCACAGAAAGATCATTGCTTTTGCTTTGTCTTGGTTGGATGCATCATTACCATCTTTAATTGTATCACAAAGGGCATTAGCCTTCAGATGATTTAGCATCAAGTATCCATGATAGATAATTTTTGCCTATGATATCTAGTGCCATAAAATCAAGTTTTACCAATTTTTATAACAATACTATCAACAACCTTTTATTAGAATAAAAATTATTTCAAATTTATCAAGGGCTAGAGACAATCGTATATATATAAATGACCAAGTGATAAGTTGAAACTAAGAGTCACAAGAAAAATATTAAGAGAAAATAATTGATCACATATACAAATAACTTGTATAAATGTAAATAATATTTATCTCAATAATAATTTCTTCAACAAATGTAGAACGATGAGGTAGAGACTCAATAATAGTTTCTTCAACAAATGTATGTAATGCTGATAACGTGTTATATAATTAAAGAGTAACAATAGAATAAAGAGACTAAGAAAAGAAAGTATTAGAAATTTTCTCTTTTTTCATCCAGGTCTCTCAAATATAACTCACTGCCATCTATTTATAAGCATATGAAAAAGATGTTACATTCATCAAAATTAATAAGAATTTACGTGGTAATACAATAGACATAACCTCTCCTTGGAATACCAATGGACACCATCTTTATTGGTAGACATAACTTGATATAATCTTCTCTTGGAATACCATTGGACATTCATCTTTATTGGTAGTATTATAACATAGTGGAGCAAGAATACTTTTTCCTATTCCTTTTTGGCCAAAATATCTAGAGCACCATTTAATGTTCAGGCTTTAGTCCTATCCGTTCAAAATCATCATTCAATGCTCTCACATCTTCGTGCATAATAGCCATTCATATGTAGCGTGAAGCATAATAGAAAAATCATACTCAAAAGTCATTCAATTCCTAAATAAAGAATGTTGCATTTGCTAAATACAATAAAATAAACTAACTCTCCATTATTAGTATGCGGCTCACTGCCAATTTTGTGAAATCATTGCAACAATTGCAAGAATGCTGTATTTTTTTTTTTTTTTTTGTTACAAGCGGACGATCACACCACTCTGGGGTGAGTCAACCCCGAAATATCGGAATACAAAATTTGCTCCAAAATAACCGGATAAGGGTCACCAGGGTGCCATTCCCACTGACCAGAATGGCGAGCTGCAGCCAAGGCAACCCAATCAACTACAGCGTTAGCTTCCCTGTAGACATATCGAATCAAAGGATCATAGCTGGATTGGAGCATATCCCATATATCACTAATCAAAGGGTTGTAGGAGGGACAAAGATCAGGAGCCCATCGAATCCACCGGATGACCGTAATAGAATCTCCCTCAATAACCATCCGGTGCGAACGCAAGATGCGAACAGCGTAGATTATGCCAGCCCACGCAGCCTGCAATTCTGCCATGGGAACCGAAATGTCAAGAGAACCATGCCCGCCAGCAGCTAGCAGCTCACCCTCAGGCCCTCTGATAATAAATCTAGATCCAGCAATGCGACCCATTACAGAACCATCAAAATTTACTTTGACATAACCAGGTGGTGGGGGCTTCCAGGCAATAAAGACCGTAGTACGGTGCACTACCGAAGCAGTAGGGGAGTTCCAGATGCCCAGTCTGTCAGAGTGACTATCCAAATTAGAGCGGAGATATTTCGTAGCAAGGAAGCTGGCAGTGCGGATAATAGTCTGTGTCGAGGCCGTACCCTTAGCGAAGACGATCTGATTACGGGTCAGCCATATCTGATAAGCCAAATAAGCTAGATACACACCCTAGAAGCATCGGCCGCTCTGGACAGCTGTGTGAACAGCATGCAATAGAACCCGTCGGTCGGGTCCCTCCTCCGTCGTTCAAAACTGTATCGAAGATGCAACCAAATCTGGGAGGCATAGGAACAGGTAAATAGGGCATGCTCAACTGTCTCATCCTGGAGCCCACATATTTTTAAGTAGCATGAAATCAAGCAATGTAGGAAGAAAGAGAACCAAAGATTTGATATAGATAGATTATACGGAAAGAATGATTTACAAGGAAGTATTTGGTTTAGTATCCTCAACTTGCATACATACGTAATGAATTACATCATTTTATCATCTGCAAGAAATATTCTTACTTAAATATGTCTCCAGCTTCGGGCTCTGAAATCCCCTTGGGCTCGACGAAGACGGGAAGTCAGTGGAGCCGACCACCCTTGGGTCGCTATGGTTGGGATGCTCCTTCCCCTTCTCCGGCGGAGGTTGAGGAATTGATCCGGCTCTTCCCGGAGGTAATCCAGGTCCCGATCACCTCCCTGGAGTGCGAGGCCAGCTCGTGGGGCGTGAAGGCGGTGCTGGCTCGCTCTCTCTCTAGGTGGGTGCCGCCGGAGGCTATTGTGCGTGAACTGCATCGTGCTGGGCTGCCGGGAGAAATCAAGGTGGTTCCCCTGGCTCACAGGCACTACCTCATCCGGCTCTCCGACCCCCTCTCTAAAATCCGTATCCTTGAGCGGCCATGGGTGATCAACGGGCAGGTTCTTGCGGTGGTGGATTGGAAGCCAGAATTCATCCCAGCGGAAGATTCCTTGCTGCAGGCTCTGGTTTGGATCCGCTTCCTCTGCTTCCGATGGAGTTCTGGGCGGATGACACCCTCTCTTCTATTCTCTCGGTGGCGGGGGAGTTTTTGTTCTCCGATGAGCCTACCAAAGCTCGGATGCGGGGAGGGTTTGCTCGGGCTTGCGTCCAAGTGGATCTGGGTCTTCCCCTCCGGCCAGGAGCTAGGATTCGTGGATTCGGCGCCCCCTTCTGGCAGCAGTTTTTGTTTGAGAATTTGGAGGGTATTTGCCACCGCTGTGCTTCCCTGCACCTCTCTGGTCCATGCAAGCTAGCGGGTGTGACGGCTTCTTCGTCTTATGCTCCACCATTTGGTCCCTGGCTGGCAGCAGTTCGGCATCGACGACAACCTCTGGTGCAGCCTCCGGTCCTAACGGCGGGAGATCGGTCGAGCCCTGCTTCCGCTTCTGTGTCCAAGGACGGTTGGTCAGTGCCGAAGAAGTTCGCCCGGCGTCAGCTTCATCCTTCCGCTGGCTCCTCCGTGCCATCTCCTGGGTTGAGGTTTGGGCGGGGTGAGTCGGCCGCAGCTGAGTCGGTTGCGACGGTGTCTCGGGAGCCTGGGTTGAAGCCTTCGGCAACGTCTTCCTCTCTTGTTCCTGTCCCTATTTTGCTCAGTCAAGGCATCCAGGAAGACCCCAGGCAGTGCTCGAGCGTGCCGGTTGGCACTGTAGCACAGTCTCAAGATTCAATGATTCAGAGTTCAGAAGCAAATGGCATTCAGGTTTTAATTCCTAAAGTGCAATCCACTTTGTCTGAAGGTGATAAAGCTATTAACTTTCCGAAATTGGGCCTCGTGGTCAGTAGTAGTAAAGACCCCATCTCAGGGCCTTCTAAGCAGGCCCGTCCAGTGGAGTCATCGTCTACCAGAATGCCATCCCGCTCTGCCAAAGCCAAAGGCAAGGCCACTCTTTCTGATAGAGGTGGGGACAATGTAGCCTTCAAGTTTGCGGCTTCCTCGGTGGTTGGTCGGGAGTCATCGGCCCAGTTTGGCCCAGGGGCTAAGAAGGCTCGAGGTCGGGTAGGGGCCTCTTCGGGGTCAGCTTCTGAGTCTTCTAAGCCGACCCAATTAGAGTCTAGCACTCACTTATCAGCGGTTCATCAGCTGAAGGAGGCTATTCATGTATCTGAATCGGCGGTCTTGACGGACTCAGTCCAGATACTTGATTGTGTGGATACGGGATCCCGGAATTATCCTAAGGTGATCCCAGGCGATACGGAGGTCCTGATGGAATCAAACCAGGCTGTTAACTGCAAAGGCCCGGGAGATTTGGACTGTTCCGTGGAGATGTCAGGGGTGATGGTTGGGGAGCCCTCCAATCCAGCCTTACCATGAAGATTCTCATATGGAATGTGCGAGGAGCATTGAAACCATCGTTTCGCTCCTCATTTGGGAGGCTTATGCAGCTTCACTCTTTTGACATTTGCATCTTGCTGGAAACTCGGCTTTCTGGGGCTAGTCTGGCCCGTTTTCGGAGACAGATCGCTCGAGCTTGGGTTTCGTATGCTATTGAGTCCACTGGTCTTTCGGGGGTATTGTTGCTTTATGGAGAAATGAGAATATCAGAGTTGATGCTTTTCACAGCTGTGGGCAGCAGGTTACGCTGGTCATCTCTGAGGGAAGTGCCAGCCCATGGCTCCTTTCGGGAGTTTATGCCAGTACTAATCTCCGGGAGCGTCGGGTGCTTTGGTCTGAGATTCAGTCTCTTCTTGACCAGGGATTCCCCTCCCTCATTGCTGGAGACTTTAACTGTATCTTGAGTGCTGCAGAAAAGAAAGGTGGCCGGGTTTCCCATGGCTCTGTGGGCCGTGCTGAGTTCAGGGACTTTATTTCTAGCGCTGGTCTGTTGGATTTGGGTTATCAGGGTTCGCAGTTTACATGGTGCAACAACCGGCAGGGATCAGCTAGAGTCTGGGAAAGATTGGACAGGGCCTTCGCCTCTTCTAGCTGGCTCCAGCTTTATCCCTCTGTTACTGACTCTCACTTGTCTAGAATTGCCTCTGACCACTGTCCTCTCTTTATCTCTACTGATATCACCTCTCAGCGGCATAGGCAGTTCAGATTCGAGAAGTTTTGGACCTCATATCCTGCTGCTCGCTCCATCATTTCTCAGGTCTGACAGTTACCAGTTAGAGGTAATGCCATTTATCGGCTCTCCAGACGGCTTGCCCTTGCTAGACGTCGCCTCTCTAGATGGCATAGACTGGAGGTTGGGGATATTGTCAGACAGGTGGAGCAGGTTGAGTCTACTATCTCTTCTCTCCAGGCTAAAGAGGACCTGGAGGGTTCTCTTTCTTGTGAGGACCTATCGTCCCTGCGATCGAGTTTGGCGCTCCACCACTCTCTTCTGCTGCAGTAGGAGACCTTTTGGCGACAGCGGTCCCGTATTCAGTGGATTCAGGAGGGGGACTGTAATATAAGATTTTTTCATCAGGTCGATGATCATGTGATTCGTGCTCAGCTTTTTAACTTCTTTCATAGTAGGTGGACTGAGCAACCTGGTTCTGGAGTCCCTGTTCACCCTATTCTGTCTCTCAATACTGTTTCTACTGTCGAGAACGACTCTCTGACTCGGCCTTTCACTTCGAAGGATATTCGGTTGGCTTTGTGGGAACTTGGTGCTGATAAGGCCCCTGGGCCGGATGGCTTTCCTTTGTTTTTCTTTCGTCAGTATTGGGATATTCTGGGAGAGGACTTAGCTCAGGCAATCCAGCTTATCTTTCATCGCAAATCTATCCCCTATGAATGGAATCATACCTTCATTACCTTGGTTCCTAAGAGGCCGGACGCTTCCAGCCCTCAGCACTTCCGGTCCATCAGTTTATGCACTACCTTATATAAGGTTTGTGCTCGCCTCCTTGTTATGAGGTTGTGTTGGGTTATTCCTCGCCTTATCTCTCTGGAGCAGGGGGCTTTCCTCAGAGGGCGTAGTATTACTGATAATGCTTTATTAGCGCAGGAGTTCATGCATGACCTTCGTCGGGCTTCTGGCAGTCAGGGGCTTATGGCCATTAAGCTTGATATGGAGAGAGCTTATGACAGAGTTAATTGGGATTTCTTGCGTCACTCTCTTCAGGTGTTTGGGTTTCACCAGCTGTTTATTGATTGGATCATGGCCTGCATTCAGCGTCCGTCATTCTCCATCCTCATCAATGGAGACCGGACTGATTACTTCCATTCTAAGGTTGGGCTGAGACAAGGTTGTCCCCTCTCCCCATTTCTCTTTGTTATAGCGGCTGATTCTTTATCTCGGGCTCTTCGTTAGGCTCAGCAGGACAATATTCTACACCCTTACCGAGCTGGTTCCCAAGGTCCCTCGATCTCTCATCTGCTTTTTGCTGATGACTGTATCTTCCTGGGCAGGGCTACTGTGGCCAATGCGGCCACGTTTGCTTCTATTCTTCACAATTACTGTTCTGCCTCTGGTCAAAAAGTTAATAATGCTAAGTCTGTTATTTGTTTTAGTCCGCGGGTGACTTCTTCTCTGAAGGGGACTATCAAGCAGATCATGGGGATTTCTGTGCAGTCAGAGTGTCTCTCCTATCTGGGTATTCCTATTACTGGCAGAAGGCCTAAGATCTCGGACTTTAGTAAGCTCGAGTCGAGGATTCGTGATCGACTGGAGGGGTGGCAGGTTACTGGGCTATCTATGATGGCAAGGATCACTCTTATTCGATCAGTGCTCATATCTCTTCCTCTCTATCTCTTATCTAATGATGCTGTCCCTTTGACTTGTTTAAGGAGGATTGAGCATTATTTCAGGGATTTTTCTGGGGATCGTCCCAGGATGGTCATGGTGTTCATCTTTTAGCCTGGGATTGTGTCTGTCTGCCGCTTTCCGAGGGAGGCCTTGGGATCCAGTCCTTGACTGCTCGGAGGGAGGCCTTGATTGCTAGGCATGCTACTCGTTTTTTGCTTGATCCGCACTGTATGTGGAGTTCCTTTATGCGTGGCAAGTATGGGGATTGGACTCCCTCCACTAACCTGCAGTCTGTTCGGGGTCACTCTTTTTTCTGGAAAGAGGTTTGTACTCATGCTCCGGCCATCCTTCATAGTATCTCTTGGATTCTTGGCAATGGTGCTTCTGTGGATGTTGCTTATGATTCCTGGATCGCTGACCTTCCATTGTCTCGATGGCCTACTTTCGTCAGCACTGATATTCCTCTTGACATGCGAGTTAGTGATCTCACGGTACCGGATCATTCTTCCTGGTCTACTCCTCTGTTATCCCGTTTCTTTGGCGAGGAGCTTATGCGACGTATAGCTGCTATCCCTCTTTCTCCTGGGCACTCCCCCGACATCAGGGTTTGGAGGCGGTCCGGTATTCCGAGCGCTCCCATCAGGGACATCATCAAGATTTACCGTGTTTCATCCCGACCGTTGACAGATATGGCTTGGATTTGGCGTCTTCCCATTCATCCCAGGGTTCATCTTTTTCTATGGAAGATTGCTCGGAATTGTCTTCCTACATGCTCGGTTCTTTCTAGACGTGGCCTGGGGATTCAGCCTACGTGTCCGATATGCGGTATTGAGGAGGAGGCGGTGGATCACGCCATCTTCACTTGTCTCAGAGCTCATCACATTTGGGAGATCGCTAGCGTCAAGCCTTGGGCTGTCGCTTCATCTTCTCTTTCTTTATCTTTCCTTGACTTGATCAGGCAGGATGTTAGGAGAGGTAGCAGCAAGCATGGCGCGACGAGGGCTTACATTGCTTACCAGATCTGGTTATCCCGGAACCGGATTGTCTTTACTCAGGAGCCTACTCCGTCTTTCAGGGTTGTTCGGACTGCCTTGTCCTTATCTACTGAGTACACGTCCCATCGTCTAATTTGTAATTTTGATAGCCCTGGCCTCTGGGATTCCCATGCTGCCTCGGCAGCGCACCGGAGAACGATCTTTATTTCTTAGGAACCCCCCCTCCAGGATTTATCAAAATCAACTTTGATGGGAGTGTTCGAGGCAGATCTGCCGGATCGGGTTATGTCATTCAGGGTTCTGACGGTACTATGATTGCTGCTGGGGGATTTGACAACTCGATTCGTCGGTGCCGCTTGCTGAGATTTATGCTGCGTGGGCTGGAGTTTCCTGTGTTATCCGCAGTCTCGATGCCCGTCGTATTATCCTTGAGGGTGATGCCCTCACGGTGATTCGATGGCTTCGCCAGGATATTGCGCGCAGTCGCCTACCAACCCTTTGATCTCTGATATTCGTTCTCTCCTACAGGGGGTTCACAGTATACAGATCAGCCATATCTTCAGGGAAGCCAACTCAGCGGCTGACTGGATCGCCGCTAGAGTGGCTGATCATTCTGGATTCTGGTACTGGAAGCTCGGTGAATGGTCCTCCTGGTTTGAACTTAATTTTATATTCTGATAGTGTGGGACTGAGTCACCCTAGAGTGGTGTGATTCCCGTTTGTACCAAAAAAAAAAAAAAAAAAGCTAGCCCTTCCAAAAAAAATTTAAATAATATGATAAAGCCGGGTTTATACTATTATAAGAAAGAAATAGTTTTATATCCAATCAAAATTTATGATAAAGTCAAGTTTATACTAGTGAAATCGAATTACTCACTAGTATTATTTTTTAAACCCTCAAAAGAAACGTTCAAATTTGGTTTTCTCGAAGTCTAATTGTTCAAAAAGTTTTTTTTTTGACATATTTTTCTATTTCTTTCATGTATCTGTATTATTACATAAGTCAAAAAATTATGGTACAATTTGCCCTCCTTCCAAGAGAAAGTATCTGGCTTGCCACTCTCTCCAGGATGATCTTCTTCACATTGAGGAGCTTCCTAGATTCCAAGCATCTCTGGTACCCAACCGGCATGGTCCATGGGGTCTCTGGGGACGTCGGCTGCCGTTTGTAGCCATAACATTACTATCTTGGCATGTGTAATGCGCATAATTTATTCAATAAGGAGCGCCAGATAGAAGGATACTGGATTAATTGTATTCCATTAATCAAGAAAAGCGCAACAGTTTCGATAATTACACTTTAAATTTTAGTTTGCATACCCTTCGATAGTATTCGTGTGTACATGGACTTTATATTTATTCATAGAGGAATATATTTCTCTCATAAAAGAATAAAAACAATATTTTCTAATGAGATTTAGAGAACTCATGGACTGGGGCCTATAGTTTAATTATGTTTCATGAGAATCCAACTTAATATTCTCATGGCTTCTATTTGTGTTAGCGGGCCAAAACCACTTATCCAAAAACTCGAGTGGAATTTAATGGGTAGCAAGTGGACTTGAGTTATAAGCACATAATACATCGCTCTTCTATCCAATATGGGACTAAATATAGGGTATTACGGATAAGTACCAATTGGATCCTTTTTGGGCTATGGTGGCCCAAATTAGTGGACCTTGTATGCCTTGCTTTCATGTCACGAAATGGGTTCATGGGTTTGCACGCCTAAATCATTACAATATGATATCAGAGCCTCGCACCAGTCAAAAGTGCAGGAGCTAAGTGCCACACAGGGCAAAGTACTACATTGATGGAAGCCACCTTTTGAACCTATAGGGGGCACCTCTAGAGTCCTGCCTGTGCATGAGCTAAATGCACACAGGACAAAGTGCTACATTGATGGGAGCTACCTCATGAGCCTGTAGGGGGCACCTCTAGAGTCCTGCCTACCTGGTGGATGTGATCATGTGCCTCTACCAATTAGATCCTTTTTGGATTGTGATGGCCCAAGTTGGTGTAGACCTTATCCGTCTTGCTTTCATATTACGAAATGGGTTCGTAGGTTTGCGGGCCCGGATCGTTACATTATGGTATCAGAGCCATGCACAAGCCGAAAGTGCAGGAGCTAAGTGCCACATAAGGCAAAGTGCTACGTTGATGGGAGCCACCTCTTGAGCCTGTGGGGGAAGCACTTTTAGAGTCTTGCCTGTTGTAGAAGCTAAGTGTCACACAGAACAAAGTGCTACATTAATGGGAGCCACCTCTTGAGCTAGTGGGAGGGCACCTCTAGAGTTCTACCTACATGATGGATGCAATCATGTGCTTCTAGTGACGAGAATGTCGCCTCTTTAAGGGGGGTAGATTGTGATGCCCCTTCCAATTAGTCTCATATTGGGTAATTAAGGAAGTGTTGAATGGTTTATAACCAGTTAAGTAAGATGGACAAGTACCAATTGGATCCTTTTTGGATTGTGATGGCCTAAGTTGGTGTTGACCTTGTTCGTCTTACTTTCATATCATGAAACAGATTCATGGGTTTGTGGGCTCAGGTCATTACAACTTTCATGGGTTTGTGAGCCCAGGTCGTTACTACTTTGTGCACCGGAGATTCTAAGTGTGCACCAAATGGAAGGATCAAAACATAAAATCCACTTGCCAACCCATTTTATGTAAGGATTTTATCTTTCGCAGCCATTCTTAGTCACACAATAGAGCTGCAGAGCATTACTCTGTCCTCGTCCCCAAAATAATTTTTTGAACTTGTTCTTGTAGAGCCTGGTGTGGTACTCCAAAGCTTAAATCTTAGGGTAGAGGTTTATAGGCTCCACAGGGTTAAGGCCCAGGTTGTTGGGTCTTGAGGGGGCTAGTCTATCATTGGGTTGGGTTTGGGCTCAAGGTATGGGCTGGTCCAAGGGAGTTTTTTAGGGTTTATTATCTATATAATAAGGCACCGGTTCATGTGTGGTGCTGGTTTTATTTTGGTGGTCGTCATGGGGATGGGTTATATATAGTCATGTAACGATGATGATTATAGATGAATGAAAGAAACTCTTTTCTTTCAAGAACAAGCTATCCCTCTCCTTTCCTCTCTTATACTCGTCTTCCTTTCTTTCTCACATAGATGACCTAGATTTCTAGGGTTTTATTGCTACCATTTCTGCCTTAGCCATCTTCTTGGAACCGCCTCTCTCAAGGAAGGAGAAGGAAGAAACCCTAGCAGCACCTTCTCCTTGGGTAGCATCTATTGATTTTTTGAATCAGATCTGAAGGTTCACGTGAGGAAGAATAGATGCTACGACCCTCTCTTACAATCTTGGGGCGCAAGAAACCAAAGAAAATCCTAGTTTCTAATCAATCCAGGAAGATTACCATGATCAAGATCCAAAATTCTGCTGCAGAATTTTAGCAGGGATATCATCTGGCTTCCGCATCTCCACACGATTTGGGGCTGGTCGAATGCGTGCTATGCTCCAAGGGTAGGAAGAGGACGATTCACTGTTCATTTGATATCAGAGCCTTGGTGATTTGGTGGAGAAAAGATTGGATCTTGGGCGTTTCTCGGTAAAATATCAAACCAGAATTTCTGCAGCAAGTTTAATTTTTTGTTTTTGCTGTGTGCATTGTTTCTTGGTTGGATATGACATCTAGTAGCTTTAAATTGGATTTTGAAAAGTATGATGGCAAGGAAAACTTCACCCTATGGCAGCAAAGGGTGAATGATTTATTGGTACAGCAAAGGATTTATAAGGTCTTGGTGAAACAAAGACCGGAGAATGTAAGTTATGAGGATTGGAAGGAGTTAGAGGAGATTGCATTTAGCACAATCAGGATGTGCTTGGCTGATCAAGTCTTGCCAGAGATTTGCACGCAGACCACGGCAAGGGGGCTCTGGAAACTTTAGAGAACACTTACATGGAAAGAGCATGACAAACAAGTTGTGGTTGAAGAAACAGTTGTACAGCTTGAGAATGCCTGAGGGAGGAGATCTTGTGGCCCATATTCAGAAATTCAATCAAGTGTGCTCAGAGGTGATGAGCCTTGATGTGAAGATTGATGAAGAAGACAAGACCCTCATCTTGTTGTGTTCGCTACCCAGTTCCTATGATGGTCTGATTACAACCTTGGTGTATGGGAAGGAGACCCTGAATTATGAAGAGGTTGTGGGGGTGCTGAGATCAAACCAGCAAAGAGAAAAGATTCGCATGGGAAACTCTAACACAGAGGTACTTGCTGTGAATGAGAGGCAAGGAAGACCCTGGAAAAGGTTAGAGGCAAGTCCAAAGGCAGATCTAAGTCTCGGGGCAAGCAGGGAAGCATGGAAGTGTTACAAGTGTCATCAGATTGGTCACTGAAGAGAAATTGCCCACTTCTGAAGAATGAGAAGGGGAAGGGCATTTCCAAGGGAGGTTCAGCCAGCAATGGTGGTGCAAATTCATCTGAAGACAGTGAAGATGATGTACTGGTAGTTTCAGATGGGACCAAGAAGTGTGATAGTTGTTGGACACTTGACTCAGCTGTTCTCACCATTATACTTCGCATAGGGAGTGGTTTGCAACTTATGAAGAATCTGATGGAGGGAGTGTATGCCTTGGTGATAATCATCCTTGTAAGGTTGCTGGAGTTGGAAGCATAAGGGTGAGGATGTATGATGGGGTTATAAGGACTTTGACCAATGTCAAACATGTCCCGGAGTTGAAGAAGAATCTAATTTCTTTGGGCTACCTGGAGAAGCATGGGTATGCTTTTGGAAGCCAGCCGGGAGTGGATGTTTGAGGATAACCAAGGGTGCATTAGTGGTGATGAAAGGGAGAAGGTTGGAAAATAATCTCTATCAGATGGAAGGCTCAGTGGCCATAGATGGTGCAGAGGTGCTAGCAGCGGCACAGGAGGAACAGTTGGTCTATAAACTGTGGCACTATCGAATGGGACACATGAGTGATAAAGGGCTTATAGAACTCAGCAAAAGAGGTCTGATTCCAGCACTTAAGAAGGAGGACAATGACATCTGTGAGCCCTGTATTTATGGCAAACAACATAGGGTGAGATTTGCCAGCAGTTCCAAGCAGAGTGAAGGTATTCTGGAACTAGTTCACTCAGATGTATGGGGACCGGCCCCTGTGTCAGCCAGAGGTGGGGCTAAGTATTTTTTACTTCATTGATGACTACTCCAGGAAGGTATGGGTATATCTGATAAGAGAAAAATCAGAGGTATTTGCCCGGTTTAAAGCTTGGAGAGTTGGTGTTGAAAAGGAGACAGGAAAACCAGTGAAGTGTTTGAGATCTGACAATGGAGGGGAGTATACAAGCAATGAATTCAGAAGCTACTGTGAGGAAAATGGGATCCAACGCCATTACACAGTGAGGATGACTCCCCAGCAGAATGGTGTGGCAGAGAGGATGAATCGTACATTGACAGAGAAGGCTAGGAGTTTGAGGCTGCAGGCATCACTGCCCAAGGTCTTTTGGGGTGATGCAATTATGTTCTCTGGTTTTCTTGTTAACAGGTCCCCTAATAGAAACTTGATGGAGGCATTCCAGAGAGATCTGGAGTGGGAAGAAGGTGGAGCTTGGACACCTAAGGATTTTTGGTTGCCCAGCCTATGCACATGTGGAGGCAACTGAAAGGAGCAAGCTGGACCCAAAATCACAAAGGCTGATCTTCATCGGGTATCCACAGGGAGTTAAAGGCTATTTGCTATGGAGTTCAGATTCACAGAAGTGTATCATCAGTAGAGACATTATTTTTGATGAGAAGAGCATCTTGAAGAGGTCAGAGATTGCAGATGGAGAAAAGGCTGAACAGGACAGCAGTGGACAGCATTGGCTGACAGGTGATGTACCTTCTACTTCTACTTCAAAACATGCTTCTTTTGAGGTGGAGTTTGGTATGAATGTTCCAATACATGTAAAGGATCAGCCAGAAGAGCCATCAATCCAAAGGAGGTGCAGGTGGAGTCACACACTTCAGCTTTGAGAGATGATCAAAGGGGTGTGGCACTACACAAGGCAAAGCGTACCATCATCAAACCTGCTCGGTATCGCATTGATGACATGATTTCCTATGCTCTAATCACTGCAAATGAAGATCCAGAGACCTTCCAAGAAGCCATGGAAAGTTCAGAAAGAGACTCATGGATGCAGGCCATGATGGAGGAGATGGAGTCCCTGGAAAAGAACAAGACATGGCAGCTAGTGGATCTACCTAGAGATGCTCGGGCCATTGGTTCAAAATGGGTGTTCACAAAGAAGGAGGCACCTTCAGAGCAAGGTGGAGTCAGATACAAAGCAAGGCTTGTTGCTAAGGGGTTCTCACAGAGAGAGGGAGTGGACTACACAGAGGTATTCTCTCCAGTGGTACGTCATGCTTCAATTCGTGTGTTGTTATCTCTCGTAGCACAACATGGTATGGAGTTGCAGCAGATGGACGTGAAGACGGCTTTCTTACATGGGAGTCTAGAGGAGAGGATATACATGAAGCAACCAGAGGGTTTCAAGGAATCTGGATTGGAAGAAAAAGTGTGTCTACTAAAGAAATCGCTCTATGGTTTGAAGCAGTCACCCCGTCAGTGGTACAAAAGGTTTGACACTTTTATTTTGGGCCTTGGATTTTCTAGATGTGAACATGATACTTGTGTCTATGTGAAGAATGTGGATGAGGATGATGCACTGTATCTCCTTCTGTATGTGGATGATATGCTCATTGCCAGCAGGAGTGTTGAAGCAGTGAATGGACTGAAATATGCATTATCAACAGAATTTGAAATGAAGGATTTGGGGTCAGCTAGGAAGATACTTGGGATGAAATTTACAGAGATAGGACCAAGGGAATTCTACACTTGTCATTGGGTGGATATATTCACAAGGTGTTGGAGAGGTTTGGGATGGATAAGGCCAAACCAGTTGGAACACCTTTGGCTAGTCACATGTCTCTTTCTAAGTTACAGAACCCCCAGACAGATGAAGAGAAAGAGTACATGGAGAGAGTTCCATATGCCAGTGTAGTGGGCAGCATTATGTATGCTATGGTGTGTTGCAGGCCTGACATAGCATATGCAGTGAGCCAGGTGAGCAGATTCATGGCGAACCCAGGGAAGGAGCACTGGAAGGCACTCAAGTGGATTTTGAGGTACCTTCAGGGAACTCGTGGACTTGGTCTAATTTTTGGGCAGCAAGAAGGATCTAAGGAGAAATCTAATATCCCAAGTAAGTCATTAGGTCCATTGGAAGGATTTATGGATGCAAATTTTGCAGGTGATCTGGATACAAGAAGGTCTACCACAGGTATATGTTTAGCATGTATGGTGGATTAATTTCTTGAGATCAACCCTTCAATCTATTACAGCTTTGTCTACAACAGAAGCTGAGTATATAGGGATTATAGAGGCTGCCAAGGAGGCTCTTTGGTTGAAGAGACTCATCATGGAAATGGGGGTGAAGCAGGGTACAGTATTGCTACACAGTGATAGTCAGAGTGCCCTGCAGTTGGCTCAGAACCCAATCTATCATGCATGCACAAAGCATATAGATGTGAGGTATCATAGGATCAGAGAATTGGTAGAAGAAGGTGAAGTGGAGCTGGTAAAAGTTCATACAAAGAAGAACCAGGTAGATGCACTTAGGAAGACTCTTCCACAGGATAGCTTTCTCTCATGTGTGACACTGATGGGTCTGAGGGAATGTGCAGATTTTTCAGCAGCTTTGAAGCACCAAGGTGAGATTGTAGAGCCTGATGTGGTACTCCAAAGCTTAAACCTAGGGTGGAAGTTTGTAGGCTCCACAGGGCTAAGGCCCAGATTGTTGGGTCTTGAAGGGGCTAGTCTATCATTGGGCTGGGTTTGGGCCTAAGGTGTGGGCTGGTCCAAGGAAGTTTTTTAGTGTTTATTATCCATATAATAAGGCATCGGTTCATGTGTGGTGCTGGTTTTATTTTGGTGGCCGTCATGGGGATGGGTTATATATAGTCATGTAACGATGATGATTATAGATGAATGAAAGAAACTCTTTTCTCTCAAGAACAAGCTATCCCTCTCATTTCCTCTCTTATACTCGTCTTTCTCTCTTTCTTACATAGATGCCCTAGATTTTTAGGGTTTTATTGCTGCCATTTCTGCCCTAGCCATCTTCTTGGAACCGCCTCTCTCAAGGAAGGAGAAGGAAGAAACTCTAGCAACACCTTCTCTTTGGACAGCGTCTCTTGATTTTTTAGATCAGATCTGAAGGTTCATGTGAGGAAGAAGAAAGGCCACAACCCTCTCTTACAATCTTGGGGCGCAAGAAACCAAAGAAAATCCTAGTTGCTAATCAATCCGGGAAGATTACCAAGATCAAGATCCAAAATTCTGCTGCAGAATTTTAGCAGGGATATCATCTCGCTTCCGCATCTCCATACGACTTGGGGCTGATCGAATGCGTGCTATGCTTCAAGGGTAGGAAGAAGACAATCCACTCTTCAGTTCTGTGATCTGGGTGCTAGTCCATCTACTATGTTATCCTTTTTATTCCTTAAAAAATGAAATCTCATCGTAAATTGATTGGTTGTGTTATTGTTTGCGTGCACATAGCAGCAGAGAACTGTTTTGAATTAACTACATTTTTCTGTTCCAGGGACAGTTCAGGAGCTATTTTTCTTATCCAATACAAAGAAAATTTCCTGCAACTGGCTTTCTTTTCGAAAGCTATTTTTTGATCGTATATAGATTCAAAGAACTGGATGAGCCGAATTCGTGATTTAACCATTTCCTCTATAAGAGGGACAGTTCCACATTAATTGGCTTTGTGATCCTACTACAATTCATGCACAAAGATATATCATCAGTAGTCCGAACTTTCTTTCCATGGTTGAAACATTGTTCTGACCTCCGAGTACTTTGTTTTTACCAGGGTAGCATGAGAGTGATCTATTTCTGAGAGATCTAAGAAGAATGGCATAGTTTTCTTGGCCAAGAGAAAATACTGTGAAATCAACCTCAAGTTAGACTGTACTGCAAACTGATTCAATCCATGTCAGTTTACAAACAATTTTATGATTCCACAAACAAACATGGCTTTATCCATGATTATCAGCCCAGCAATCCTGCAGTGTATTTCTGTAATGTATTTCTGCTGTCAACTAATCACCATTTACTTGGCAGCAAAGCAGTTGACATAAAAACATAACACCTATCTATAATCCCTGATCAAGTGGTTTACAGAAAGAAATTATAGCAGTTAGCTTAAATCTTTTCCTTGTTTGAGCTTCCAGTGTGTAGCTGGATCAAGTCAATGCTGAGGTGAAGTGCTGATAAAATTAGGATAACAAAACAAGAACAATCCATGCGGTTGTTTAGAATTAAACAGTTAAACATCACCCACCACTTTTAGAGTAAACAAATTTCTCGCAAGTGATGTGACTACTTCAAATTATATGGCACAAAAATCTATTCAAAAAGTCTTCTATCACTACCAGAATTCATGTACATGCCACTTAAACAAATCCTTCATGATCGATCATCAATTTTTTTTTTTTTTTATAATTCAGTTTACTACAAAATTTGTAAAATCATAAAGTTTAACAGGCAAGCAAATAAAGTGGATTACATTAATAACTCATGGTACTAAAGATTTTCTTCAGAATTGTGACAGCTTCACAAGCCCAGTTGTTGAAGCAGATTAACATCTTCAGGGATATTGTATCCATAAAGGTGGGGGGGGGGGGGAAGAAGGAGGCAAAATGGAGGTTAGTTCTCCGATCAAATAAGTTCATTTAAGCTCAATTACATTATTAGTGGGGGAAAAGGACAGCAGAAAAGCACTAATAGAAGAGCTAAATGTGATTATGAGCTTCAGCATATCTGGAAAATGTAATCAAGGCTACATCATAATTTACTTAGCTCTCCAAAATATATATGTTTCACTTAAACATAGTCAAAAGCATAATCTGAAAGCACTGGTGCAGGAGGGTACTTTGAGGTGTTATCAGTGACATTCCAGGCTGAAGGAGCCGAAGATAAAGAATATACCGATAATGACGGACATACCTCAATATCGGTAGTAGCGAAAGCAGGATCGTCGATCGTCGGGGGCTACCAGAGACCTCAATGCATCCACACCCCTAAGCCGCAATGATGGAAGGAGGAGGAAAAGCCCTTCGATGACCCTCGGACGCATCTCTCACTTAGAAGACCTTCTAACGAAAACACCTTCGGTCTTCTATTTAAAGAAGGCTATCACCAGTGGATAAGCCAGAGGGTTAACTTACTCCCTCAGAATCCGAAGAGTCAAAGAGTCTCAAGGGACTCTTGGGATATTGTGTGGACGAATTAATGGCACCCAGGCCATCATCAGCAACTAAAATGGCTGCTTTTCTTCGGCTATTCTTCTTCACTTTTTCTCTTGATAGATAAAGATAATTTAGAAAAATAAATTAGTGAGCCAAACATTTACAAATGAATTCTAGGGTGATTTATGCCCAATACAGCATTGAAAAAGTTTTACTGCACTAAATGCGATATAGTAGAAGCTGCACATGCCCGATAATTAACGCGCACGCATGACAGTATTGCAAAAGTCTTGCTGCATCGGGTGCGATGCAGCAAGAGTTGCATCATGCTTGGTGATTGACAGAGCATGATGTATGCACCGTGCAAAAAAAAAAAAAAAGAAATCTTATTCTTAGCACGTGCATGCAAGCATTGCATGCCAATTATCAAATATGATGCACACGACCTGCACTACATCCGGTGCATAAAAACTTTTTCTATAACATTAGCCCGTTGGGTGCTTCTCTGCATTCCCTAGCAACGACCGACTTCTCTTCTTCTAAAAATAGAAGGCCGTTGGTTTGGTCATGGATCGGATAGAGCTTAGTAGGAGATGAGAAGTACAAGAAGGACAATATATGATGCTACACTTTGTCTAGCATCTGTTGGGATTTGGAGGGAAAGGAATGGAAGGGAAGGACAAAGGGTGAGGAAAGGAAAGCGAACGGAAGTAGAAAAAAAAAAGATATATTCATTTTGTTTGGTTGGAGCGAAAGAAAAGAAGGCAAGTGAAATTACATTTACAAACTCACAAATTTGAAGAAAATTCAAATCTCTTTATAGGTATAACTTTAAAAGATACATATATATATATATATATATATATATTAATTTGCAGGTCTGATCTTTTGAGAAGAAATGATAAAGAATAAATATCTCTCATTCTGTCTTCCTTTTCTTTCTTTCCCTTCCTTTAAAATAAAAATCTTTAAAAGGCTTTGCTATGGTACTCTAACATTATTTTTAAAGTCATTGAGGTTTTTTTGAAGCAGAACTATTTATAATACCATTCAATAAACCGATAGTTTCAGTAGCACTTCTCAAAGCTCAAAATCGAATCCTATGCTTGTTGACCCTATTCCTTGTTCGAAAATACTCTCTCTTCATATCCGTTCGTTCCGGGAACGCCTCATTCAAAAACCTAGAGATATTCGGCTTGTTGTCATCTTTGGGAAACCCCATCCATAAGACTCTATTCATTAATTGTTGTATAAGTGGATGCCATAGGTTCTTATCTCTTTCCTTCACCATAAAAATTCATTAAAATGAAAAGAAAGGAGAAAAAAAATCATAAGTAATCGGCTTATTGTCTTCTTTTTCTAAGAAGAACCTCGTTCATGAAGACTCTATTCATCCATTGATCTATAAACTGTCACCACACGTTTCTTATCATTTTTGTTCACCGTATTTGTTGTAACTACATCTCATATTTAAATTTCTTTCTTTTTGTTTTAATTACGCATGCCAACCGACACACCTGATGAAATAGATTACTGATCCCATAATCTAATACATTAAAAAGTAGATCCGATAGTTTTTCACAAATCCATCTTTAAAACTAGTCTTCTTATCCTTCTCCTCTCCCATATCAACCTCCATTCAAACTGACCATAAAATTATAAGTATGAACATAATATATTTGCATCTTAGAGAGAGAGAGAGAGTTTGAGTCTATATCAAATATGTTGCCGCCGGGATTCGTCCTCCGACTCGGGCACGGTCGATCTCCAGGAAGAGGGGGGCGGACCTGCAAAAGAAGTCCACACGCGGGGGACGCTGGGGGTGGCCCTCCGCGGAAGACCCTCCGACGCTCAAGTCAGTGAGAAGAAATCGGCGATCAATCAGACAGTAGGGAGGTGGATCTCTCCGAGAGACCTCTCCGGGGGCGGCCAATCGGAGGCTCCAGAGGGCAGGAGCGCCGACGAGCTCCGGGAGAGCAGTGAGGTGCCCAAGGAGAGAGAGAGTGAGTGTCCGTACCTGAGGGAATCTGCGAGTCTGATATTTATAGACTGTCACCTGGGTCTTGAGCTCGGAGGTTGTTACGATATGGAGGCGGGCAGAATCAGGCCGTTGTGGGGCCGTTAGAATGTATCCCATCTGTTCAAAGATCAATGGCTGAGAGAGCTCCTTGATGTCTCAGGATCTGGTTGAGTAGGCCTGGGGCAGTTATGATAGGTTTTAGGCCACGTCCCGACATGATTCCTTGTCTAGGATGCCGCTCTGGTAGGCTCGGGCTCTCCCGCGTCAGGTTCCGCGGAGGTAGGTGTTAGGTTGTGGATCGCTCGATGAAGCCGAGCTAGGGAAGCCCGGAAGGGCCGAGCTAAGGAAGCCCGGAGGGGCCGGGCTAAGGAAGCTCGGAAGGGCCAAGCTCAGGAAGCCCGAAGGGGCCGAGCTCAGGAAGCCCGGAGGGGCCAGGCTAAGGAAGCCCGGAAGGGCCGAGCTAAGGAAGCCCGGAAGGGACGAAGGGAGGAGGTCAGCCTTAGCCGCCTCGCACGGACATTAATGTAATGACGGTTTTACCCCTCAACAAAATATAATAGATAAAAACAGAATAATAAAGCAAACAAAACAGAGGGGGAAAGAAATTATATCGCCAACTCAGGTTAATAATGGAATTGTGCCGTAAGGCATAACGGTGAGGCAACCAGAGACCTGCCCTTTGAGCTTTAGCTAGACCTGAGTTTGCCGTACCTTCACAGGAATCTAAAATGCAACTAGTTTGGATCACTAATACTTGACACAAAAATCCCATAAATTATCTGATTGAATTCCTGCATCCAACTTTCATTGGTGAATGTCAGAGGCATCGGGGCTGAGATATGATCTTTTTCACTCATGTCTGTCGTGGATCAGTTGAATCCTGCTCATGGTTCTGAAGTTCATTTCATTTTGATTCAATTTTGCTTTGAGCCAAACCTAAACCGAATTAGCAATGGACCAATGTGCAGAACAAATATGAACAGCAAGTCCTATTTTGGTGGTCAGATCATTTCAGCATATCCAGCTGAAGCCCTCAGAAACTCATTTTACTCCAATAAATATAATAAATGATGATAAATATTGAAGAAAAAACAAGGCAGGCATAAATGGGAAACTAGGTAGGAAAGGAGTTTTGAACAAAATATATAGAGACCATATTATAATTCTGTTTACTTCTCTCACTCCACAATCTTGATATTTGTATCTCAACCTGTTCACCATGACTCTCTGGAATAAGTGATTCTTCATGCCATCCTCTAGGTTCAGACGGGCCAGTGGAAACTGTACAAGGTTACTTTTCAGTTGCATTAACAAGAAGAGAGGGAAAAGAAATACCTTCAAGCTTGTAAGAATAGTGAAAATATTTGAAACAAAACATTTCACGACATTTTATTCTACCATCCTGTACAAAAAAACATCGCCACTTTTGTATAGGGCCATACTTCTCTCTATATCTGTGTGAGGTGGAAAATATTTTAAAAGAAAGAAACTAACTGCCTTCAACATCACAAGGTCCATCCTCACAGTCCAGTTTACCCCATCTTGCATTCACCCTCTGGCAGGGAAATGTCGTTTTCCCAAGGCTGTCAAAATAAGCACAACCCAGGCTATTGGTTAAAAAGGCGAGGCATTTCCTAATAAGTATCCTGTTAGCAGATTGTGGAGAAGAAATGGAGGCCAAGATGGGCAGATAATTACCTTCGGTTCACGACATTGTGTACATGACATAGCCACTGAGAAAACTCAGCCTGAGATCCGGCCTGTACAGGATTTGCTCTGCCAAACAATGAAAAGTGCGCCCAACAAAAAAAAAAGAGGTTAATTGTATGAGGCGTTTATTCAGCAGAATATAATACTGAATGTTTTTATCAGATCAAAGATAACATGGTTTATCCTTTAAATTGACACAAAATCTGCCACAGCATCTCAATATGTTGTGCTGAAAATAATGTAATATTGTAAACAGACAAGCAGGCACTAGAAATGGTTAAGATAAATTACAGTCAATCATGCAAAGATCACAAAATGCAGATTGAACCTGCAAGAAATATTTCCTTGAACAATGCGTCAAGAGAGGTGTTGGCTGGTAGGGTGTGTGCGCACACATGTGTGCACATGTTCTCATCTTGAGCAGCAGCTGACAATCATAAATCATTGGACTAGAGGATAACAACAACCGAGACTTTATCAGAAGAAGTCAAAATACTCGTAGATCAGATGATTCTTATGTTGTTTTACTTGTTTAACCCTTTTTTTCATTTTTTTTTTTCTTTGGGTGGTGGGGGGGGGGGAGTGGGAGTTGCACATGAAGGATACAGCTGTAACAACCCCACCTGTCATCAACAATTAACATGACTTAAAATTGACACTCCCTTACGGCCTCATAGGAGACATGAAACTTAACCAGCATATCTCATTCCATCTGTATGGATTTATTGGATGAAGCTGAAATCACGTAAAGTTTGAATTGTATTATCTATGATCTGACATGATTGTCAAAAAATATTAGCGAATAAATGTAAATATTGCACTGTCAAATGTAAATATTTGTCTCTAACTTGAAATTTCTGACTGCCTTATAACAAAACTGGATGCACTGAAAAACAGCAAGTTAGAGACAATTAAAATAGTGTGATTATAGAATGAAGTTTCAGCACAAATGGGCAAATTCCTTACATTTACCTCTCAGTTTACATCATGTATTAACACCAAACTTTAGAGTTACAACATTTTCTTTCACCACACGGACAATGAGTCATGTCAATGCATTAATAGATTTCCCCCCTCAATATCCTAGACAATATATGAAGGATTCGGTTTACCCAAGGACATCTCAATGTATTGTTATTTGACAAAATGGTGACAACTCTAATACTTGACACTGTCATAGGCATTTAAATAATGAAAAAGACCAAATTGTATAAGCACAATTTTGTGGTAGATATGAATGGAATCTTACTTCAACACTTCTTTAAAATGATCTGCACATTCTTTACATGGATAAAGTCGAGATATTATGGCCATCTGCATGTACAAAATAGCATTTGATCATCCCTATATTTAAGGTTATAATGAAATATTTCCATGGTGCTAAAGACAAGAACCAAATCAATCACATGCTATTGCAGCAAACGTAAATAATGAAAAAATTCAAGTGGTCCTAAAGAAAAAAATGAATTTGACTAATGTAAATAGAGTTCATATGCTACTCGATAGAGAACATGACAAAGTTAGGTCACACTTCTATAACATCAAAGGACCAAGAAATAATAATACATACATGGGAGTGTGTGTGTGTGTGTCTGTGGATGGGTGCATGCATGTTTAGTAATTAAATTAACACAAAAATAGATGGCAACAATGGGTATATGAATTCATCGCCTTTGTAGATGAGTATGACAAAACATATCTTGTCTTCTAGAACTAATAAATCAAAACAGTGCAAATGGTGCAATTGTATTGTGCTATAATTTGCAATTTCCTAGATTAAACCCCATATTAGGGAAAGAAGAGAATCAGTGTTTGTACCATCTATCTAGCCCCTTTTTTGTTTTTTGGTAGCAGCGGCAATTTTTGACCTGGACCCACAAATCCACTCAAAATAAGCTGGCTTCTTCGAGGGGTTTCTACAACTGGGTTAGGTAACACAAACCTATTATAAAGGGATAGTGTTTGATTTTGGACCCTGGAGTACTAGGATAATGGTAACATTATGGTGATTTATGCACTAGTCAAGGTTTGGTTTGATGATTAAAAAGGCCATGTAGGCTATGGTTGAGAATAAAAATCTTAAAGAAAAGTGAAACGGATAATGCAAGATTTATCATGTTCCCTTCTCCACCTTAATCTCTCTCTCTCTCTCTCTCTCATGCGCACACACACCCCACTTTATTTGGATGCCAGCCCCAGATCCGCTCATCTTAGCCTATTTTGAGTTTCATTTTTTTAATGTACATGACCAATAATTGAAGCCTTAATTGGGTTCGTATAAGATAAATGGGTCAAGCAAGGGTTTATTCCTTTCAACCTGATTTAAAATATAATGGGCACAGGTTGAGGTTCCTTTTGACCTGACCAAAAGTTTATCCAACCCAACCTGTCCTAACCCATTGCCACAATTTTAGGACATGCATGGACTTTACCATTCATAAAAATAAAATATTAATGCATGACAACAAAAGGCATCACACTTCAGGTGCCGTGTAAAGATGTGACATGAACAATAATCCTCAAGAGTGTCTTGCCTGTTCCAGCATTGTAGGTTCACTCCAATGAAGGCTGAAAGCTAACCAGTATATTAAGATGATTGTCAATTAGTATGAGGAGGTCAATTATTACACTCATACAATTTGAAAGCAAACTTAACATTCAATGAATTAATCTGCCAATGGTTAAATAATATCAAATTAACAATCTGAACCAATACTGAACTCAACTCATACATGCCTGTTCCCAACTACATGGGGTCGGCTACATGAATCTGCTTCCTCCACTCTGCTCTATTCAGGACCAAGTCAATATTTAAATTACAAATAGTTATATCTTTTTTAATTATTTCTGTCCATGTTAGAGCTTTGACAACTAAACCAAGTATATGATGGGGTCGGCTACAATCTGAACCAATAATGAGAGGAAAATTGTAGCTTTGACAACTAATTGCATTTAGTAATGTTCTAGATTTACAATTGCAGAAACCAAATATATGATGGAAACAAGTTTGAAGGGAATTTTTGTCCATGGATTATTGGTTAGAGAAAGCAAGCATATTTTATATTAAGAAAGATAAGTTTTCAGCAACATAAAGGAAACAAAATTTCAATAAGCAGAGGAGTTCTTGAAAATTAATGCATTGTTAATTAGTAAGTTACTCTATAATTACATGCTACAGATATGTTTAAAATTGCTTGATAATTAAAGAAAATTTATTTCTACTACATCACCCAATTTCATGATAAATGCAGTGCCAAATATGTTTCATGGAGCAATTGCTAAATAAACTACAATTAGTTGCAAGCGTTATCGATGGTTGGCCCCCTGGACAATGCAACATCTGATGACTATTTGAATGTCCTCAGGTGTCATCCTCTTACAATCAAATATAGTTAATAGTACAAATACAAAAAACATGCATATCAGTACATCATACCAGTTCTTTTGCATCTCGTTTTTGTTGTCTGTTTGCTTTGTCTGGAAACTGGAAAAGAACAAATAGATATTGAATAAATCAAAATGTTGCTAATGCATAAAAGCTAACTTAAAGAATTCATGATAGTGCCCCGTAATTCTTAACTTTGGCTCTAAAAGTAGAGTGAGGGCATTTTGTTTATGTTTCCCTATTTTTTTGAAAGGGGGCTCTAAAGGCAGAGTGAGCAGGTTGCAGAAGCTTCAGCAGACACATTTCACACCATAGGATTTCATTATAAATAAGACATTGTTTAGTTAATTAAACAACACAGAAAGCCAAGTAAAAAGTTTCATTTGAAGAATTTTGTTATCTTAAACTTTTCTAAGGTTTTCACAGTCTTCTGGCTAGGGAAGGAGTATTGTACGGCTTTTTACTGTTCCAGAACTAGATCACAAAATGAGAGAATAGGTGTCAAGTTGATGACTTTGTGCCTAGTCTGTTATCCATCATCTATTTAATCTTCCCATGTCAAACTTTGGATCCTACATATGCATTTTTTTCATCATAACTGGAGAGAAGGAACTCCAGATCACCCACCAGAATTCAGCAGTACGGTGATTTGTTTTGCTGAAAGTGTGCCCCAAGTTCAAAACTTTGCTACCCAATACACCCAAGGTCACCTTTATTTCAACCCTTAGCACACTGAAGTCATGTTTCCATGGATTAATGCAAACATTAAGGTGGCCCCACCCACCCCATCCAGGGCAGAACGCCCCAATCCCAGATCATTGGAAGCTAGTCCAATTCAAATGACTGAAATTGCTGGAACTATAATCCAAACTTAAGCTAGGTCCTTGACTTAGAGAGAGTTTCATCATGTTGATCATGGTAACAGATAGGCATAAATATAGCTTAGGTGTTTATTGATGGAGTCTACCTTTTGGATATTTTTGTATGAGGATAACTAGAAGATAGTTTGGGTGTGTTGGACCCTATTTTTATTTCCTATTTTTTATTTTCAGAAATAAAATTATAAGAAGAAGAAAAAAAAATCTTTGGTTCTATTGTTTTATTTTCTATTTTTCAATAGCCATTTTTACTATTTCAAGAAAAAAATGATAGTAAAAAAAAATCCTTTCACTATTTTTAAAAATAGAAAACTTATTTTTTATTGTCACCAACATAGCCTCCATCATGTGTTACCATTGTTGCCACTTTTACCATCATCACAATCTCTATCATAATTGTAACACCCCCACCATCTCCACCATGTTACCACCAACCACCGCCACCATCATTGCTACCTTTGTCATGACACCGCTTCTCACACCACTACCTTTGCCATGCCACCTCCGCAACACCATAGCCCCACCACTAGCATCCTTACCACTTCAATTGCCTCTACCACTAACATCGATGTTTTTACCATCATTATGTTTATGTTTTTAAAAATAATTGACTACCAAACATATTTATATTTTTGAAAATTTAGGGAAAAAAAAGAAACAAGGAGGGATAATCTTGGCATAACAATAAGGTTGCTTTATTGTAACATTCAAGTCATGGGTTCAAAACATAAAGACAACCTCTCCACACATAGGGTAAAGGCTGCATACACCCTCCCCAAATCATATAGTAGAAAGAGCCTAATGCACTAGGCTACCTCTTTTTAGAAACAATATTTTATTTTTCTATTTCTGATAATAGAAAAATGAAAGTGATGCTAAAAACACCATAGTTGTGGGAATAGCGCAAAACAAGTTGTTGATTTTAGAATAGTCATTACTTTGAATTGAACTTGATGGTAGTCTAGAAGTAATTCATATTTGAGTTTCAGCTAAAAACTAGAAGAGGCCACATTTGAGCCTTCGGCCAACTAGTACATATGTGCTTATGGTGCATTGTACAACTACAGAGAAACTAATCTCTCTCTCTCTCTCTCTCTCTCTCTCACACACACACACACACATTTTCTCACTATGGGTACTTGAACCACCTTTCTACAGCTAATAGTAGAGTCCCATGTGCTTGCCAGTGCAGCAACAGTGTGAATGGAGTAAGAGATGATGAGTATATCAAGAGACTAGTCATCACTCCTTTAAATGTGTAGTCAAAGATCAATGAAGGTGTAGGTCATGTATTGGTAGATCTAACAACGATTACCAAAATTCAGTGCAAGTAGGTCATGCATCAGACAATTTTTAGTTACGAAAAGTGGGTGCTGGTGCAGGTGCAAGATCAGATCTGGGTATGGATGCAAGAAAGTAGGCCTCTTTTTTTTGTCCAAAAAAAAAAAAAAAAAACCGAAAGGAAACAAGTGCAGGGACAAGTTTCCAAGGAGATTTCAAAGCACCTGTTGTTCCCTAAGTGCAATATTCCTTCTACTAAGGGCGAATTAAGATGTGTTGTGTCTCCACATCTAAAGAGTTAATAAATGTGATTAAGGATAGCCACATTGGGATGGAAAATGAGTGGGAGTGCAAAAAGCTCTCTTAAACACAAAAAGAGACCTTAGAAGGCGGTAGGAAGAAGGACAAGACAACATTTGTTTAAGGAGATATTCATTACAAGCTTGGCAAAAGAAGCTGGGAATCTTATAGAGAAGTTGCATGAGGAACATAAAAGAAACTAAATTAAGACATGGACAAGATGACAACCATGATCATGGACATGAAGAGGTTACAGTAAAACTTGTCACAGTGAGAATCAACAACAATGCACTACCACTTTTGCTGATTTTAAATCCATTATTGTGGAAAAGAAAAAAATACAGCTGATATGGACCATGTAGGATGGTTCATAAATGAATGCCAAGAACCTTCTGTAGATGTGATTGAAAGAGCTCCTTCGAATCTAGAAGCACATGGAGAAGATCAAGCTGCTACATGATGGATCAATGGAGATCTGAACATTAAAGAGTTCATCGATTGAGAAGCCAAGTGATGAGGACATAAGAATATTCGCTTCAAAATATAATTGATGCCAAAGATGGTTTGGCATCTCAAACAAGTCAAGACATGTCAATGGATGGTGTCAGAGCTACATCAAAGATTAGCTGCTAATAAAGGAAGATCTAAACGTTCAGGAGCCTAGATGGTTGGATGTGCAGAATAATTGCTTGTTTTGGTGTGGTGTAGCGGAATCCAGTCTCTATGATGGAGGTGGTGATACCTAATTCAGTCTTTCATGGTATCAACAGAATCTGGGTCAAGAAGGGCAATTAGAAATGCAGTCCAGGATTAGACTTAGGCCTTTATGTTCCGGTTCTATGCCATCGAAGGTGGTAAAATATAGACTCAAATATGATTTTGATATTAGTGACTGAGTTTACCTTTTGGATATTGTGTTTAATTAGGGTAACTAAAAGATTGTTTGGGCATACTATACTTTTTTTAAGCAGTTTTTGGCAACCAAGATAGTTGTTTGGCTAGAGCTAAAAGCTGAGTTGTTAGGATAGGATAAGTTCACTTATGAGCGGTCATCACTTTGAGTTGAACCTGTTGGGAAGCCAACCTTACAGGGTCTTTGAATTGGAAAATCGCAAATAATCGCCTCTGAACTTTTGCACAACTTGTACTCTGTGCCCATTCTTATGGCACATTATGTGATTAGAGAGAAATATATAAATATGTATTTGTTGCCCCCCTGTTCTCTTCTGTTTCCTCACCATTTTTCCCTAAGTACCTGAACCTGCTGGGATGGACCTGACCAGGTCCATCCTAACCTGACTTGATAAAACCTAATTTAGTGAAAACCAATGCAGCCTTACTCAATTTAACCAAATCAGCCCAGAATCAAGCCATCCTCACCAGGTTTAGTTAGGCTCAACTTGATCTGACCAACCCAACTTCCACATCTAATTAACCCTGCTACAGTTAAGTTTCAACTATTTTTGTTGATACAAGAACTGTTTCTAAAGGTACAGTTTACAGAATTGTAGTGAATTTCTGCTTCATAAACTTACTGTGAAATAAACATCCCTAAATTCTCAACTCTTTTTTTTTGTTCCTAGTGGTACTCTTACAATGACATCACTTCAGCCTGAGTTTCCATGCTTTAGTTGTCAAAAAAAGTCATAAGCATGTGAGATAAAGTCACCAAACAAAAAAGGATTCAGGTTCCTTACAGCAGCAAAAAACCTAAACATTAGAGAAAATTTTATAACAAACTGACTCTTTGTTTGAGACGATGACCGCTTTGCCTCAAAGAAAATTTCAACAAGCACGGCAAAGATTCTCTTTTTATTGATGGTACAGCTCAATATCAAAGATACTAAATCACCGCTATGTTTTCACTGCAAGTTTCTCATGCTGCACCAAGTTCACGCCTTCCAATGGCAAGACGCAAATGCATGGAACGTCATAATACACCAGCGAGTCCGACTTAAAAAACAGATCTTTAATAAAACGAACTATTCATAGAAACAATAGATCAAGTACCTGTGCTGCTATACTGTGAAGCAGAGTCCATGTAGCCCTCCCGATCTCTTCCTTCGTCACAGGAGTCACAGATTTCTCCTGAGCAAATCCCCAAAAACAAAAGATGAATCAAAACACCAAGCAAACATCCCAAGGGATCATAAGCCGAATAAAGTCAAAGACAATGCCTTGTCTACCGAAGCGGGACCTCGGACGTCCTCCACTGATTGAACGGCAGCGGACTCAGCCGGCGAGAGGAGCTTAGGAGCTCGGGACGTTATAGAAGAGGGGGAGGAACTCTGGAGGTCGTTCGGAGGGGCGGGGAAGAGGTGGGAGAGATGGGCTTGGAAGCCATGGGCGAAGGAATCGAAGGTTTTCAGGATGGCTTGGATTGGGTTTTCGGACATTTCGGCCGAGCCGGGGCGGACGACGGCCGACGGGAGACGTCGGCGCGGATCAAGACGCGGCAACGGCTACCGTGGAATGGCAAAAGGAGAGATGGAGGTAAAAGAGAGGCGGTCAAGTCCATGAAGTCCAACCTTAGGCGATGGCAATGAGAATAAAAAAAAAAAAAAACCAATGGGCTTGCAAACGGCGAGGAGATGATGCCGGATAGGGAAAAGTCTTTGTACACCGTTTTCGTTGCAGCAAGTCTTATATGGATTATACTACCTCTTCTGATTGGTCCGCATAAATTCTACATGACTAATGATGCGAAATGGTATGGCTCTGCTATGCTGTTAAGTTCTGATCGTGACGGTCATTAAAAGCGCTTCGTCTCTATTTTAAAATTACTATGCAAACGAAAATGTCCTTTCCCTCCACCCTACTTCTACCGCCATTTTTTCTTGGATTACATATGTGCAAGAAAAACTCTTTCTTCCCCTCGCTCTGGTTTTCGGATGCTAAGGAATCAGTCCAAGGTTTGAGCAAGGTCCTGATCTCTCGCTCTGAGGAGTCCGATCGAAAGAAAACTTCTAGAGAAAATGTCATCCGCAGCATGAAGTAAAAAGTCCTTGTTCCCACTTTTTTGTAAAGCTTCTTTATTACACCAACAGTTTTTTATCGTTAGAGGAAGTTAATATGACCAAACCGTTTAATGCACATGTAACTTCCTTAGACCAAAACAGTTATAACATTCCGGGAGTCATAACTATTTAGAGTTTACTGTTTTGTAGCACGAATGTCATACTGTATAACTTATGAACTGGAGTGTCGTCAGAGTATTTCGGCGGCCTATATTCCCCATTATTTTCTTTCCATATAGCTCTAGTTACAAACCTACGACACCCGTGCTCCGGGGTGTCGTCATAAAAGCTACGACACCCCAGATTTACTGTTAAGAGACCATAGTTACAAGCTTACGACACCCATGCTTATAACTGACCATGAAGAGAGCATGTAAATGGATATAAAAAAGAGGAGAAGAGGCAGGAGGGGCATTCTACGGAGGGCCAAGAGGAGAAGAGGGGGAAGCGACTCCCCAGTTTAAACCTTAAGAGTTCCGGAACGGGTGTAGTCGCCTTAAAGCTAGGGTGTCGTCAGATGAGAGCTGGGGTGTCATCAGATGAGAGCTGGAGTGTCGTAAGAGCCTAAGTCGGGGATGTCGTCGGTCCCTCCTTAATAGTCCCCGCATGGGTGTCATCGCGCTAAAGCTAGGGTGTCGTCGGATAAGAGATGGGTGTCGTAACAGCCTAATTCGGGGATGTCATCTGTCCCCGCCTTAACACTCCCTGCACAGGTGTCGTCGCCTTAAAGCTAGGGTGTCATCGCGCTAAAGCTGGGGTGTCGTAAGAACCTAAGTCGTCAGTCCTCGCCTTAACAGTCCCGGCATGGGTGTCGTCACCTTAAAGCTAGGGTGTCGTCGCGCTAAAGCTGGGTGTCATAAGAGCCTTAGTCGTCGGTCCCCGTCTTAACAGTCCCCGCACGGGTGTCGTCGCCTTAAAGCTAGGGTGTCGTCGCTCTAAAGCTGGGGTGTCGTAAGAGCCTAGTCGTCGGTCCCCGCCTTAACAGTCCCGGCACGGTGTCGTCGCCTTAAAGCTAGGGTGTCGTCGCGCTAAAGCTGGGGTGTCGTAAGAGCCTAAGTCGTCGGTCCCCGCCTTAACAGTCCTCGTACGGGTGTCGTCGCTCTAAAGCTGGGGTGTCGTAAGAGCCTAAGTCGTCGGTTCCCGCCTTAACAGTCCCCGCATGAGTGTCGTCGTCTTAAAGCTAGGGTGTCGTCACACTAAAGCTAGGGTGTCATAAGAGCCTAAGTCATCGGTCTCCGCCTTAACAGTCCCCGCACGGATGTCGTCGCCTTAAAGCTAGGGCATCGTCGCGCTAAAGCTGGGGTGTCGTATGAGCCTAAGTCATCGGTCCATACCTTAACAGTCCCGGAACGGATGTCATCGCCTTAAAGCTAAGGTATCGTCGTGCTAAAACTGGGGTGTCGTAAGAGCCTAAGTCGGAGATGTCGTCGCCTTAAAGCTATGGTGTCGTCCGATAAGAGCTGAGGTGTCGTAACAACCTAATTGTGTTGTCGTATTTCTTCAAGTGAAGTGTCGTATTTTTTTAACCTTGGCGTCCTAATGCTTTGTCAGGATATATTGACAACTAAATATATGGATATCATTGTTCATGACTGTGTGCCTATATTTCCACAGACGATGCTGAAATTATAGATCGAAAAGAAATCGAGCACACTCTCGGCCGTGCACTTTCACCCATCGCTCCAAAAGCAGGGGTTGATACTGTAGTTCCTCAAATTGGAATGGAATTCAATTCAGCAGATGAAGTATATACTTTCTACAATGGATACGCAAAAAGAGTTGGTTTTGGAATCACAACAGTGTGTAGCAGGGCCAACAACAACAAACAACTTTGCTTCAAGCACCTGGGTGTTGGAGGAAAGGAAAATCTAGAAAAACAGAGAAGAGCATGAATCATAGGGATACTGAAAAAGTTGATTGCATGGCATCCATAAAAGCAAGACTGAATGCTACAAGTGGTAAGTGGATATTGGTTCAGGTTTCTCTAGAAAATAACCATGGGATGTCCATAACATCAACTGGTTATCTACGGTCGCATAGGAGGATCAGCACATCAGAGAAGGCAGAGATCAACAATTTACATGCCGTGAATGTTCCGACAACTCAGATATACTCTGCCATAGCAAGGAGAAAAGGGGGCAGAAGACAATTGGATTTCACCGAGAAGGATGCTCATAATTTTATTTATCGCGAACGCCAATCTAAGCTGAAAGAAGGAGATGCTCAGTCGATGGTAATCCATTTCACCGAAATGCAACTAAGAAATCCCAATTTCTTCTATACCTTAGACCTCAATGATAATGGTCATCTCAGGTCTATCTTCTGGATTCATCCAAGGTCAAGATTGGCATGCACATACTTCGGTGATGTTCTAAGCTTTGACTCAACCTACTTGATAAATAGATATCAAATGTCTTTTTGTCCATTCGTCGGGGTCAACCATCATGGACAGTCCACCTTGCTTGGTTGCGCATTGTTGTCTGATGAGAGTACTGAGACATATAAATGGGTTTTTTAGTCATTGCTGGATGCAAATGGTGGTCAAGCACCTATTGCCATAATAACTGACCAAGATAAGGCAATCAAGGCTACTATTAAAGAAGTTTTTCCTAACACACGACATCGATTTTGTCTTTGGCATATATTGAAGAAGATACCTAAAAAGATTGGCCATATTTGCACAGTAAATCCCAAATTTATGGTTGATTTCGATGAGGAGATATATGATTCATTGACCATACAGTCATTCGAGGAAAGTTGGACACATGTTATGGAGAAATATAAAGAATGCAAGGCTATAGATTGGTTCAATGTCCTTTAAGAATGTTGGGATAAATGGGTCCCAGTTTACCTAAAGGATACATTCTTCGCAGGTTTGTATGTCATTGTCTTTGGTTCATGTTCACGTTCAACGCTTCTTTTTTTGACAAAATTATGTACAGGGATGTCATCTTCACAAAGGAGCGAGGGCATAAATCACTTCTTTGATGTGTTTATAAATTCGAAGACTACACTAACGGAGTTCATAGGTAAGTACGAAGATGCCTTGGAGAAAAGGTACGAGGCCGAAAATGAGGAAGATAATAGGACATTGCAAATGATTGCTTTCCTAAAGACATCATCACCTTTTGAGAGACAAGCTGCATGAAGATATACAAGGCGCAATTTCAAAAAATTTCAGAATGAGATCCTTGAAATGGCTGTATCAAATACTAAATTGATCAAGGAAGTTGATGACTGTTGTGTATATTCTGTAAAGTCGTATGAAAGGATTGAAGTCGATAGAATCGGCAAGGAGATGATCAAAGAATATATCATGTCATACGATAGAAATATTAAGGATGTCCAATGCCAGTATCGATCATTTCAGTTTAAGGGTTACATGTGTAGGCATGTCTTGTTGGTTCTTCATCAAAGCGACGTATTTCATTTACCAGATAAATACTTTTTGAAGAGATGGTGCAAGGACATGAAATACCAATTCGACGATTTCGACTGCAATACTGAAGGTTGTGATAAAAGCACACGAAAATCACGGTAAGTGATAATTTTTTATTTGAAATGTCTTAATATATATTTTCGATAACATTATGTTTATTGATTGTAGATATAGTTTGCTGAGTCATTGGATGATGAAGCTCGTAGAGATAGCCTCCATATCTGAAGATGCATTTAATTTAGTGATGGATGGTTTAACACCTATATTCAAAATTGCCGTGGATGCTAACTGTGCAGCTAAGCTAAGTACAGAGCTTGTAATTCAAGATCCTCAGCAAATTAGGACGAAAGGTCGCCCAAGAGAGAACAGATTAAAGAGTGGAGTCGAGAAAAAGTCAAAAAGATCAAGGAAAAATCTGGTCAAGGCAACCGTTGATGCTCCACCAATGCAAAATGAAGTAAGAGCTGCTTCAAGCAACAGGCAGACTTGTATGCAGTCAATTAACACCGGAGAGGACATGGAAAGAATTGTACCACCTTCCAAAACTTTGATGGACGAGTTTGATGCTTATGTATTGAGTCAACTAACACAGTAGCACATATAAAACAGTGTCGTAACTTTGTAACTAGGGTGTCTTGGTCGCAAATGAAGTGCTTTGTAACTAGGGTGTCTTTTTAGCCAAATGAAGTGCTCATCTCGTCTGCCAAGAGGATTTGATATTTTACGAATACGCTTGCACTGTTACGACACCCCAGCTCTCGCCTAACGACACCCTCGCTTTAAAGCGACGACACCCCTGTTCTCACGAAAGGACACCAATGCTTTTAGCGCGACAACACCCGAAAGGCAAAAATCCTACGACACCCCTGTTCTCACGAAAGGACAACAATGCTTTTAGCGCGATGACCCCCTAGCTCTGGGCTAACGACACCCTAGCTTTAGCTCGACGACACCTAAAAGGCAAAAATCCTATGACACCCCTGTTCTCATGAAAGGACACCAATGCTTTTAGCGCGATGACACCCTAGCTCTGGGCTAACGACACCCTAGCTATAGCTCGACGACACCTGAAAGGCAAAAATCCTACAACACCTCTTTCTCACAAAAGGACACTAATGCTTTTAGTGCGACGACATCCCAGCTCTGGGCTAACGACACCCTTGCTTTAGCTCGACGACACCCGAAAGGCAAAAATCCTATGACACCCATGTTCTCACGAAAGGGCACCAATGCTTTTAGCGCGACGACACCCCAGCTCTGGACTAACGACACCCTAGCTTTAGCTCAACGACACCCGAAAGGCAAAAATCCTATGACACCCTGTTCTTATGAAAGGACACCAATGCTTTTAGCGCGATGACACCCCAGCTCTGGACTAACGACACCCTAGCTTTAGCTCGATGACACCCAAAAGGAAAAAATCCTACGACACCCATGTTCTCACGAAAGGACACCAATGCTTTTAGCGCGACCCCCCAGCTCTGGGCTAACGACACCCTAGCTTTAGCTCGACGACACCCAAAAGGAAAAATCCTACCGACACCCCTGTTCTCACGAAAGGACACCAATGCTTTTAGCGCGACAACACCCCAGCTCTGGGCTAACGACACCCTAGCTTTAGCTCGACGACACCCAAAAGGAAAAAATTCTATGACACCCCTGTTCTTATGTAAGGACACCAATGCTTTTAGCGCGACAAACCCCCAGCTCTGGGCTAACGACACCCTAGCTTTAGCTCAACGACACCCGAAAGGCAAAAATCCTACGATACCCCTGTTCTTATGTAAGGACACCAATGCTTTTAGCGCGACGACCCCCAGCTCTGGGCTAACGACACCCTAGCTTTAGCTCGACGACACCCAAAAGGAAAAAATCCTGCGACACCCCTGTTCTCAATTTACGACATTCTAGTTTTCAATTTACGACATCATATATGAAAACTTAAGAAATTGTGAAGTAGAAAAGGCATAAATATGAATAAATCGAGGACAACCATGTTCTCAATATAAAATATTTGCATTTGCATTCAATATGAAATAGTGTTAATATGAATAAATTACATTAAATTTTCAATGAAAAAAAATTAAAAAAATTAAGAACAGTTTGCAACAAGGTTGTTGATCTTTTGGTTGAGGCCCTCTCTCAATATCGTCGCAGCTAATTGTCGCCGGTATTCTCTTACTTCCTCCACCATGAAATCTATCTTCATATCAGGATTGTCCCATCGAGCAAGACATTCCATATATCTTAGACAGTATAGGCCGCAATTCAGCGATCCGGCCGGTTGACTTGGGCAATCCGAAATCTCTTCCATCGGCCAAGTCATCACCTCCTCCTTATCGCAGTAGATATGAAATATGTGGCCAAGAATTGTATGCCATTTCTTCGCATTGGCCTTGTACCTGGTGTTGTGTTTTAATGAATTCAGGTGCATGAACACATTTCTTTCTATGTCGACATCAACAAGATGCCAGTGCGAGTTATCGGAGTTTATTATGGTGAATAGAAACCGGAATTGGGCCTTATCTTCATCGGATACATCATCAAATATCGAAGCCCCTGATGATGCAGCGAGTTCATGAGGAGTTAATGGAGAATTCAGACACATAGCGGCTACGAAAACTGATGCAAAGATGCACTTATGGTATTGGTCCGAATGCTTTGTCCAGTTGCACATCAAAAACTCCTGGCCGGCATCAATTATCTGCCAATGGAATGTAAACCGATTAATATAATTCTAAAATCAACAACTAGAAAAGGTTTCTTGAGATACTTACATAATCTATTATCATATTATTGTTAATGAGATCCCGAAGACCTTTCCTTGTTACAATGCCACCTAACTTATTGGTGTACACAGTCTTGTCGGTTAGTCGTTCACTCAAAAAAAAATTTATAATAATTTGGTCATCTTCGAACGTTGTGCTGGGCTTTGATGTGCCCACTGTCTTCGACGACTTTCTAGGACGGGTTGTCTTATAAGAATCTCCTCTGACCTTGGATGCCTTTCGCTTCCTCGGCTCTTTTTTAACCCTCCTAACAAGAGAAGGCATTCCAACGATTTCTATATCAACATCATCACCCTTTGGAGCAGGGGTGCAAGTTTCTTATCGGATTTGGACTCCTCTTGGCCCTCCGTAGAATGCCCCTCCCCGCTCTTCTCCTCCTCTTTATTTTCAATCCCATGCTCTATTTTATCGTCCAGGGATTCCCCCTCCAATCTCTTCTCCTCTTGGTCCTCATCCATATTATTCTCCTCCTCCATCTTATTCTCCTCAGTATTTCCTTTAACAGGCTCAAGAAGACAGTCCAGGGAATGCCCCTTCTCTGTCTTCCCATCTCCCTTGTCCTCCTCATTTATTGCATTGCTTTCTTTTCTGAGCATGGAACTGAGGAGGCTCTCAGCAATGGATAGCCTATGCCTGAGCTCGTCGAGTTGATCCTTAACGTAGGCCAATTCAATCCTCAACTCGGCACAACTTTTGCAGCGCTCTGTTGGTTCAGGTGATGCTACTGTTTGTTGACTGAGAAGCCAGCGCTCCTCTGACAGTGGTACAGTAGCTCCTTCCAATTGTAAAGCAAGATGATAAATAAATTAATATTAAGTAAAAATATTAACACATTAAGTGAAAAAATATAGTCAGAGCAATGAAGCAATGTATTAGCTTACCAAGTCGTGAGGCTGCATGTTGGCAACCCGAACCGACCGAATCTTCATTTGGTTATCATACCACTTTAACAGCTGGGGCAGTTTATCAGGATATGCTGGTGCTCTCATTGATGTATGCTCGAGGAACTACACCTGAACATGATAATTTTCAAATATAAAAAAAATATAATATTAACAAAGAAATTATACAGAGATACTATTTCTGCATCTCAATAATCCTTACCACCAGCGCTGCCGAGCATCCGAACAGGGTAGGCTACCTCCTAACCTTTTGTGCTCTCTTTGAGTGGACCGGCTCCTCGGAACGCAAGCAAGCATCTACTTCTAGGAGAGCCAGAACAATCAGCTCCTTGAATGCCGAAGCTCAGTCGATCCTATCTAGCTAACTTAAGTTATCCGAGTGCTGGATGAGATACCGTGAACATCTCTGATTAGACTTTGGAGCCAAAAATATGGCAAACATGTAGGCGATCCAAAGTCTGATGGTGTCCTCGACATCTTCCTGTACCTTAGATGATCGGAGTCAGAAAATTAACTTCTCCAAACCTTCTTGACGAAGATCTAAACACTGACCAAATCGTCTGAACAACCTTTCGTTGAACAACTGGCTGGAGGTGTCAATCTTCTTCCCATGAGCTGGAAGGCCAAGAATAAGTGCAACTTCATTGGCACTGAATAGAACTGGCTTGCCACAAAAAATGAACTCGTCGCCTCCATTGTGACATCTTATGATGTCTGCTAGCAGTCGCCCATCGACTATGAAAGTCTGCATGTCGACGAAGGCACCAAATGGGGTCCTTCAAATAAGTTTTGTATGCTGTCTGGTAAACCCCATCTTCCAAACCTTCTGAACGTATACGGTGGGCCTGCAACTATTCTTAAATAGCTAGGAAGCCTTCACTCGGGGGACTGGAATAATTTTCATATCATCTAAAACAGGGGGTAAAACATACTAGTCAGCTGGGTGCTATTATGTATGAACTAGGGTGTCATGACATTTTAAGAGAGGATGTCATAATATCTTAACAAAGGGATAAACATACCTGAAGGAGACGCATCCTCATTCGAATGAAGAACGATGTCCTTGCTCTATTCCACCATTTTCTCCTTCTGGTTCTTCCTTGTTCGCGGTCTTCATCCACAAACGAAAGCACTCATCTCCATGAATGAAGTAGATGGAAGAAAGAACAATGGAAAAAATTTAGAACACCGGTGGCTTCTCGAGCAACAAACGAAGGATCTCTAGGATTCAGAAAATTTTTTATGCCGACCTCAGAGAAATATGAAAGGACACCAGGAGCGCCATGATCATATCATCGATACGCAAACCCGTAGGAACCGGCCACGTTATGCAACTTCTCTCGAAAAGATGGCATAGCTGAGTTACTAGGGTGTCGTCGAATTACAACTAGGGTGACGTCAAAATTTCTGCCTAGTTCAAATTTATCGTAGTGGTGTCATAAGTTTATACCAAGGGTGTCGTAACGTTTTAACTGGGGTGTCGCGAAGGATTTTCGGCCGAATTCCTCCTAGGGTGTCGTGGGGATTCTCTCCATGGTCAGTTATAAGCACGAGTGTCGTAGCATTGGTGCTAGGGTGTTGTGAGGTTTCAAATGGGGTATCACGAAAGATTTTCAACCGAATTCCTCCTAGGGTGTCGCGGGGATTCTCTCCGTGGTCAGTTATAAGCACGGGTATCGTAGCATTGGTGCTAGGGTGTCGTGAGGTTTCAACTAGGGTGTCGCGAAGAATTTTCGACCGAATTCCTCCTGGGGTGTCACGAGGATTCTCTCTATGGGTCAGTTATAAGCATGGGTGTCATAGCATTGATGCTAGGGTATCGCGAGGTTTCAACTGGGGTGTCGCAAAGGATTTTCGGCCGAATTCCTCCTGGGGTGTCGCAGGGATTTTCTCTGTGGTCAGTTATAAGCATGGGTGTCGTAGCATTGGTCCTAGAGTGTCGTGAGGTTTCAACTGGGGTGTCGCGAAGGATTTTCTGCCGAATTCCTCCTGGGGTGTCGCGGGGATTCTCTCCGTGGTCAGTTTTAAGCACGGGTGTCCCAGCATTGGTGCTAGGGTATTGTGAGGTTTCAACTGGGGTGTCGCAAAGAATTTTCGACTGAATTCCTCCTGGGGTATTGCGGGGATTCTCTCCGTGGTCAGTTTGAAGCACGGGTGTCCCAGCATTGGTGCTAGGGTGTTGTGAGGTTTCAACTGGGGTGTCGCAAAGGATTTTTGGCCAAATTCCTCCTGGGGTGTCGCGGGGATTCTCTCCATGGTCAGTTATAAGCACGGGTGTTGCAGGATTGGTGCTAGGGTGTCATGAGGTTTCAACTAGGGTGTCGCAAAGGATTTTCGGCCGAATTCCTCCTGGGGTGTCGCGGGGATTCTCTCCGTGGTCAGTTATAAGCATGGGTGTCGCAGCATTAGTGCTAGGGTGTCGTGAGGTTTCAATTGGAGTGTCATGAATGATTTTCGACCGAATTCCTCCTGGAGTGTCGCAGGGATTCTTTCTGTGGTCAGTTATAAGCACGGGTGTCATAACATTGGTGCTAGGGTATCGTGTGGTTTTAACTGGGGTATCGCGAAGGATTTTTGGCCAAATTCCTCTTGGGGTGTTGCGGGGATTCTCTCTGTGGTTAGTTATAAGCACGGGTGTCGTAGCATTGGTGCTAGGGTGTCGTGAGGTTTCAACTAGGGTGTCACGAAGGATTTTCGGCCGAATTTCTCCTGGAGTATCGTGGGGATTCTCTCCGTGGTCAGTTATAAGCACGGGTGTCGTAGCATTGGTGCTAGGGTATCGTGAGGTTTCAACTGGGGTGTCGCGAAGAATTTTTGGCCGAATTCCTCCTGGGGTATCGCGGGGATTCTCTCCATGATTAGTTATTAGCATGGGTGTCGTAGCATTGGTGCTAGGGTGTCATGAGGTTAGTATCAGTTGAGACCGAAAGATAAGGGAGCTTGGATGTCGTCATTGTTTTTCGACCGATTTCATCCTGGGATGTGGTAAAGTTTTCTCCTAAGCGTGAACGGGTGTCTTAGGTTTATAACTTGGATTTTGTAATAATTCAACTGGGGTGTCCTCACTGTTTTTCAGCCAAATTCATCGTGGGGTGTCGTGGGCCTTCTCTCCGTAGTCAGTTATAAGCACGGGTGTTGTAGAATTGGTGCTAGGGTGTCGTAAGGTTTCAACTGGGGTGTTACGAACGACGACATCCCCGACTCAGGCTATTAATGATACCCTAGTTCTCATCTGACGACACCCTAGCTTTAAGGCGACGGCTCCCATGCGGGGACTGTTAGGGGGGGACCGACAACATCCCCAACTCAGGCTGTTAACGACACCTCAGCTCACATCTAACAACACCCTAGCTTTAAGGCGACGACACCCATGAGGGGACTGTTAAAGCGGGGTGTCGTCGCCTTAAAACTATAAGCACGGGTGTCGTAGTGTTGTCGCTAGGGTGTCGTAAGGTCTCAACTGGGGTGTCACGAAGGATTGTCGACCGAATTGCTCCTGGGGTGTTGCGGGGATTCTTCTCCATGGTCACTTATGAGCACGGGGTGTCGTAGCATTGACGCTTGGGTGTCTTAATGTTTCAACTGTGGCATCGTAGATCTTTTTTTAGATGAATATAACTTGGGTGTCATGGGCCTTCTCTCCAACGTCAGTTAATAAGCACGACACATCCTTTAGCAGTTAAAGACACCCATAGAACAAGCTACGATGCCCCGGAAAGCAACATACAAAGATCACGAAGGTTATAAGCATGGGTATCGTAGCGTTGCCGCTAGGGTGTCGTAACGTTTCAACTGTGGTGTCACAAATGATTTTTGGCTAAATTCCTCCTTGGGTGTCATAAGGTTATAAGCATGAGTGTTGTAGCATTATCGCTAGGGTGTCGTGATGTTTGAACTGCGGTGTCGCGAAGGATTTTTGGCCGAGCATAACAGGGGTGTCGTATTTGTTTAACAGAGGTATCTTATTTCTTTAACTTGGGTATCACAATACTCTCGATTTTCTCTTGCGATGTCGCGAGGCTTTTCTCCAGCATTCGTTTGGAGCACAGGTATCATAGGCTTGTAACTACGATGTCATAATAGTAAATCTGGGGTGTCGTAGCTTTTATGATAGCCCTAGAGCTATATGGACAGGAAATAACAGGGAATATAGGTCAAAACACTCTGACGACACCCCAGTTCATAAGGTATAACATCCTAGTTAAAAGAGTATGACATTCATGCTACAAAACACTAAACTCTAAACAGTTATGACTCCAGAATGTCATAACTATTTTGTTCTAAGGAAGTTACCTGCGCATTAAACGGTTTGATCATACATTAACTACCTCTAACGAGAAAAAACAGTTGGTGTAATAAAGGAGCTTTACAAAGAAGTGGGAATAAGGACTTTTTACTTCGTGCTGCGGATGACATTTCCTCCAGAAGTTTTTGTACAAAGACTTTAGTAGCCAGGTATTCCAGCCTCGAAGCTGAAATATTTTTTTCGACCGGACTCCTCAGAGCGAGGGCTCAGGATCTTGCTCAAACCTTGGACTGATTCCTTAGCATCCGAAAGCCAGAGCGAGGGGGAAGAAAGAGTTTTTCTTGCATAGATATAATCCAAGAAAAAATGGCGGTAGAAGTAGGCTAGAGGGAAGGAGCATTTTCGTCTGCACAACAATTTTAAAATAAAGGTGAAGTGCTTTTAATGGCTGTCACGATCAGAACATAACATTGTAGCAGAGCCATACTGTTCCGCATCGTCAGCCACGTAGGATCCACGTGGATCAATCAGGAGATGCGGTGCAGTCCACGTAGGACTTGCTGGACCGAGGGCGGTGTACAAAGACTTTTCCTACCGGAGATTTATCTTTACGGAAAAGACTTTGTACACGGCCTTCGATGTAGCAAGTCCTATATGGGCTGCACCGTTCTTTTTTTATTGATCCACATATGCATGATATCTATTAAAAAATATTAAAATAATTTTACAACATCTCGAGGGAAAAACTTACGACACTCTAGTTTTAAGCTTACGACACCGTAGTTATAAAGTTAAGACATCAGCAGAAAGCAAAAAAAAAACTTATGACATCCTAGTTTTAAATTTACGACACCCTACTTTTAAATTTAAAACACCCGTTTAGAAAAGGTATTTGTATACAAATTCCAAAAAAAAAGCTGTTTGATATGCATTAATATCCGTTCAACTTTTTTGGAATTTGTATACAAACACCTTTTCTAAACGGGTGTCTTAAGTTTAAAACTAGGGTGTCCTAAGTTTAAAACTAGGATATCGTAAGTTTTTTTGCTTTCTAAACGGGTGTCTTAACTTTATAACTACGGTGTCGTAAGCTTAAAACTAGGGTGTTGTAAGTTTTTTTGCTTTCTAAATGGGTATCTTAATTTTGACATGACGTGCATTAATACCAGCTTTTTTTGAAATTTGTATGCAGACGAGTGGTGTCGTAATTTTATAACTATGGTGTCGTAAGATTAAAATTGGGGTGTTGTAAATATTGTCTTAGTTTTATAACTACTGTGTCGTAAGTTTAAAACTAGGGTATCTTAAGGTTTTTCTTTTTTTCTTAATGGGTGTCTTAATTTTGACGTGACGTGCATTAATACCAGCTTTTTTTAGAATTTATGTACAGAGGTATCGTAATTTTATAACTACGGTGTCGTAAAATTAAAACTAGGGTGTTTGTAAGGTTTTTTTTTCTTTCTTAATTGGTGTCTTAATTTTTGACGTGACGTGCATTAATACCCGTTCAGTTTTTTTTGGAACATGTACAGCCATGTTTTTTTGAACGGTGTTAAGTTTAAAACTAGGGTATCGTAAGTTTAAAACTAGGATATCGTAAGTCTTTTTTTCTTTCTGAACGGGTGTCTTAACTTTATAACTACGGTGTCATAAGCTTAAAACTAAAGTGTCGTAAGTTTTTTTTTTTGCTTTCGTCTTAATTTTGACGTGACGTGCATTAATACCAGCTTTTTTTGGAATTTGTATATAGACGAGTGGTGTTGAGTGGTATCATAATTTTATAACTATGGTGTCGTAAGATTAAAACTAGGGTGTCGTAAGTATTTTTTGCTTTCTTAACGGATGTTTTAGTTTTATAATTATGGTGTCGTAAGTTTAAAACTAGTGTGTCGTAAGGTTTTTTCTGCTTTCTTAATGGGTGTCTTAATTTTGACGTGACGTGCATTAATACCAGCTTTTTTGGAATTTGTGTACAGACGAGTGGGTGTCGTAATTTTATAACTACGTAAGATTAAAACTAGGGTGTCGTAAGTATTTTTTGCTTTCTTAACGGTGTCTTAGTTTTATAACTACAATGTCGTAAGTTTAAAACTAGGGTGTCGTAAGGTTTTTTTGCTTTCTTAATGGGTGTCTTAATTTTTGACGTGTCGTGCATTAATTCCCGTTTAGGTTTTTTGGAATATGTACAGCCACGTTTTTTTTGAATAGGTGTCTTAAGTTTAAAACTACGGTGTCGTAAGTTTAAAACTAGGATGTCATAAGTTTTTTTGTTTTGGTGTCTTAACTTTATAAGATGTCATAAGTTTTTTTTTTTGTTTTGGTGTCTTAACTTTATAACTACGTGTCGTAAGCTTAAAACTAGGGTGTCGTAAGTTTTTTTCTCAGAATGTTGTAAAGTTGTCTTAACATTTTTTAATGGGTATCATGCATATTTGGACCAATAAAAAGGAACGGTGCAGTCCATGTAGAACTTGCTGCACCGGAGGCGGTGTACAAAGTCTTTTCCTTATCTTTACACTAGATTCGATTGAATTTTTTATTAATAATTTTAGGAAGAAGATCTTAGTGCACTTTAATCACCCATGTCACATAGGAACCATATACAATGAATATATATATATATATATATATTAAATTTATTTACTATTAATTAATTATATGCATTTAAGTTAAATTAATTAATTAATTAAAATTATTATAAATAATATTAGATAATTAGAGCTAATTCAGTCGAATGAGAGTTGATGAAGGTACCAACATCAATACGAATGGTCTTTGTGACAAAGTTGGTGGACTCCAACATATTATAAAGTGTTGGGTAATGGGCCTGAATATCCTAATGGGCCTTGAAAGTTCATTACCTTCTCTTTGTGTGTGAATAAGAAATTGTAAGGGCATTTAGTCCCACATTAGAAAAAATAAGAAAAGAAGGTTCACTTATATGAAACCTTTTCCTTGAAGCTTAAGTTCCTTAGGCTCACCATAAGTGGAGAGCTACGCATCACCCTTATGCACGCGCATGTGCGAAGGGCTTTGTAGGCGCACTTTGCATGTGCGCATTGTCGCAAGGAGCTTAAGGGGCTTTTAAATTTTTCCTAGATCATGAGGATCCGATGGTGGAGACTGGTCGGATTAAGATAAAGGGCTGAGATCAATTGATCATTGATCATCGGATCAGAATTAGACTGATCGTTGATCGATCGGATGAAGGGTCAAGATACGGTGATCAAATCAAGATCGCATGATCCAACAACTCACAACCGTCAGCTGACCGGTCAACTATTGACCGTTGGAGATAAGCGCCCATCCGAGATAAGGCATCACTCCGATCAGGTCGTTGCGATAAATCAATGTTTCGATCGTGAAATGGCGTATCAAAGACGTGTTGACTTATCCGATCGTGGAATTGGCTTATCTGACCAGGAAAATGACCTTTTGCATCATAGAAAGGCTTATCAGATCACGTGATCTGAAGATCACGATGATTAATGGGCATATCAAAGGTGATAAGCCCTTAACCCTCACATCCTTTGATCGTTTCCTTTTAAATCAAATCAATTCAATTTAAACCTGAATGGTTGCTTTCAAAGGGCACCTAAAAGGCTATAAATAGGACGGTATACCATTGCATTTCATTCAATCCAGATTCAATCTGAATCAATCCTAGTCCTCTCCTCTCTTAGGTATTTGCATACTTTCCTAAGGGTAGTATAGCAATAGTGCATTAAAAAGAAAGAAGCATTTTTGGTTTGATATTTTTGATGAATTATAGTGCTGCTTTCATTAAAAGAAGACTATTGTATCCTGGGAGATAATCGTCGTACTGACCGTAAGCACCGTTACGGGACAAAATTATCTTAAGGACATAGAGTATAACTCTAGACTTAGTCTTATCTATTAAGTAGCCACTATCTGCAACCAACAATCTTAAGATAATTTCCTGCTATCACGGAAGTGCTGCTGCAGATGGCTAATATAACGACATCCATTCAAGCCGAGAGATCGAAGAAATTCTCTGGCACGGACTTCAAGAGGTGAAAAAAGAAGATGCTATTCTACCTCATAACTCTGAATCTGGTCAGAGCATTGAATGAAGATCCACCTGTCCTGAAAGAAGGAGAGACCGACAAGCAAGTCATTGCTGCGGTAGAGGCATGAAAGCATTTAGACTTCCTTTACAAGAACTACATCCTTAATAGTTTAGACAATACCCTGTACAATGTGTACAGCAGTATTGCTACTGCCAAGGAGTTATAGGCATCCTTGGATAAAAAGTATAAAACAGAAGATGCAGGACATAAGAAGTTTGTGGTTGGAAGGTTCTTAGACTACAAAATGGTCGACCATAAAATTGTTATGGAGCAAGTCCAAGAGCTTCAGATCATCCTGCATGAGATATATGTAGAGAGAATGTCTCTTAGTGAGTCATTCTAGGTAGCTGCCATCATAAAGAAGCTACCACCATTATAGAAAGACTTCAAGAACTACCTGAAGTATAAGCGAAAGGAGATGAGACTTGAAGATCTAATTGTCCGCCTACGAATCGAGGAAGACAATAAGAGCCAAGACAAGAAGACAAGAGGCCAACCTCATAGAATGAAGAAAGAAACGCAAGTTTTCAGGCGAAGGCTTTAAACAGAACAAGGGCAATCCAAAAAAATATAAGTTCAAGGGAAAGTGCTTTGTCTGTGGAAAGCAAGGACACAAATCTAAAGATTATCGTTTCAAGGATAAAGAAAAGAAAGAAGTCAACATTACTGAAACCCTATCCCAAGAGGTATCCGAGATGATGCTGTTAGCTATTGTATTTGAAGCAAACATGGTTGACAAAGCTAATGAGTGGTACATTGTCACAGGAGCTACCAGACATGTCTGCTCTGATAAGAGTATGTTCTCATCATATACTCCTATTAATGGTAGAAATCTGGTCATGGGTAACTCCGCTACATCCAAGATAAAAGGACTTGGCCGCATTATTTTGAAGATGACATATGGCAAGGAGCTTTTACTTAATGGTGTGCTACATATCCCTGATATCCGGAAGAATCTTATATCAGGCTCCCTCCTAAGAAAACATGGCTTTAGGATGGTCTTTGAGTCTGATAAATTTATACTTACTAAGGGGGGATATTTATTGAAAGGGGTTACTTGAATAATGGATTATTCAAGGTTAATGTAATGACTGTACATAGAAACCTTGAAATAAATAAAGCTTCTTCTTCTGCTTATATGGTTGACTTTTCTTGTTTATGGTATGATAGATTAGGACATGTAAATTTTAATTTATTATAAAAATTAATAAAATTAGAATTATTACCTAATCATGAAATCAATCCACATTACAAGTGCGAAGTGTGTGTTGAAGCTAAGTTAGCAAAAACATCATTTCCATCAGTTGAAAGAAATACTAAACCTCTTGACTTAATTCACAGTGGTCTATGTGACTTAAAGTCAGTTCAAACTCGAGAAGGTAAAAAGTATTTTATAACATTTATTTATGATTCAACTAGATACTGCTATGTGTATCTACTAAAGTCTAAGGATGAGGCTTTAGAAATGTTTAAATATTCTAAGAATGAAGTTGAAAATCAACTTGGAAAAAAGATTAAGGCCATAAGGAGTGATAGAGGTGGTGAATACGATGCACCTTTTGACGAATTCTGTCAAGAGCATGGCATTATTCATCAAACTATGACTCCTTATTCACCTCAATCTAATGGAATTGCGGAATGCAAAAACCACACATTAAAAGAAATTATGAATGCTATGTTGATAAATTCTGATACACCACAGAATTTATGGGGAGAGGCAATTTTCTTAGCAAATCATATTCTTAACAAGATATCTCTTAAGAAGAAGGATGTTACTCTATATGAGTTATGGAAAGAAAAAAAGTCTTCTTACAATTACTTAAGAGTGTGGGGGTGTCTAGCTAAAGTAGCTATTCTGGACCCCAAAAAGGTCAAAATAGGAACTAAAACAATTGATTGTATGTTTATCGGTTATGCACATAATAGTAGTGCATATCGCTTTCTTGTGTATAAATCAAATATATTTGATATACAGAAAAATACAATCATGAAATCAAGGAATGCAACATTATTTGAAGATATATTTTCAAGCAAAAGAAAATTAGAAATATGTTTAAAAAAAAAACTTATGATAATACTGCTAGTAGTAGTCATTAGGAAGAATATCCTAAAGATGAACCCAGACGCAGTAAGAGACCAAAAGTTGCAAAGTCCTTTGGTCCTGATTATGTAACTTATATGTTACAAGATGAACCTCAGACATTCAAGGAGGCAATGTCCAATCCAAAAGTACCCTTTTGGAAAGAAGCTGTTAATAGTGAAATTGAGTCCATCATGCACAATCATACCTGGGAGTTGGTAGACTTACCATTTGGTATGAAACCTCTAGGATGCAAGTGGATTTTTAAGAAAAGCTAAAGGCTAATGAATCAATTGACAAGTATAAAGCCAGGTTAATGGCTAAGGGCTTCAAACAAAAAAAAGGTATAAACTTCTTTGATACCTATTCACCAGTAAGTAGAATAACATCTATAAGAATGTTAATCGCTTTTGCAGCCATTAACAATCTTGAAATTCATCAAATGGATGTTAAAATTGCTTTTCTGAATGATGAATTAGATGAAGAAATATACATGGAACAGCCTGAGGGATTTATTGTTCCAGGACAAGAAAAGAAGGTGTGTAGACTTGTTAAATCCTTATATGGATTAAAGCAAGCACCTAAGCAATGGCATATAAAATTTGATAATATCATGTTATCAAATGGATTCAAAATAAATGAATGTGATAAATGTATATATGTCAAAATCCTGCCTGAAGGGTATGTGATAATATGCTTATATGTAGATGACCTGTTAAGCATTGGTAGTAATACTGAAATGATTAATAGACAAATAAAATGTTTATCAAACATTTTGACATGAAAAATATGGGTGTTGCAGATGTTATACTAGGGATTCGAATCACTAGAACATCTGAAAAAATAATATTATCTCAATCTCATTATATTAAGAAAATATTAAATAAGTTTAAAAAGATGATACTAGCCCGGTAAAAACACATGTAGATGTTAATCTACATTTGGCTAAGTATATTGGAGAACCCATATCTCAATTGAAATATTCACGTATAATTGACAGTTTAATTTATGTCATAAATTGCACTCGTCATGACATAGCATATGCTATCAATAAGTTGAGCAGATTCACAAGTAATCCAGGTATAAATCATTGGACAGCTCTAATAAGGGTATTAAGATATCTGTGTTATACCCTAAGTTATGGATTAAATTATTCAAGATATCCAGTTGTACTAGAAGGATACAGTGATGCAAATTGGATATCTAACACAAAAGATACAAAATCCACAAGTGGATATGTATTCACCTTAGGAGGAGGTGCTATGTCATGAAAATCTTCTAAGCAAACATGTATAGCTCGATCCACTATGGAATCTGAGTTTATTGCTTTAGAAAATGCTGCTAAAGAAGCAGAATGGCTTTGAAACCTTTTAGAAGATATTCCATGTTGATCAAAGCCTGTGTCTGCAATATGCATACATTGTGATAGTCAATCGGCAATTTGCAGAGCATATAATAAGATGTATAATGGTAAGTCTAGACATATATGTCGCAGACATAATACCATTAAGCAGTTACTTGAAATTAGTGTAATTTCTATTGACTATATTCAGTCAAAGAAAAACCTAGCGGATCCATTGATAAAGGGGTTACCAAGAGATCAAATAAACTGTTTATCGAGGGGAATGGGTTTAAAACCTATAACTGAAAAATCTTCATAGTGGATACCCAACCTAGTTGACTGGAGATCCCAAAATCTAGGTTCAAAAGGGACAACTAAATTATGAAGAGACTTGCATAGCACAAAGTATGTCCAATCCTACTCATTCCTATGATAATTGGTGCTACCTGCTAAAGGTACTAGGATAAGCATTGCTTTTAATGATTCTTATGATATGAAAATCATATGGGATATAGCAGGATACTCTTAGGTAGTGTTTGAAATAGGGGATAAGAGGAGAGATTCAGAGGATATCCCCTCTTATTTCTAAAAGCCATAACTATAAGGGATAGCTAGGAATAAAGTTAACCAAAGGGATAATCCATGGTTAACCATGGTTAACCATGGGATATCCCCTCAATTTATTTCCTAGAGAATGCAGGAATAGCTGGTTATCCCTCCAAATAAAAGTAAAAAAAAGTTATCCTATGGATTTACCTTTTTGCATTTGATATGATCAATGGGATAGTCAAGGAATATCCCTAGAGATAGACATGGGATAAACTCTATCCCGTACACTTATCCATGGATAATATTTTTTCTATCAAACACTACCTTAATAAGAATCACCTATGTGAGTGTGAACTGAGCCAATTCTATGATAATTTTAAGGTTTAATTCTCTGAAGTACTCATAAAACCAGGAGATATTCGGTGCCAAAATGAACACAATTATGAGAACCAAAAGAATGCTCGGAAAAAAGTTGTGTGATTGTTATTGTCTTAGTTTACACAAAATGCTGAAAGGTTCAAGGCATCATGTTCACTTTTTAGCAAATAAACTCGATAACAACTCACTAAGGAAGGTTCAAAGCCACAACCTACCTATCTCGATACAACTTCATTCCATTATACTCTTTTTAGTGTCTGCATATTCATTTGCATTAAAATCCTTTATATTGGGGTTTGCCTTTGCTGATCTTTGATGATTTTTGATCTAAGTCTAATTTCCATTCATGTGGGGGATTGTTGGGTAATGGGCCTGAATACCCTAATGGGCCTTGAAAGCCCATTACTTTCTCTTTGTGTGTGAATGAGAAATTGTGAGGACATTTAGTCCCACATTGAAAAAAATAAGAAAGGAAGGTTTACTTATATGGAAACCTCTTTCTTGAAGCTTAAGTTCCTTAGGCTCACCATAAGTGGAGAGCTACGGATCACCCTCGTGCATGGGCGTATGCGAAGGGCGCAATGAGCGCTTCGCGAGGAGCTTAAGGGGCTTTTAAATTTTTTCTAGATCATGAGGATCCGACGATGAAGACTGATCGGATTAAGATAAAGGGCTGAGATCAATTGACCGTTGATCATCGGATCAGGATCAGACTGATTGTTGATCGATCGGATGAAGGGTCAAGATGCGGTGATCAAATCACGATCGCAATCACGATCTAACAGCTCACACCCGTTGGCTGACCGATCAACTATTGACCGTTGAAGATAAGTGCCCATCCAAGATAAGGCATCGCTCCAATCAGGCCGTTATGATAAATCAATGTTTTGATCGTGAAAAGACGTATCAAAGACGTGCTATGACTTATTCGATCGTGGAATTGGCTTATCTGATCGGGGAAACGACCTTTCACATCATAGAAAGGCTTATCAGATCACGTGATCTGAAGATCACGATGATTAATGGGCATATCAAGGGTGATAAGCCCTTAACCCTCACATCCTTTAATCGTTTCCTTTTAAATCAAATCAATTCAATTTAAACCTGAATGGTTGCTTTCAAAGGGTACCTAAAAGGCTATAAATAGGACGGTATACCATTGCATTTCATTCAATTCAGATTCAATCCGAATCAATCCTAGTCCTCTCCTCTCTTAGGCATTTGCATACTTTCTTAAGGGTAGTATAGCAATAGTGCATTATAAAGAGAAAAGCATTCTTGGTTCAATATTTTTGATGAATTATAGTGCTGCTTTCATCAAAAGAATACTGTTGTATCCTGGAAGACAATCATCATACTGACCGTAAGCACCGTTGTGGGACGAAATTGTCTTAAGGACATAGAATATAACTCTAGACTCAGTCTTATCTATTAGGTAGCCACTATCTGCAATCAACATAAAGTTATTATAAGCATAGCCAATGTGGGCATTCGTTTTGCTTTCAAATTTTCAAGCTGAAATTTATAATTTATTAAGTAATAGATTTCAAAACTACTGGAACATTGTTCTTGAAAGTCTCCGGTAGCCTTCTGTAATTTGAAATAGACCACTATGAATTCTTTATCTCGGTTATTATGCAATAGAGTTGCTGCTGGGCAGTTTCAACTCATCTATAGCATCAAATTAATGAAGCTGTAGCATTGCTACCGTGTCAGGAATTTGTCAAACTTGCACAAGAACCTGAACAAAATAGAAACCATATCTCAACAGTCTCTAGTACTGCAAACACTACATAATGTTCAGCAAGATCCATAAAATCATTACTAAAAATCATACCAATAGATTACCAATTCGATATGATAGGCAGCATGCTAAAACTTTTTTTTTTTGCATCCTCAGTTCCAAAGCTGTTTGAAATTAGATGATACAAATTGGTTCCGAATAATACGTGATAGTTTTACTTGATTTGAAGTAGTTTAATTCATGCTGAATCAAGCTTTGGTATCATACCATTTTTTTATCAGTATGATACAATATAATCAATATGGATTGGTAACGTAGACCTTGCCTTTGGTCTTTACTTTTGGATGATTAAACTCTACTGGTGTTGATTTGAGCATGATCAAAGATAAATGGTCAAAAATATTTTAGTACTAATTAAAATTTCATCGAGTTTAAGAGCTCCCAACCAAGAAAATATCTTAGTTATCTCCGGAGGGAAGGTGATGAAGTACATAGCAGCCATCGACATCAAGTGAGATTCACCGGCATCCCAGTTAATTGCAGGGTTGATTTCTACCTTCTTTAACCTAATGCTGAGGCCCTTCAAGCCTCGCTGGCTGGAGTCCTGGTAAGAAAGTTATTTGTTGGTACAAACAGGCCAACCCTCAACCGCGGGTTGCTAACGAAAAGTCTTTGTATAACGCTTTGATAAAGAATGATATGCATCAAAGACGGTAATTCGACTTTGTGTCTGTACTACAAGACCCAAGAGCAAATCTCTCGGTGTGGATCCATGCATGGGTGAATCACCGCGCCTGATCGATGCAGGCCATCCTGCACCGGAGGCAATATACAAAGACTTTTCCAGGTTGCTAATTGATGAGGACATCAGTTCAGACCAGAGTTCGGGTCAGTCGAACCAGTCCTTCAATGTTCCTGTACCAGCAACCCAGAGTCAGCAGGCCACGTCAGGGAAGACCACACCAGATAATCTACGAAGGTCCAAGAGGTTGCAGAACAAACGGGCTTGAAATTTTATGTGTCGGATTGGGCCCAAACTTGGATAGTCACATGGAAACGGGCTGCTGATTCAAAGTCATTGCCTTTGGCAATGAGCTGCTATGGATTTTGGCCATCCGGGCTCGTCTGATAGGAGTTTTGGGCCTGTTTTCGTTTTTAATGGCATAGTTGTAATTTTTCTGAACTTATGATGTTAGGGTTTTCTCTCTTATTTAAGTTGGTTTTGGGCGGCCGTCAGAGGCAGAGAAGAAAGACGCTGTTTTAGATTTCCTTTTTTTTTTTTTCTCTCTTGAATAAGATGAATGTTTTCTTTTTCTGATTCAAAACAATTGAATTGAAAATTCAATTGCTCTTCCCTTTAAATTTCGGATTGAGAGTGATCAAAATTCGAAATTTTCCCCTTTTCTTGTCAAGATTTGAACCAAACCTGGACGAATTCTTTTCTCGCAGATTAGATCGTTCTTGAGTTGCAGGCGCTTTGAATATCGCCCTGCATCAACTTGGTATCAGAGCCTTGATCCATTCCTTCCATTACCGCCTTGATCCATTCCTTCCAAACCCAAATATCAACCCTAACCGAAATTTGATCCAATGGAACAGAAGAACAATGATCAATCCCTGAGAGACGCCGTGAGAGATGCTATGCAAGACGCCATGCGAGACCAGCACCAGGTGATGCAACAGATGATGCAAACCATGCAGGCGATGATGGCGCGGCTGGAGGTGCAGAATCGTGCCCAACCCCTTCGCGTGGAGGAGCGTGATGAAATTGATGAAGGTAGGGAGAGGGGTTTCGAAAATCTGGAGGCACCACCAATTCGAAGAGGGCAACAGAGGCCTGATGTTGGACTTCCAAGGCACATGCAGCGATCCGGCCACCACCAGCGGCGGTACTCGTCGGACCACTTCCTCCTTGAGTCTACCGCCTCCGGAGGCGGCGGTGGTAGCAACAAGCGGCTCCAGTCCGCTGGCCTCCAGCACCTCCAGTCCTCCAGCTTCTCTTCATTACAGCAGGTGGAACACTCGAGGATGCTGCGGAGTATGTACAGGGGCATGAGCGGGGAGTTCTTGTTCTCGATGGAGCCCTCGACGCCGCCCTTGAGCTCTCGGTCTTCCAGCATGAGGAAGGACGGGGATGATGTGTCGCCTAGTCAGCTCAGTCCTGGGATCTTGGATGTCCACTCCTTCGACGCAGAGCTTCTCCCTGAAACGCCAGTTCCTGGGATTTATGACAGTGCCGATCTGTTTCGCTATGCTCGGGGCAGAAGTTTTGATGATCCAGAACCAAGCTTGTCTGCAAGCAAACAGATGAATAAGTCTCGGATTGTACCGGAAAACAATATCTTGAAAAGTTTTTCAGTTGATAAAGAGAAGTCGGGTTCTGCTGCCAAGATCAAAGTCGTGGTGCGCAAAAGGCCGCTAAACAAAAAGGAGATAACAAAGAAAGAGGAAGACATCATCACAATCGAGCAAAATTTAAACTCTCTTACTGTTCGTGAGACTAAACTTAAGGTTGACTTAACAGAATATGTTGAGAAGCATGAATTTGTGTTTGATGCTGTGCTGGATGAGGATGTTTCGAATGATGAAGTATATCGTGAAACTGTGGAGCCAATTATCCCTGCTATCTTTCAGCGTACAAAGGCAACATGTTTTGCCTATGGGCAAACTGGTAGCCGAAAGACATACACTATGCAACCCTTACCTCTTAAGGCATCTCAAGATATTCTGAGACTAATGCACCACACATACCAGAATCAAGGTTTTCAATTGTTTGTCAGTTTCTTTGAGATTTATGGAGGGAAGCCTTTTGATCTGCTAAATGACAGGAGGAAGCTTTGCATGAGAGAGGATGGCAAACAGCAAATCTGCATTGTTGGTTTGCAAGAGTTCAGAGTGTCAAACGTTGGTGCGGTCAGGGAACTTATTGAGAAAGGAGATGCAACTAGGAGTACAGGCACAACTGGTGTGAATGAGGAATCCTCTCGCTCTCATGCCATACTTCAGCTTGTTATTAAGAGGTCAGCGGATGGTAGTGAATCAAGACCTGCTCGAGTGGCAAGATATCCTTCATTGACCTTGCTGGCAGTGAGCGCGGTGCAGATACTACTGATAATGATAAGCAGACAAGAATAGAAGGTGCTGAGATCAACAAAAGTTTGCTTGCTTTGAAAGAGTGTATAAGAGCTCTTGACAATGACCAAAGTCATATTCCTTTTAGAGGGAGTAAATTGACTGAAGTGCTGAGGGATTCATTCATTGGAGACTCCCGCACTGTTATGATTTCATGCATCTCTCCAAATTCTGGTTCTTGTGAACACACTCTGAATACATTGAGATATGCTGATAGGGTGAAGAGCCTCTCAAAAGGAAACACCAGGAAGGAACTTCTGTCAGCAACCAATTTAAGAGAATCAACTGCTGCAACCTTGTCTTCTACTCTACCTGCTTTCTCCAGCCCTGAGGGTAATAACATTGACACCGTCAATGAAGTGCACAGATTTGATTGGTCCAGACAAATTGAGAAAGAGACCTATCTGTCTTACAACATAGATCGTGCCCCCAGTATTAGAGAAGAGGGGAATGTTGCTTCTACGTATGCTAGCTACATCAGGGAGCAGACTAAGGGTTCCACTGCTGCAGTGCAGTATGATTACTCTGCGGAGGTATATGAGCAAGGCAGACCATCTTGGAAGAAAGGAAAGGCAGATGCATACTCTGCTTCACCTTTGGAGGATAGGGTGAGGAAAGCTGATTCCCAAATGAAGCGGAAACATGTGCTTGATGTAGATGTGAATGGTTCGCATTCAGATGATGACTTGAATGCCCTTTTGAAGGAGGAGGAAGATCTAGTGATGGCGCATAGGAGACAAGTGGAGGACATGATAAACATTGTAAGGGAGGACATTCGTGTGGATGAGCACTTCAAGGAGATTTTGGCCAAAATTGAGGCGGGGGAGCGAACTGATTTCGTTCTCCATGATGGATATTTGTTTCGAGGTAACTGCTTATGTGTTCCTGATACGTCTCTTCGTGTGTTGATCATCCAGGAACTGCATAACCAGGGTCACTTCGGAAGGGATAAAACAGCCTGGTTGATTCGGCAGCGGTTTTATTGGCCTGGTCTTGACCGAGATGTCAAGGCTTTTGTGAAGAGGTGCAGGTTGTGTCAAGAGTCGAAGGGGACAGACACGAACCAAGGTATGTACACGCCTTTACCTATCCCAGAGGCACCATGGCGAGATGTTTCTATGGACTTTGTTGTAGGATTGCCACGGACAGCAAGGGGACTGGATTCGATTATGGTGATTGTGGATCGGTTCAGTAAGGTGGCGTGTTTCTTGCCATGCAAAACCACTTTTGATGCGTCAAAGGTTGCTGACTTATATTTGCTTCAGTGGTTCGACATTTTGGTATACCGGCATCCATAGTGTCAGACAGGGACAGCAAGTTTATGGGACACTTCTGGCGAGAGCTGTGGAAGAAGTTGGGCACAAAGTTGAAATTCAGCAGTCCTTATCATCCTCAGACGGATGGACAGACTGAAGTTGTCAACCGTAGCTTGGGTAATCTGTTGCGGGCAAATGTGCATGAATTCAGGAGCTGGGATTTGTGTTTGCCGAAGATTGAGTTTGAGTTCAACTCTTCAGTGAACCGTTCTACAGGGTTTGCTCCGTTTCAGATACTGTTTGGGTTCTTGCCAAGAGGTCCTTTGGATGTTCTGCCAGTTGAGTCGCCAGAGAAGATGAGTCAGAAGGTTGAAGATAGAGTGTCTGACTTGCAGGAGATACATGCGACTGTTAGAGCCAAATTGGAGCAGACTTACGCCAAATACAAGGCGAAAGCTGATCAGCAGCGTCGGCAACAGTCCTTTGAAGTGGGCGATTTGGTATGGGTTTACTTACCGAGGGAGCGGTATCCACAGGGAGCTTT